>OY288272.1:7650785-8141177 GCA_958450335.1 Hibiscus tridactylites | reverse complement strand
ATATATGTAATTTGGTAAAAAAACAAATGCTTTTTAATAATGAAAATAAACAAAATATAAGGAGCATCACAATCACTCTCCAGATACAAACACCCTAAAGCAACGTGTTTGAAAGATGCATGCAAAGAAAGAACCCGAGAACCAATCTTCTCTGCCCACCAACATATCTGAAGGGCTGCCATCTCAGCTGCAGTGACACCGGATACAGTAATACCGGAGAACACCCTCGAATTATCCCTGCCTTCAATGCTTCCCCACACGAACCAGACTTGACAGAGGACACAAAAAAGCCAACTAAACAGAAAATGTAACTGACCATGAAAGCAATCACAAAGTTTCTTAGAAACACTTCCTGTGGACAATGGATGGACCAGACTCATCATACTCGCCCTTGGAAATCCACATCTGATGCAACAAGTAAACCAAGATATGTCAGTCTCAGGCACCCAACACACAGAGAAGTATAATAGAAGCCATTTATATGCAAAAATATGTTTCACCTGCTGGAAGGTGCTGAGGGATGCCAAGATAGATCCTCCAATCCAGACACTGTACTTTCTCTCTGGTGGTGCAACGACCTTGATCTTCATGCTGCTTGGAGCGAGTGCAGTGATTTCCTTGCTCATACGGTCTGCAATGCCAGGGAACATAGTTGAGCCACCACTGAGCACAATGTTGCCGTACAGATCCTTCCTGATATCCACATCGCACTTCATGATTGAGTTGTATGTAGTTTCATGGATTCCAGCAGCTTCCATTCCAATGAAAGATGGCTGGAACAGGACTTCAGGACAACGGAATCTCTCAGCCCCAATAGTAATGACTTGTCCATCAGGTAGCTCGTAGTTCTTCTCTACAGAAGAGCTGCTCTTGGCAGTCTCCAATTCTTGCTCGTAGTCCAGAGCAACATATGCGAGCTTCTCTTTCATGTCACGGACAATTTCCCGTTCAGCAGTGGTGGTGAACATGTAACCTCTCTCAGTAAGAATCTTCATCAAAGCATCAGTAAGATCACGACCAGCAAGGTCTAGACGGAGAATGGCATGTGGAAGGGCATATCCTTCATAAATTGGCACAGTGTGAGAGACACCATCACCAGAATCCAGCACAATACCTGTTCGTTCCAATAGGGAGATAATTCAGTGGTGGGTTGATTATAAACAATCTATACAACTATGGAACATCTACAGGGACTTTACAAACCTGTTGTACGACCACTGGCATACAAAGAGAGAACTGCCTGGATGGCAACATACATGGCAGGTACATTGAAGGTCTCAAACATGATCTGGGTCATCTTCTCTCTGTTGGCCTTGGGGTTCAGAGGGGCCTCGGTGAGAAGAACAGGGTGCTCCTCTGGTGCAACACGGAGCTCGTTGTAGAATGTATGATGCCAGATCTTTTCCATATCATCCCAGTTGCTGACAATACCATGCTCAATGGGATATTTCAAAGTAAGGATACCTCTTTTAGATTGTGCCTCATCTCCTACATAGGCATCCTTCTGACCCATCCCAACCATGACGCCAGTGTGTCGTGGTCGACCGACAATGCTGGGAAAAACTGCCCTGGGAGCATCATCACCAGCAAAACCAGCCTGAATGATAAACAAAAATCAGCTCAACCAAGACAAAGTAAAGCTCTTCATTAAAGAAATAAACAGTAATGGAGAGAATAACTCAGGTTTACAAATCAACTAACCTTCACCATTCCAGTTCCATTGTCACAGACAAGGGGTTGAATATCCTCGGTATCAGCCATCCTTTAAAATTCTACAAACAAGATTTGAGAGAGTGAGTTTTAGAAAATAACTCTATACTGGGAATCTATACCATCTCAAATAATTAAGAAAAAAAGGGAAATCTATGTCAATTACAGATCCAATTCTAGTTTTACATATTATTTAAATGAAAGAAGCTTAAGTAATCATTCCTTTCTTCAAGTATATAAAACAAAAGTATTCAGGATCCTGGCTAGCTAAAGAAAATACAGTTGTGCAAAAGGTCAGTTAACCAAATAAACTAACCAAGACCAATTTGACCATATTAGTTATGTTTAGTTGATTTTATATTTTGTTGGCTCCAAAGTTCTGTTTAAATAGGATTTAATCAGTCAGTTGTCGATTTTAATTTTAAACCGACTTACCTACCTAAACCAACTCATTCCCATCTATATCCAATCTTAAACTTAATACCCACTACCCATACACAACACAACTCATTTTAGTTTTAAATCCATTTACAATCTACAAATTTATAAACCCAACCCAAAATTATAAATTTACAATTAATTAATACCCATTACCCATACACAACACAACTCATTTTAGTTTTAAATGCATTTACAATCTACAAATTTATAAACCCAACCCAAAATTATAAATTTACAATTAATTAATTAAAAACCCAACCAAATAAATAAGCCACCGTGATGTGACACGTGTCTATCAATATCAGTTTTGAGCATACTCGCCCTCCCCTTCCCAAATCAAACAGCAACCCAGACCAAGCAATCCCATCCGACAGAATATTTAGCTATAGATAACGAAGAGAAAAATTGACCAAACCGAAAGAAGGATTATCTCGGTTAAGGTATATATGGTCAGTCCATCAAGTCGGTCAATTTTGATGTAGTGATCGATTCATTCAGTTTTCTATATATAAAAGTTTATACCGATTTGCAAGCCTTTAAAAAAAGATTAAGTTTGTTAACCAAACAATTTCACAATTCAAATAGACAGCATTCATGGACAGTGAAAAAGAGCCTAAATCAATTATTCAACGATTAAAAAAATAACTAGAGCCTCCAAATAAGTGATCTACAAAGAATCTTCTCATAAAGATCTACAAAGAAATCGCAAATGTAATGAAGCAAAGCAAGCTAAGTAAAGATCCGGATAGAAAGAGAAGCAGATCCAGCTATATCAAACTCTCTGGAAACTAAGAGTGCTTTAGATCTCAGTTTCATCATCGGTAAAACATCAAAATCAACAGATCGATTGGTTTTAAAGTGAAATAGAAGCAAACTAAAAGATTTACCTGAATGTGAACAGAAGCAAGGAGAAGTAACAGATGAAGAAAGAGATAAACGGAGACGGAGACGGAGACGGAGAAAACGACGACGTTTGTTTTCTCTCTTTCTCTCGGGTGGTGCTGCTGTTGGAGACGGAGACGGAAATGGAGACTGAGTGGAGAGAAAGACGGGTATTTATATATGGAAAAATATTAGACAATAGGGAATGTTCCAACCCAAGGGATTGAATTTATTTTTATTCTGGATAGAAAATATTTAATTTTAGTTTTTTTAATAAAATCTGATATTACATAATTTATTGATAGTTAAATAAATTTATATTTAAATATTACTCGAAATATAAAAATAAATTTAGTTGTCAAGTTCAAAAAAAGTTTAGCTGTTTGTATACATTGTGTATTTGTGTTGGTTTTTTATTATAATTTATTTTAAAAAAATACTAGTATAAATTAAAAGGCAATTGGAAATCATTTCGACCACCATGAGAAAAGATAGGGTGACCTGGCTGACAGCCTTTCCTTTCTTCAGAGTTCAGACCCACTTATCTCGTGTTTTGCACTTTTTCTACCCTAGGAGTTTTGATGATCTTTTACTTGTAAGTTTTACCGTTTATACCTCCAAATAAAAAAAAAAATTGCAGTAATTTATGTTTTAATCATGTATTACTGTTGTAATTTATCCGGTTATTAGCGTAATATTAATTTTTAATAGTTCTAATATACACGCCTTATGAATAAAATTATTTAAATACAAATTTTTTAAAATAAATATTATTTTTAATGGACCATTAGTTGGATTTATGGTATAACATTAGTTTTTTAAGGTAGATTATCTAGGTGACCACCTAATTATTGAGTCTGACATGTTTTGATCGTCGAACTACAAAAATTTAAAATTCGACTATCGGCCGTTAAAGTAAAATTTGTATAATTACACAGTTGATTCTTGTTAGTTCCTTATAGGAAAATTCTTAGCATGAGGTTTGAACTTACAACCTCTTAAGAGAAAACCCATGACTTTACCACTGCACCAACCCATTGTTTTATAAATTGAATTGCATCATTTTATACATACCTTATAATGCAGTAAATGCTAGGGAATAAAGAAGTAAAAAATAATTACAAGGAGACTCAAACCTAAATCACTTAGGATGTGTAAAATAATACAAACCACTTGACCAGTTCAAATAATTAATTTAATTAACGTATAGTTAAAGTAAGATTTAAAATAGTTTGTGTGGTTTTACACATACTAAGTGATTTAGGTTCGAGTTCTCTTGCAACTATTTTTACTTCTTTATTTCCTAGCATTTACTGCATTATATGATATATATATATATATAATAGTGCAATCTTTTTCACAAAAAAATGTGTTGATGTAGTGGTAAAGTTGTGGGCATTCTCCCAAGAGGTTGTGGGTTCTATCCTTATGTTAAGAATTTTCCTTCCACCAAATAGTGACACCATTTGATTAGAGAAAAATAAATATATTAAATTAAATAAAATAAAAATTAGATTAAAATTATCAAATCAGGTGATGACATATGTCGTCATCTGATTAGTTGATTTTTATTTTTCAATTTAGTCTTTATTGATTTTTTTTAATTCGAATCCAAAACCTGTTTGTTATCGTTACTGTGAGAACTACCATAGTTGTTGTAGATCCTCTATCCATTCTTCCTCCAATCTACGCGATTCAAGTTTTCCACTGAAATTTTACTATTTTCCTAAGAAACAAACAATCCGAACAAACAAACCATGTGTTTTAATAAGAAAATGGCTGTTGAAACCTGGAGATGTTAGATTTAGCTCTAACCATGCAAATTCTACGACGTTTCAATGGATCCATATGAAGACGGTAGTTGTGGAGGGGAACTAATTAGCAAACTATTTTAAGGTGAGCAGTTGTGGAGGGGTTAATTTTAATTATGCTTTTTTAAGATTTTTTTAAATATTTTTAGGTGTACCATGTGACATGTGTCACTATCTTAATAATTATTTGTGAGCTAACAATAAACTATAACGGTGGTCAACGTTATGAGAGGGCTAAATTGATCGCAATTTGAATTATGAGAGTCTGATTGATTGTAATTTTAATTATGATGGCTAAATTTGGTGTAAAAAATTTATAAGGGCTTAATTCATTTTTTAATTTTGTGTAAAAAATTATAACGATCAACGTTATGAGAGTGCTAAATTGATTTTTATGGAAAACATTCAGATCAATCAAAGAAACATTAACAATCAACATAACAAAAGAAGCAATTAACAATATCGAATAGTTCAAATCGAAAAAAAAGTTTCAAACTTCAATGATAGCTTTAAGATGTAAATTATGATAAAAAGGTAATTAAACAAATTATGATGATGATGGTGTTACAGGGGAGTGGGGATATTAATTTTTATTGTTATGTTGGTGATTATGGAAAGATGGTTTCAAAATAATTTTTCATTTTGAAAAGAATTATTAAGTTATTTTTAATTAAATTATGGTCAAATTAAATAAATGTGTAAATAGCGAATGATAAATTTATTAATTTTTTGAATTATGACTAATTTATTTGAAAGTACAAATTTGAAAGACTATATGTATTATTATAAAATTTTTAATAATTGTCATATCACCTTTTTAAAAGTTGTTAATGAAACGATGACCAATTTAAAATAAAATTGAAAGCTTAATGTCCACTTTAACATAAATTGAAAGTTTAATTGTTAAATTGTAAAATTTACAAAAATTCAATGACTACCCTAAACAAAAATAGAACGTACCTCACGTGCAACATTATTGCTATGTAGGGAACATATTATTATATTATCTCAGAGTATATATTTTTTTGCCAACTATATTATCGTAAAGTATTAAAAAAAAGCTTAAACAGTAATTTGACTTTTCAACTATAAATGTTAAGTTTTTTTTTTAACAATAGCATTTGAATTTTATTAACCACTATAAAAAATATTACAAATATAATACATTAAAAAAAGAAAAATAAAGATTAATCTACTAAAATTTTATACAATATTGTAAATAAAAGCAGACACCTTCATCGAAATTAGCATACTAGTAAAATTGAGAAAGCTTATTGAATTTCCATGTTTCTAACCAAACGAGATGCTTTACGAGATGAAAAATTAGTGGTGAGCGAACCATACTATCAAGCAGAATGCTCCGTTACCCAAGTCTGATTATATCGGCAAACAACCATCAACTGAGTGGGGATCTATCTTTCTATGACCACCGGCAAAATTAAAATCAGAAACTAGTGTCGTGAATATCTTTGTACGAGTACCAAACGACCGCTAAGGTATGCAAAAAGTATGTCAAACGATAGATTAAACGAACCATAAAAATAAATAAAAAAAACGTGTCATAAAACCAGAGAAAAACGTGTCACAAGGACATAGATTCTTATTAAAATAATAAAAGAGAAAAAAACAAGAAAATATTAAACCCAATAGTCCACAACCAATATTAAAATTGGTAGTCGACCACCGGTTAGATAAGCAAAAGCAAGGAAGGATGCAGCACTCTCGTTCCGAAAAAAGTAGGGTTTTTATTAAAAATACTAAATAAACGTTAAGTTCATTATTCATTTTATTTTTGAAAAATAAAATAGATTAATATTAAATATTTTACAATTAAATTTAAATAAAAAATTAACTAATAAATTGTGACTTAAGTCGAATGAGATTAATCTTCAAGACTTTGAGTAATTTTTTATATACATATTGTGTATAAAAATTACACAAATTTACATAGTTATCATTTAAATACTAAAGCCCAAATATTTAATTATAAACCTTAAATTCTAACCATATAACATACACATGTGCTTAAATTCTAATTTTTTAAAATAAATATTAATTTTTATTAAAACCACTCATTAAATTCGAATTATTTATATCTTAACGTAACAAGGCGAACGTTGTGAGCAGAGAGCATGTGAAAAAGTAAATTGAAAGCAAAGAAGTGATAATTATATATGTTGTTCTACCATGGTATATTTATTTGACTTACAAGCCTGAGGTCAGTAAACTTTGCGTAACTTAGCTATTAAGTATTAAGAATAAGAAGAAGTCGCTTGTTGGAGTATCATTAAAGTCAGTTTGGTGGGAGATCATCACCCAGTTAATTTTATTAAATGCCGCCAATAATTCATTTTTTAAAAATTGTAATTATAAATAAGCATAATACCAAAAAAATATTTCTAATGTTTGGTTGAATAAAAACGTGTTTTAAACATAAAATACTTGTATTGTGTGATTGACTGAATGATAAAATCTAATATCTATGAGGCATAAAGTAAAAAAAATACATCTAAGTTTTGACTGAATAGTTATTTTTGTCCATATTTTTCTAACTAATTTAACCTCAATATTTTATTTTAGGTCAAAATGACACTTCTGCGAATGAAAATTGTTAATCAATAAACAATAAATATATTGAAATGACGTGACAAGTCTATATGATAGTGCACGTCGTGATAACATCATCAATCATATCGACAAATATGATGACTTTATATATGACACATTAATCAAAAAATATTTTAAAAAATTGTATAAAATACAAAAATATTCTACCGACGCTTCATCCTGTCAAGTCATTTCAAGTTGTTTATCGTCATTTGACTAACAGTTTTCATCCGTAGAGAGGCCATTTTGACCTAAAATGAAACGTTAATAATTAAATTGATTTTTAAAAAAATGAACCAAAATGACTTTTCAATTAAACATTAGAGACTTTTTTTTTTAATTTTATGCCTTATAAATATTAGATTTTACTACACACAATACGAGTAATTTATGTTTAAAATAGTGCTTAGTTTGGGGTTGAGGTTGGAAACCAGTTTTCGGGGCCATGAACGTCCGTTTAAAGGGCTACTTTTGGACTACAACTGTCCTTTTGTTATCGAACCGGGAGTTATTTAGAATTGAGGTTAAGGGTCAAACGGCCGTTGAAAACGCGCGCCACAATTAAAAATGAGCCCTAATTACACATATTTTTTAAATGCGGCCATTTTTTTTATATTCTCTACTATGAGATTGCTTTTACTGGGACTAGAACCTAGAACTTAAGGTAAATAATTAGATGTCAACAAGAATCTTTAACCATATACTCTAAACACGATTATTTGAATTTCAAATTCATTGTTATTTGTATATATAAATAAATAAATACCTACATATAATTCTAAACAACAGGAAATGTGGCTTGTGGTCTAAAATATTGTAAATTTGAATGGATGGTGTTTTATTTCTTGAAATAAATGTAGAGGTTGATTGGAGTTCTCACATGTCCAAAGAAAAAGGAAAAGAAACAGAAGAAACGAATTAGGTTTTGTAGCACCCAAAAAAGACCAAAAGCAGCATTAATGGTCAATACAATACCGACCTTTCCAAAATTGATGGACAAACAGTGGAACACGTGTCGAATTGTTCTGCCATTCAACCTTACATTTCACATACACGTATGGTTTCGTTATCTAAAATCTTAAAAAAATAACAACAATGAATTTAAGTTTGGAATTATAGCAAACGAAATTTTGGTTTTTTCAAGGTTGCCTTAGGACCATCACGGACGGTGGAAATTTCATTTTTGTCATTTGATTTGATGTCGAATGTATCTGGATTTATGGTTTGAATTTACATGACCTTATCCCCTGGCGAGTTCAATTGTGGAAAACAAAATTCCATACATATCTGATAAATTATTACTTTTATTTTATGGTACGTATATGATTTGATTTTGAGATCACATACAGCAGCATGGGGAACTATGTCCTTTTCATGGTTTTCAATTTCATTAATCTTTTTTCAATTTAATTTTTTTTATTTCGATCGTCAACCATCATAATTTTCTGATTTAAATAAGATAAATCGCGGAAAATCTCTCCAATCATCTAAACTTGTTCATCAATAAAAAATAATCAAGCTTAGTGCGTGAAGATTGCTTCTCCATATATAGCAACCGAAGTAGAAAGAGTTTTTGTTAAAGAGAAGATGAAAAGAAAGGTGGAACCGAAAGCTTGGGACATGTTTTTGCAACGTTGAATAAATTATTCATATGATTAGTTTCCGGGAAGGAACTAGAGCCCAAGTGATGTGCGTTGTCCAAATACAACGACTAGTGTTTTTCTTTTCTTTTTTTGGCAGTGGAGTCTGGTAAGATAAAGTAGGGCACGTTAAAGGTTGGACCTTATCTTTGCTTTAATTAACGCGTTATGCTTCTCCAACTACTTAAAAAAAAAGCTTAAATATACTTTTTTAATATCTAAACTAAGTAATTTCTTTCAAATTGGTACTTAAAAATTTCTTATTTTTAAGTTGGCATACTAGTTAAAATGCATATTTTCTCAAGTTTGTATTTAAATAGCTCTTGCTCTCAAGTTAGTACCTGAAATTTAATCTCATTCGTTATTTTAATACTATAATTAACAGTTTTAGTCTCAAAATTTATGCATTTTATCAATTTTATCCTAATTAAAAATAATTTAATATATTAACTTTTTCGTATTTAAAATTACATCAATTTAATTTTTTTTACGATACTGTCAAACTAAGCGAGTCTATCAAAATAAAGTAATAATTGGATAACTACATTCTATGATAAAAACAACAATTTACTGTTAAACTTTTATTATACCAAGAAAGTAATGTAACATTTTTTGTAAGAACAAACAAATTATGAGAATAATAAAAAGTAGATTGATAGAATTTTTAAATATATAAGGTTAAATTTATTAATTCGTTTCGAATTAGGACCAAATTGATAAAATATATAAATTTTAGTATCAATTTGAGAGAAAGTGTCTAGCTCAAGTACCGACTTGGGAGCAAAAATTCTTTAGGTACTGACTTGAAAAGAAATGCATAATTCGAGTACCAATTTAAGAGCAATTTTTTTTATACACCGACTTAAAAAAGAACTTAATTTAAATACCAAATATATATTTAATCCCTCACAAAATATTTATAAAATTATGATTGGATCTTAATTTGATAGTTTTTTTTAAGGTCACAAGTTCAAGTGTGCTATTGTTAACATTTTAATAAAAATACCGAGTGATGGAGAGAATTGTATCTAACAGACTAAACTCAACCTGTATAATTCTCCATACGTGGTTGGGACGGTCAGAACTCGAGGAGTTACTTCGATGTATTTTTGTTGCCCTTTCGATTTTTAAAATTTTATTTTGATTAATTTGATTGACTTATGTTGCGTACACTTGACATTGTATGTGAGTCTTCTAGTAATTTTTTTTTTTTGCATACACAATGCTTTAAACTCGAAACATATTTAAACGATACTAAGATGCTTATCACTTGAACTAATTTCCGTGGACGATGTTTTAAATCCGATGAATTTGAGAATTTTAATGGTCTTGAATACAATCGAACTAGTAATAATTGTCAAACACTGGCATTGAATTTCAGTCACCAGACAACAGACAAAGAATTTAGATTGTTGAAAAATCCTTGTCTAAGAACATTACAGTTATACCAAAGCTTGCCTACTTAATCCATCTAACTATGCCTTTCAACATTCACAATTTTCTACTTTGCTGCTATACACTTTCCTGCACCGGAACAGACTGTTCCAATGACTCTGCCCTGTTGCAATCAACAACACTCTTTTGGTCTGTTTCAGTCAAGCAGTGCCTGCACGTAGGACACGAAGAATGCGAGCTAAGCCATTTATCGATGCATTGGGTATGAAATCCATGGTTGCACTTGGGCAAAATCCGCAGACTTTCCCCGGTAGCAAACTCGGACAAGCATATAACACAAGCCGAGTCTAAGCCCGGCAGTTTCAACTCGGATGCATATTTCACGGTCGGGAAGGCTTTTAACGCATTTTTCTCGACTCCCGCCTTTGCCAACTTGGCTGAAGCGTTTGCAGCAACGGAAGTCGAGAAACGAATCGCACACTTGACGATACAGAACAACCCCAAAGTGATAATCACGCTACATACGAGGACGGAGAGAACAAAAATCACATTCGCATCGAAGTTGTTATTGATGATGGCATGGTTGTTTTCTTGAGCCGGGGAAATCATGGGGGATTCGGTTGAATAGAGAGTCGAATGTTGCAGAAACTTTCTCGGATGAAAGGTTCCAAGCAAGTGCTGGGATAATTGGGCAGGTGTTGAAGAAGTAGACATGTTTTCAGATGGCTGCAATTGTTGTTCTCAGAGTTGGTTCCATTGAAGGATTATATACACATGAAAAAGTTAAATCAAAAGGTGGGGTCTTAGCCTATATAATTTAAGATTAATGCAGCCGAGTATATCTGATAAATTTGATCCCACTAAGCCTTTTCTTTTTACATAATGGGAAAGATGCAACTTTCCATCCATTGTTTCCATCAATGAAAAGCTCAGTCAGTAACCAGTTGTGTTGGAAAGGACATTAACGGATCGAACTCTATCTTTCCCTTTCGATATGAGAGATTGTTCGAGATCGAACTGAATCTTTAATGATGTAACAAGGAATAGGGACAGTAGTGGAGTTCGGTCCCTAAATCCTAACCAGCAAATCAGGTGTGTGCAGAAAAGTGAAAAGTACAATTTGCATTGTTATTTCGACCAACTTGTAAGCTGTTGAGTGTGCAACATTAAATTAATAAGGTAAGCCAATTCTCTTCCAGTTATTACGCATTACAGTTCATGTCATTATCGCTCAAGTATTTCCAGCATTCAAAGTAAAATAAACAAGTTCTACACTTGTGGCTACAAGTAGAGCAGAATAATTCGTGAGATCTTTCAAGAACAGTGGGGCTGTTTTTTAATTGCCAAATTGGTATAATCCAAGGTTGGCCCGAATCTATCTTATGATACTACTGTACTGTTATTATTTTTTCTTTTTTAACTCTACGGATATCATATTTTATTAGAACAACTTTAAATTTATAAAGAAATAGTATAAAATATTTTGAACCAAAACTGGGGGATATGTTCACCTATCTACAATGTTAATATACTGTTTTCTTTCATAAGCACATATTATTAATTAACACAATGTATATACTTTTTCATGTGAGGCATAAGCCATGTCTATATAAGAGCAAACTACAAAAATAATTGAACAAAACAACAACAACAACAAATGAACATAAAGTTTTACATTTTATTTGATAGGTGTGTCTATGGGCTAGGCCGGGCGGATCCCTGCTTTCAAAAAATTTCAAGCTCAAAATCGAAACCGGGCGGAATTATCATGCCCCAAATTATCCACTTTAATTTAAAATAATTTTCTACTAATATATATTTAATTTAAGTTTGTGAATAATTAAGAAGAGCCAACTTAATGTTTAGGCTTACAATACAGGAACCAAAGATGTCCCTATCTAAAAGAGGAATCAAGCCAACTTCTATTCGAATATTACTTGCTTTGACTGTTTTACCCCTATTCGAATATTACTTGCTTCTTCAGAAATAAGGATATTAAGGGGTTTTCCTGCAATTTGTCCCGAGATCGAATCCAGGGTTTTATTTTGCTCTCTTAGTCTGCTATACAGAGGAAAGTTAGAGTTCATTGAGCCGTTTTTCTGGTACTGTGAGGGCTTTATTGAAGGAAAAATCATAGAGCTGAGTGAGGGTAGTTGTTCACTGAAGCAGATGGCAACTTCTATGGAGGATGAGGTAGCGAGGTTGATGAGTGATTTGAAGTTTTCTGAGGAAGAATTGCAGGATATGGAGGATTCAGAGATGTTGATGAAGAAGGAGGTCCCTGGATCTGAGAAGTGGCTTGTTGGACGTCTTGTGTCACCTATGATTGTTGATGGGGGTATGCTAACTAGAGTTTTCCTGGCAGTTTGGAAGAGTCAGCCCCTGGAAGATGCCTCGGAGCTAGGTCCAAATTTGTTTCTTTTTAAGTTTCAGAAGCTTGAGGATAGGAATTTTGTTCTGGAGCGTGTCCCATGGACCTTTAATGGTGATCTGCTAGCTCTCCAACCTTTTGATGGCAAGTTAAGTCCCTCTGAGTATAATTTCTCTGTGTTGCCCATTTGGGTTTGAATTTACGACCTTCCTCTTGTGGGGATGATAGCTGAGATTGGGAAATTCTTGGGAAACAAGTTTGGAGAATGTTTGATGGCAGACTTTCGAAAAGGAGAAGGAAGATTGGGGCAGTATATGCGTGTTCGAGTGGAAATAGCCATCACCAAGCCATTACGCAGATATGTGATCTTTGGGAAGAAACAAGATGGATCACCTAGAGTGTGCTGGGCCAAATATGAAAGATTGCCAAACTTCTGTCATTGGTGTGGAATCATATGGCATGTCCTTGACCTTTGCCCGACCTTACCTGAAAACTGGAAGAGTGAAAAGCTTCAATATGGTGACTGGCTGAGACTGGTCTTCAGGCCAAGGAGTGTTACACAAGGAGCCCCAAAGCCATGTTTAGTTCACTTCTCGAATGGTGGTTTGAACACTGGTCGTTTTAAAAAGGCAAATGAAGTTGTTGATGAGAATGTAATTGCAAATAGCAACACTTCTGGAAGAGGGAGAAATGTTATTGTTTCAGCAACAAAGAATAGATGTTCTAAGAGGGTCTTGCAAGGAAAATTCGAGGTTAGCAATCCTGTGGGACCTAAGAAAACGAGGTCCATGTCTGTTGCAGTCTCAAACACAATGTAGGTAGGTGTTGAGGCTCTTTCACCCATGAAAACCCCTGAACCAACGGTGGAGGCTGATGCTTAGCCCCACCGAGAGCCATGAAAATCCTAGTATGGAACTGCCAAGGGCTTGGGAACCCTGGGACAATTCAATATTTGAAGCAAATTGTGGCTTCTAAGTGCCCCGGTGTGGTGTTTCTCTGTGATACGAGACTTGATAAAAGAAAAGCTGAGGATGTAAGAAGAAGGGTGAACATGTCTGATAATTTGGTGGTTGAAAGGAATGATGATGGTCTTGGTTTGATGCTCCTGTGGGCAGAAGATACTCAAGTGTTATTACCGTCCTTCTCAAAAGCTCATATAGATGTGGAAATTGCAAAGAATGATGTCTGTTTTAGGTTTACAGAAATATATGGTACATGTCACAGATCGAATAAGAGAGAGGATTGGGACCTGTTAGATGTTTTGAGAACAAAGTCAGACTTACCATGGCTTGTAGGGGGGACTTAAATGACATACTTGACCTTTCAGAGAAGGAAGGAGGTAGAAGGAAACCTAGGGTCGAGATGGTAGAGTTTAAAGGTGCCCTGCTAAGAAATGGTTTATGGGACCTTAAGCCCGACACTGGATGGTTTACATGGCATAGTGGCACTAATGCTGCTAATTTACTGAAGGAAAGATTGGATAGATTCGTGGCCAGCATTGCATGGATTCAACGTTATGGCAGGGGCCAAGTTCACTCAGTACATTCCCCTTGGTCTGATCACCATTATCTGATTTTGGACACTGAGCCAAATACATGGAGAGGGAGAAGGCATATGGACCAATTCAGGTTTGAGAACTGCTGGGCCGATGAGGATGCTTGCTTGGAAACAGTGAAGGAGTGTTGGAGTAACAAAAATTCCTCTACCCTACACAAACTGAAAGATATAGGAGACAAGCTTTATGGTTGGCAAAAACACAAGAGGAACCATGCAATGAAAAGGAAAAAGTTCCTTCTTGAAAAGATTGAGAGGCTGCTCAAGGATAACATCTCTGAAGAATCAGTTAGGGACTTAAATGCTACAAAGAAAGAATTAAAACTGCTTATGGATAGAGAGGAGATGTTTTGGAAGCAGAGATAGAGGGTTCAATGGCTGAGGGAAGGTGATAGGAACACGGGCTTTTTTCATGCAAGAGCAAGAGGAAGAAAGAAGAAGAATTGGATAAAGGGTCTGGAGGATGAACATGGGGTTTTTCAGGCCGATGAAGGGAAGGTTTTCGAGCTGGCCAGAAACTTTTTTGTTGATCTATTCCATTCCAATGGTGAAGCTTCTTCAGAACCAGTCCTCAATTGCGTGGAGAAATGCGTAACACCAACCATGAATCTTGGCTTATGTTCGGAGTTCACTGCTGAGGAAGTTCGAGTGGCTTTTCTTTCAATCCACCCCTCCAAAGCCCCAGGTATTGATGGCTTTCCCTCATCTTTCTTTCGCAAATTTTGGAATATTGTTAGGACTGAATTTATTCATTTGTGTCTGGATTTATTAAATGGGAAAGCCAATATCTCTGAGTTTAATAGAACTGTGATTGTTCTTATACCTAAAGTAGATAACCCTTTCCAAATTAAACAATTTAGACCTATCTCCCTTTGCACTGTGGTGTATAAAACCGTTTCTAAGGTGTTGGTAAACAGGCTTAAATCAGTCATCCCCTTTTGCATTTCTGAAAACCAAAGTGCATTTGTCAAGGATAAATTGATCTCGGACAATGTTTTCATTGCACATCAGATGTTACATTTCTTAAAGGGAGCTAGATCTGGGCCAAACAAAGGGGCATCAGTTAAGCTTGATATGGAAAAAGCATACGATAGGGTTGAGTGGAAATTTCTTCATGATGTTATGCTTAAAATGGGTTTCGATGGCAGCTGGGTTAATTTGATTATGAATTGTGTTTCCACTGTAAGATTTAGTCTCATGATCAATGGTAAACTCTCTGATGAGTTTAATCCAGGAAGGGGACTTAGGCAAGGGGACCCTTTGTCCCCCTATTTGTTCTTACTTGCTGCACAAGGTTTGTCTGCCTTGCTTCTGAAGGAACAATCCCTGGGTAAAATTAAAGGTCTGCGAATCAGTGTTCATGGCCCTCGTGTCAACCATTTGTTGTATGCAAATGATTGCTTGCTTTTCTTAAGGAATTCTGAAGATGAAGCTACTAGGGTAAGAGAGATCATGGGCCTATATGAGCAAGCTTCTGGGCAGAAAGTCAATCTCGATAAATCCTATATTTACTTCAGCAATGGCATGAAAGAAGATCATAAAGCTGCCTTGAAGGGGATACTTGAGATGAGAGAAGAAACAGAAATGGGGATTCACCTAGGTTTGCCTTTGATCGTGGGGAAGAACAAGACTGATTCACTGTGTTTCTTGTTCTAAAATGTTGAAAAGAGAGTTGGAGGCTGGACCAAGAATCTGCTCTCCTTTGGTGGAAGAGAGGTGTTGCTGAAGTCAGTTGCCCAAGCTCTTCCAACATATGCAATGTGTTGCTTTTTATTACCTGACTGCATTATTGATCCTATCATTTATTCAATGAGAAACTTCTGGTGGTCTGGGAAGGCAGGTAGTAGAGGATGGACCCATGTAGCCTGGTGGAAATTGTGTCGACCAAAGAGATATGGAGGCATTGGTTTTAAAGATTTGCGAATGTTCAACCTGGCCCTGCTTGGAAAACAGATTTGGAGGTTGATGGTTAATAAGAACTCTTTATGTGACAAAGTGTTGTCAGCCAAATACTTCCCTGATGGTGATGTTCTTAATGCCAAGGCCCACGATAAACCATCCTTCATGTGGAGATGTGTGTTCAAAGCTAAGGAGGTTCTGAGAGATTAATTTCATCTAAGGGTTGGGATTGATAGTCATTGCACGATGTTTCAAAGTAGATGGGGCAGTGATAAAGTTGTTAATCTTCATGACTCCTACATGGATGGATCTGTTCAACCCGTTGTTTGTGGTGAATTCATGGTCCCTGGAGAGCCTAGATGGGATACAAGGAAGGTTAGAAATGTTTTTTCAAGTGTTGATGCTGATGCAATCTTAAAATGTCCCATTTCCCAGTGAACGAAGATGTTTGGAAATGGGATCATCATTCTTCAGGGAGTTACTCGACTAGATCTGCCTATGATTAGATTCAGAGAAACAGGAACGTGGAAAGAGACCTATCTCCCTTATGGAAAGCCCTTAAGAAGATGAACATGGTCCCCAAGATCAAGATCTTTATATGGAGGTTATGCTTCAATGCTCTTCCCTCTGGAGAAAAGCTGGCAGATGCTCGTATTGCCTTTGGCACGTGTCCCCATTGTGGTTCAGCTGGAGAAACCCTTATGCATGCATGTAGAGATTGCCCAGCAGTACGTGAAGTGTTTGATCAATGTGACTTGTCTAGGAAGTTGCCTGTTGCCCAAGGTTCGGATTGCAAACTGTGGTTGGAGTTGTGCTTGAAGAATTTGTGCCCAGATTTGTTCTTGTTCCTGCGTGTGCTGTTGTGGAACATATGGAATAGGAGAAACACCTTAGTGGACTATGTTCAACTGCTTATAACTGATTTTCATTCATCTTGGGAATTACCTGGAGTTGTATTTGTTTGTAACAGGTCAGAAAGATGGAAATGTCCCCTGAAGGTGCTTACAAGATCAACGTTGATGGAGCTTTCTTTGATGATTCGGGGAAAGCTTCCATTGGTGTGATTGTACGAGACCATTTCGGGTTGATGATCGATGGGCATGCAAGTACTTTGCAAGGAACTCTCACTGCTGAGTTGGTGGAAGTCATGACACTTGTGGATGGATTGAGAATGACCTCTCTCAATGGCTGGTCAAATATGATGTTCGAATGTGACTCCATTGGTGTACTTAACCGTTTGGCTCTACAAGCTGAAGACAGGTCCGTTGCAGGCATTTTTCTCAAGGAAGCAAAGAAGATCCTAGATGACAATCCGGGCTTCAAGGTCCAGCATATCAATCGGGTAGCAAACCGAGCCGCGCACACGTTGGCCCATTGGGTCCTTGATTGTAGTTCTCCTTTTTATTTTGTTTCGGACATTCCTAGCTGTATTGAGAATGATGTACTAGACGATGCTATTTTTGGCACTTAGCTAATATATTCGGTTGTTTTCTTGCAAAAAAAATCAAGCCAACTTCTATGATGACTAACAAGTTGCTTCGCTAGCAATAGCATATCCGCTGCCATGTTGGCTTCCATTCAAAACCAACCTTCCATCCTTTCTGACGCAATTTTTCTAGCTAGATTAATTTTCACATTCTCATTTCCCGTAGACTTTGTTTCATTCCGTGTCTTCCTTGTAACACTCTGTTTTTATTTAGCTTAAAATGAAATTGATAATTAAAAAAAAGAAGAAAAAAGTAAGGGTTTGTGGTTAAAGAGGATTGAACTTGCAATCTCTTGGTAACCGAGCTTTTAACGTAGCCAACTAAGCAAGACAACTCTTAGTGTTTGAGGTTCCTCATCTTTCTTTTGAACCGTTCTGGTAGTGTACCTAAGAAAATTAAAATCTGATATGACTATCCACCTACCCGAAAGACCTTTCGAATCAGATGAGATTGAAAATTCTAGAAAAAGAAATCCCCTCACCTAACCCACCATCGCCTCAGCTCCGATCTGCACCACCGACGTCATCGTTGAGAGCGTCATCGCATCCCGACCACACTCATGGTCGTCACGCGCATATGTGAGTCGCCTTTCACCGGCAAGACTTGTTTGGAGTTCCAGCCAAAAACCTAGATCGCCTCCACAGTTTTTTCCAGTTTTCGTCGCCTTTAGTGAGTTCCCGGCACCGAGACGAGTCAATCCCAGGTGGCCGAACTTTGATCCGCCGCCGCTAAGGGCCTCGTCAGAGATTTGTTGCTTTACGGTCGTTCCTTGGGATTTTAGGTAAATTCAGTGTGTTTCAGATGTGTTTTCGGCTAGTCGTTTAATGGTTGGCTTGTGGAGTTGATGTTCGTTAGTTTTCGGCCAAAAATTTAACCATTGGGGTCGTCGGCGAGATTCCTGGTGACCGGCCATCGACCTGAGGTCTGTGGGGGTAGGTTGTTCGAGCTGGTCTAAACTGATTAATTCGGTCCGACCAGAACTGGTCTGGCCCAACAAACTGGGTCAGGCCTACTAGTTGTTTAGGAAGTGGGTCGGTCTGTGTAAGGCCTAATGGCCTTTAGTCCAAACCCGTTTAACCGATCCAACTCGAGGTTGACCCAGTCTGACTCGGCCCAAGCCCAAAACCTGGTAACCCGAGTCAGCCCGCTGAGTTGATTCGACCGAGTCAGTCTCGAGTCAAATCGACCGAGTCAACTCCGTTGACCGTTGACTTTGATCAAAAAGTAAAATTTTCCGAAAACTCATATTTTACATTTTTCGACTTCTAGTGTCCGTATTTGAAGTCTGTTTTGTGAAATTCTAACCCGAAGGCCTCCGAATCTAACCTTGAACCCGAACTTGTATATGTATTTAATTATTCAGTTAAGAGTACTTTGAATAAGAACTAAAATGGGATATTGTGTGATTGAAGGTGTTCTCGGTTTCTTGAATACGAGATGTTGAAGGATGTCAAATTCGAGTTTAAGAGTGTTTGAACGTCATTCAAGGGTCGATCGATATAACAAGGATTCAAGGTAATATATTACTACCTTAGGCATGCTTTAGTAACATGTTGATATTCGGTTAATGTTTGCACGATCATGTTTGAGCATATGATTATTTCTGATTATGTCAATCAATTATGAAAAAAAATAATAATGGCTAAGGAAAATATTCGAATAAGAGGTTTAATAAATTGAAAGGACTTCCGAGTTTATTACGCGATTAATTAGACGGCTAATCTCTAAGTCTGATTATCCGTTTGATTAAAAAGAAATGTCGAAAATGTTTGATTAACGAATGGAGAAAATACCTCTATCTATAAAAACAACCCGAGAAGCTAAACTTGATCCAGTAAGACATCTGATACATTTGAATACTTCAGATTACCGAAATGTCATGGTAACAATACTTAACCCTCAAGTTTGTAAAGTACATGAGCTTGCTTGAATTCTAAATAATCTTCTAAATATAAATTTACGGGAAATATTCGCATGTATGAATTGATCAATGTGGCGTAAAGATGGAATTGATTGCAATGATTAAAAAGGATTGAAAATACTGTTAAGATTGAATGACGCTAAAGAATGAAATTTCTTCGGGAATTAGTTGCCAATCAACTGGCATATGTGATATATCTTCGAGGTCTAAAACGAATGAATAGTTGGAAGGACTGGAAGACTCTGAATAATTGTAACACCTTCGGGCATTAAATTGTCTGAAATACCCTCGGATATTATAATAACTGGAATATTTCTAAGACATGAAATTAAGAACTCCAAATAAAGCCAACCATGTAATGGCTCAAACAAAAAGTGGTAATACGACCCGTGTCTATTGGTCCTTTTTTATACTAAGATGATATTGGAGGAATACCATATGAAGGCGTACAATTTATTTGGAGAAAGTACATAGTTAATAGTAAGAGAGATATGTTCTCATAAGGCACATTCGATATTTTGGAATGAGTTCAAGTGCAATGCACATGTTCAAATACTTGGAAAATACCGTTCGAATATATGATCGATTTCTGGTAATAAGTTTAGTGGGCGATTGATGAAGGTGAACTACTTTTGGTTATACGTTGTGGTCAGTTCTGCGAAACAAATGTTTAAGGCATACATAAAGAGCAACTCGAATTCTTGAATTTTGTGTGCCGTTGCTTATGCTTGGTTGGTCTAAATTATCAAATTACCCATGAAGGTCAAAACGACTATAATACCCTCATAAGTTGTAACGTTTGATTCGCTCATAATATATCTGAAATCTCGATAATCCTGATGCATCAACTTCTAATGTTTGGTTCGAGTCATTTTATCGAACTCCCTTATTCGTAAGGACCTCGTTTTGAAATTCGTCCAAAGATTGTCGAATGTATCTTTCTGATACTTATCGAGTGTTTCTGAAAAATAAATTGGGTCGTAAGGCGCGTACCATGTATCCGTAAATACTATATGTTCTAAACCAAAACATCATCTGCCTAAAATTCAAAAGTATGACATTGTTATTCGAAAAGAAAGCGATCCATGGCTTTGGATATGTAATAATAATAATAATAATAATAATAATAATAATAATAAATCTGACATTTGTCTTTTGGCATAAAAGTAGACCTGACATCAATTTTTCGTAATATTGTCTTCTGAATATAAATTGAAATCATATGAGGTATATTATCTGGGATATGAATGAAGATCTGTAGGCTCAGCGCTGGTAAGTCCTTCTGGACCTAATCTCTTACGCCCAATGGGCCTAAGGTAAGCCTTTCTGTTAAGCTCCTACGCCCATGGGCCTAAGGTAAGTCTTTCTCGACCTAAGGCATTCCCTTAGGTAGGCTTCTATGCCTCAGGCCTAGGGTAAGACCACTCTGAACTCCTTGATTCAATTTCTGAAACCTGAATCTCTTTGAATCTCCGGCTTTAGACTCATCTCTTAAGGTTTAGGTGATCAAATAAAGAACAACTATGTTACCTTCTAATATAATGCTTCACTAAAATGTCGAATCGTAATTTGAGCTTATCATTGCCCAGTTCATCATGACAGTGTTAAGCTTTCCATTTACCTGCTTGTGCTTTTAGCATCCATAGGTAGTCTGTATTACTAAGCTTTCCGAAGCTCACGTTGTTTTTACCATCACATGTTAAAAGATCGACCATGTCACAGCTATCAATATCGGTATGAAAGTTTCTTCAGTTTGCTTGCGAAGTATAGTATCTGTATAATTATTGGGCATGTATGTCATGTTTTGACTTTTATTCGAGTTTGAAACTTGTATTAATAATTTGTATCGTAGTTTTGTTTCATTGTCTGAATGTTTTCTGAAATTTTATTTTAAGTTAGAACTCGATTTATGATTTTAAATGGTTTAGCAATTTGTTTATTTGAAACTCTAAAGTGGGTCGCTCCGGTGACTCTAATGTGACTTCTTAAGATCCATATTAACGTATAGACGGGTCTAAGGGGTTACATTCCCTTTGTTTTCTCTTCTTTGAATTAGGATTTTTTTTCTCGTTGCCCTCTTTTTCTTGTTTTTTCAGTCATGCTGCCAGAAATTGATGAATCAGAGATTGATTTCAACCACCAACTTTTCTAGCATCCTTCCGATACACCAGGTGGTGTTCTCATTTCTCATCGTTTTGTCGGCATCGAGAATTACAACATTGGGCATCGCTCGATGCGTATTGCTCTTCTCGCGAAGAATAAACTTAGATTCGTCGATGACAACTACAAAAAAAGAGAACTATGGTGCCAATCTCTCTTCTTAGGAGGAGAGGTGCAACGTCTTTGTCATGTCTTAGATACTTAACACCGTTAGTAGCAGGCTCTCAGCCGTAATCGTCTTTTCCTCGAGTGCGGCTCATGTTTGGCAAGATCTCAAGGAGCGATTTGACAAGGTAGACGGCTGCCGGATCTTCTATCTTCACCATGAAATTTCCACTGCCAGTCAAGGCGACTTATCAATTTCGACGTATTTTACTCGCCTGAAACTTTTGTGAGGCAAATACAACTCTCTCGTGCCCATTTCCGTCTGTGATTGTGAGGATTCTCAACAGTTTCTCATGCATCTTGCTAAGCAACAACTATTACAGTTCCTGATGGGTCTCAATGAGACCTACATGGCGGTTCAAAGTCGAGTTCTCTTAACCAAGCCTCTTCTGACGGTCAATCAAAACTATTCCATGATTGTGAAAAGACTCATCATTCTCAACATTCTGGTATTCCCCCAATTTCGACTCCTACTGCGTTATTCGCCTCTGTTGGTTCTGATCGTCGCAAGTTCAATGGTACCTGCGATTATTGCAAGATTCGTGGCCATAAACGTGATAATTGCTATCACCTTCATGGTTTCCCTTCTGATTTTAAGTTCACTCGGAAGAATAATTCTTCTTCTGTTGTTACTGCGTCCACTATGGCCGATGATACTGGTGGTTCGGTTGGCTCTTCATGTTCATCTAATGTGCCTATTTTCACTCGTGAGTAGTACACTCAATTGTTTAGTCTGCTCCACAAGCCCCCTCTTATTGAGTCTGCTGCCAATTTAAAAGGTGTGACTTCTATTGTTCTTGCTTATTCGTTTGCTCATAATACTTCTGTTGGTTGTTTCTCTATTAATTGGATACTGGAATCAAGAGCTACTGATCATATGTTGTCCGACTTTCATAGTTTAGATTTTTCCCAATTAATGTGCTTCAGATTCTCACCTTGTGCACCTTCCAAATGGTAAAAATGTTTCCATCACTCACGTTGGTTCTTTTTCCTTTAATGCTACCACTACTCTTCCTAATGTGCTTCACGTTCCTCACTTTACACATAATTTGCTCTCGGTGTCCAAAGTCACAAGTGAACTTAACTGTAGTGTCACTTTTTATCCTGACTTTTATATTTTGCAGGATCTTTGCAATGGAAGGATGATGGGGATTGGTAGAGAGTCGCGTGGATTGTATTTCTTTGATTCTGGTAGTTTTTTGTCGGCTGCATCACCTGGTACCACTCATAGTCTTTTCCAATATTGTTTGTTCCGTTGCTTCTATTTTTGCTTTTACTGAATGTAAGTAAAAATTTCTTGTTAATAAAAATTTTGTTTGGCATGCTCATTTGGGGCATGCTTCTCTTAGCACTCTTAATAAAATTCCTTGTTTACATAGTGTTAACTTGGATTCTAAATCCGCTTCTGCTTGTTATATATGTCCTTTGGCAAAACATACTCGTTTGCCTTTCTCTTTAAGTACTACTAAAACTCAAAAATCTTTTGAACTGGTTCATCTTGATCTCAGGGGTCCTTATAGGACCTCTACACATTGTGGCCATAGGTTCTTTTTGACTATTATTGACGACTTTTCAAGAATGACATGGGTATATTTGATGAAACTTAAAAGTGATATTGTTCTCTATTTAAACCAATTTTGTTCTCTTGTTCATAATCAATTTTCTTCTACTATTAAGACTTTTAGAAGTGATAATGGTACTAAAATTTTCAATTCAGCATGTTCTGATTTTTTTTATCTCACATGGAATAATTCACCAAAGTTTGTTTTAGGACCCCTCAGTAGAATGGGTAGCTGAAAGAAAGCATAGACATCTTTTAAAGGTTGCTAGGGCTCTTTATTTTCACTCTAAAGTTCCCTTAAAATTCTGGGGGTGAGTGTGTTTTAACAGCTTGCTATATTGTAAATAGGCTTCATTCCTCAGTTTAGAAGGCCGGGAAGACTCCTTTTGAAGTTTTATATAATAAATTTCCTGATCTTTCTCATTTAAGAATTTTTGGATGCCTCTGCTATGCTATTCAGATTCATCCTTTAGATAAGTTTTCTCCTAGAATTATTTCTTCTATGTTTCTTGACTATTCTTCTACTCATAAGGGTTATGTGTTACTTAATTTTGACACTAAAAATTTGTTTGTAAATTGAGATGTGATTTTTTAAAAATATGTTTTTACTTTTCATTTGCCACTTTCTGCTGATTCTGTTTTTTTCCTTCATCTTCATTTTCTTATACTGATTTTTTGGTCCTTGTTTCTCCAACACAACAAGTTTCATCAAATACTACTCATGTTCCTTATTTTTCTCATTCTTCCTCTTCCATTTCTGATTCTGCTCTTTCTTCTTCAGATCTTAGTCCCCCCATTGATCTGAGTCCTCCCCTTGATCCTAGCCCTATTCTTGAAAGTTCACCTTCTGATCATTTCCAATCTTTTGGGCCTATTGTCTATGAGTCTGTGCTGGTACTAAAGCGATCTTCTAGAAATACTCCTCCACTTTGGCATAATGAGTATGCCCTCTCTCGCCATACGCCAGTCCACTTTTCCTCCATGTAAGTATCACATTTCTTCTTTTCTTTTTTATTCTCATTTACCTATTCGATCCCATGCCTTTCTTTCTTCCACTTCCCACCTTTCTGAACCTAAATCCTATAAGGAAGCCATTAAAGATCCCCTTTAGATCCAAGCCATGAATGAAGAAATATCTACTATGGAATCTAGAAAAACTTGATTTGTGGTTACTTTCACTTCAGGTAAACGTCCAATTGGGTGTATAAAATTAAATACAAGGCGAATGGGGAGGTGGAGAGATATAAGGCGCGGCTTGTTGCTAAAAGGTACACCTAGGAAGAAGGTGTTGACTATGCTGAAACTTTCTCGCCCGTTGTCAAAATTGTCACTATTCGAATTGTGCTTGCCCTTGCCTCTATCTTTGATTGGCCTCTTTATCAACTCGGTGTCTACAATGCCTTTTTACTAGGTGATATGTTTGAAGAGGTGTTTATGACTCTACCTGAGAGTTTTTGTAGCTATGAGGAGTCTAGGGTATGTAGGCTGCAAAAGTCTCTTTATGGACTAAAGCAGGCTTCGAGGTTGTGGAATCTCAAGCTGACCGAAGCATTGATAACATCTGGCTATCAACAAAGCATACATGACTACTCTCTTTTCATAAAGCAACAAGGAGCAAAAGTAATAATTATGCTTATATATGTCGATAATTTTCTAATAACTGGAAATGATCAGTTACTAATTGAAGAATTGAAGAGTATACTAAATAAGAATTTTTAAGATGAAAGATTTTTGAAACTTAAAGTATTTCTTAGGTTTTGTAATAATGAGATCAAAGGAAAGAATAATTTTGAACCAACGTAAATATGCCTTATAATTAATAGAAGATACTAAAATAAGTGGAGCAAGACTTGCTATGACACCACTAGAACATAATAAGAAGTTTATTTCCGTTGCACATGATGAAGATTGTAGTGTAGATGGTGAGTTACTTCAACTTAACTTATACAAGGTCGTTGTTCATACATTGAGTAAGTTCATGAAACAACCTTAAAAGTCTCATCTTGAAGCAGCCTTGAGAATTGTAAGGTGCATTAAGAGAAATTCTGAAAATAGGCTTTTCTTGAGTTCAACGAGTAAATGTCAATTACTTGCTTATTGTGACTCAAATTGGACGTCCTACCCCATAACAAAAAGATTTATAATTGGTTTTTGTATTATGTTGGGTGATTCTATGATGTATTGAAAATCGAAAAAGTAAAATTTTGTAACACGATCGCCAGCTGAAGCTGAATACAAAAATATGACAGATACAACAACAAAAATTGTATGGTTGCAAGGTCTACTAGCAGAGTTTAGAGTAAAGGAAGTGGAGACAACAAATTTATTATGTGACAGCAAGACAACTTTACATATTGCTGTAAATTTAGTATTTTATGAGCATACAAAATATATCAAAATTGACTGCCATTTTATCTGAGAAAAGATAAAAAAAAAAGGAGCTGATACAAACTGAGCATGTAAGATTTGGAGAACAACTTGCAGATGTCATGACCAAAGCTTTGGGGATACATCAACATGAGTTCTTGGTTTGCAGAGATTCCCCACCCCAAAGTCAAAGCCTAATGAAGGAGACTTTAGGGGAGTGTTTTTTAGAGTCGGTGTCAATAGAGTCTGACTTTAGGGTTCAAATTCGGATATACTAGACCTAGCCTTTAGAATTTTTTTGAAGTCAGCTACACCACAACCCGATTTTATTTTCATTGTTTAAAGTGTAATATTTTCGAATTTAATATGGTCCCAACAATAATTTAGGGGGAAATTTCCCACAACAATATTTATGAGATTTTTCCAAATAAATTAATGTAAATATTAGTATTAATTTCTTTGGAATAAACTAGAGCCGAAGTGATGTGGGCTGTCCAAATACAACGACTTAAAAAATCAAAGTGGGGGCCTTTTAATAATAATTGCACCTTATCTTTGCTTCCATTATTTTTTCCTATACTTAACAAGCTAGGGTGCTCCTCAACTACTTACAAAATACTTTTTCAAAATTAAAAAGTAATTATTGAAACTCAACGAGTAGTTTTAGTAAAAAAAGAATAATAATTATTCTGTAAAGCTCAGGTTTGAACAATTTTTTTATAAAATATATGTATCTTTCAAAGGGTTAAGAAAAAAATATAAACATGTATTATTTCATAATTACATCAAGATTACTAAAAAAAATAAAAATCAATTACCCTGACTTTAAATCTATTTTTTTTAAATATACTTATCCGGAAGGATTGTAATTAGTTGAGGTTTGAAAATAGGTTCGTTCAAATTTAATAGATGTTTGAATTGTTCGTTTAATTAAATTCTACCGAAGTTAAGATCCACTAAATGATTTAGTGATTATAGTCATGGATGTTTATCCGTTTCATCTTTTGTGTAAGTTCAAATACCAACATTTACTTTGAGAACATTATTGTAAAATTACTTAATAAAAAAATATACCGGATTTAATATATTTTTAATTTTCAATCTTGTTTTTATGACTTTATTTTGACGAAATAAAGTTGTTTTAAGTTTTTACATTTATTTGATAATTATTTATTTATTTATTTATAAATGCATAAAATAATTAATAATTCTAATATAATCTTTGTAATTAATTTTCATTATATTTGAAGTATATAATACTTTTTAATTATAAAATTAAAAAAATAACTATAAATCAAACAAAAAATTAAATTTGATTCAAATAACCACAATTACTAAACTTATATTACATAGATCTTCCACACTTCGATTCGGTTTGTACGGTTTTTTCCCATCCCTACTGGGAGCAGCTTTCGTCAACTTTTCTTTATCTAATGACAATTTAAGTCTATGCAGATACAAATCATATATGTGCATGTAAACGAATCTAACACAAGCATGGGTATGTTCATATTCGCTCGTTTAAATTTAACTGAATAAATCAATAAATACGAACAACTAATCGAACATAATTTTTTGTTCGTATTTGTTCATTAAAATAATAAACGAATACAAACGAACATTGAGTATTGTTTAAGTGCTTTCTTAAAAAGTCTGAAGTCCCATTAATTGAGTATTGTTTCATTTTTTCTTTTTATTTCATATATTTTAATACGTGTTTTAATTTTTTAAAGGTAAACTACACGAAATAGTACTAAACTTTCATCTTTGTATCGAACATACCACTGAACTATAAATCATACTATTGTACTATTAAACTTTGTTTTTTGTTCAATCTAAACACTCGACCGTAAACTATAACGGACCGTTAAATTTAAAACGATGTCGTTTTGGCATTGTTGTTTTGATGCCTAAGATATGTCATAACGACGTCGTTTTGTTAGTAAGTGAAAAATTAAGAAGACAATGCATTTGGAGAGAATTTAACTAAAGACCTCTAGGATGAAAGGTTTACACTAAAATATCAAGCAAAGTTAAATATTTGATACAATCTTAACGAAAATAGTACATAAATAATACTGTAGTTGAACTTAATTTCATTTATTCATGATATACTTTTATAATATTTATAATATAGTTTTGGCTTAATGGCCCGTTTGGCCCCTAAAGTATACACAAAATATCAAATTGTCCCCTAAAGTATTTTCTTTTTTGATATTGTGCCCCCTAAACTAAAAATCATGTTCTGAGTTGTCCCTACCGTTAGAAAAAAGTGTTGATTTTATCAGAACGTGCCACGTGTTATTGGTAAACAAAAAATCAACTGACTTATTTTAAAGGGGTAAATTATACGTTGAGTCTGTAAAATTTTTATTTTTATTCAATTTAGTCCTAAAAATCTTTATTCAACACGAATTGACCCAACTTTTTTTCTAATTTTTATAAATTAATCCAATATTTTTAATATGCTGATGTTTTTGTTCAATTTAGTCCTCAAAATCTTTATTTAACCCACAATTAACCCCTACTACTTCATAATTTCTATAAATTAGTCTAATATTTTTAATATATTGATATTTTTGTTCAATTTTTTCATAAAAATCTTTATTTAACCCATAATTGATCCCTACCACTTTATAATTTTTATAATTTAGTCTAATATTTTAAATATAAATATTTTTTTATTCAATTTAGCCATAAAATCTATATTTAACTTGAAATTAAATATAATTATATTTTTTATTCAATTTATTCTAAAATTTTAAATATAACCATATTTTGTTCAATTTAGTCAAAAAAATTATTTTTAACTTGAAATTAACCTATTTTTTTTTTCTAATTTTTATAATTTAGTCTAATATTTTAAATACAATTATATTTTTATTCAATTCAGTCCAAAAAATCTTTATTTAACCCACAATTAACCCTACTACTTTACAACAGACAAAGAATTTTGATTGTTCAAACATCTTTGCCCAAGAACAATTACACTTAAGCTTGCCTAGTTGAAATCCCTCTAGTTATGAGCCTTGAAAGATTCGGGATTTCTACTTGTTTGCTGCTATAAACTTTGTTGCACCGGAACAGACTGCTCCAATGACTCTGCCCTGCCGCACTCAACAACAGTCTCTTGGTCTGTTTCAGTCAGGCAGTGCCTGCACGTAGGACACGAAGAATGCGAACTAAGCCATTTATCGATGCATCGAATATGAAACCCGTGGTTGCACCGGGGCAAAATCCGAAGACGTTCCCCGGCACCAAACTCGGACAAGCATATAACACAAGCCGAGTCTAAGCCCGGCAGTTTCAACTCGGATGTATATTTAACTGTCGGAAAGGCTTTCAAAGCATTTTTCTCAACTCCTGCTGTCGCCAACTTGGCTGAAGCGTTTGCAGCGATCGAAGTCGAGCATCGAATCGCACACTTCACGATAAAAAACAACCCCAGAGACGTAATCACACTACATATAAGGACCGAGAGACCGAAAATTACATTCGCTTGGAAGTTGTTATTGATGGCTTGAGCCGGGGAAACCATCGGCGATTCGGTCGAATAAAGAGATGAATGTTGCAGAAATTTTCTGGGATGAAAGTTTTCAAGCAAGTGTTGGGATAATTGGGTAGGTGTTGAAGAAGTAGACATGTTTTTCAGTTGTTGTTCCAAGAGTTGGTTCCATTGAAAGATTAAATACACATGAAAAAGGTAAACTAAAAGGTGGGGTCTGAGCCTATATTTTAGTAATATTTGATCCCACTAAGTTTTTTCCTTTTATATATTGGAAAAGATGCAACTTTTCATCCATTGTTCCCATCAATGAAAGCTCAGTCACTAACCAGTCGTGCTGGAAAGGACATCAACGGATGCCAATACATGTTCGGCTGTTGGTTTCGAGCTCAAAGCCGCAAGAAAAATAAAAAAACACCATGATCTTCTCTTTTCGAGTGGCTTACTAAATTGGTCAAACTCATACAAATGAGTTGCACTTTATAATATAATAATTTGGGCAGCTAATCACATATGTACAGGCAACACAGATAAGATATGGGGTTGCTTTCAAGAATCCATATGGTGTTAGTGTCAGTCAAGTATTTCTAGAATCCATATCCTCTTGGTTGGATTGCAGAATCTTGTTTTGTTTGGGAAAATCAGCAGCTTATTTATTATCTGGAATTGCTTTGGGGTACAGCTAACCAGCAGGTATTATTACTTGGACATGGAATCCATGCTTTTTGGTAATAAATTAATTTGGAGTTCATGTCCAATAAAAACAACATCGGAGTGGGGTTGTTAGCTTTGGTTTGTACTAGGTCTAGGCTCCTTTCATTCATTAATTCGCAAATGTTAAAGGTATGCCGAGTACATGAACTGCACTGACCCCCCAAGTGCTCCTCACATGATAAAAGTCCTATAGTTCAATAATGGGTTAATGGCACGGATGATATATATATATATATATATATATATATATATATATATATATATATATATATATATATATATATATATATATATATATATGATGAGATCTGCTTGCATGGTATAAAATTCATTTAATTTTATATTAATCCATGACCATTGGATGAGTGAAATGGATGGATGAGATTAGCAGTAGAAAATGTGAAGATTATCACTTGAAAAAAAATAAAAAAAATAATCTTAGTCATTTATTATTATCATCCAACGGTCCAAAAAAATGTAACTATTTCATGCACTGGTTGTGGAACCTAAAAGTTTCTGCAAATGTTTTAGCAGTAGAGTTTAGGGATTTAGTTTATGATATATGATTTAGGGGTTTAGGTTTAGGGCTTTAAATTTAAGTATTGTGATTAGAATTTAGGGTTTATAGGCTAAAACATAAAGCCCTTATCATATTATCTTAACCTTTAAACACTAAATTCTAACTCTAACCCTAAAACTAAAGAGCTTGTAAAAACTTTCAGTTTTCACTGCCAGTATATTGAATATAAATCCCTAGAGTTTGTATATCGCAAAATGATATATATTCAATACACAGGCGATGAAAACAAAAAGTTTTCCACAATTGCCTTGGTTTTAAGGTTTAGGGCTAGATAACTCATGGTTTAAAGATCACGAGTTTAGATTTAGTGGTCTAAAATTGATGGGTTGTGCTTAGAATTTAGAGATTGTGATTATAATTTAGGGTTTAGAGGTGAGAGTTTAGATTCTAATGTAATATAGTTAGGGATTTAAGTTTAGACCTATAAACCCTAAATTATAACCTCAATCACTAAATTTTAAGTGCAACCCTAAACCCTAGACCTCTAAATCTAAACTAGTAATCTTTAAACTTTAAAATTTAGCCCTAAACTCTAAAATTAAAGCACTTGTGAAAATTTATTTTCACCGCTTGTGTATTGAATAATTATCCATTGTAAAAATTAAAAGTTATAGATTTGAGTAGATTTGATATACTTGACCCGAATCTTATCATTACCTGAATCGGTTCATTAGACTAAAGACATGATATGGACCCAAAATGGTAGACCAAACAAAACTTGATCTGAATTTCGAAACAAATTAAATTGAACTGAAATCGACCCTAATTTTAGTTAGATTAATATGGACCCAAACAGATTCACCCGACTCGAGACTCGATATAGACTTGAACATGATGATTCAAATTGATCCAAAACCCAGAACAAACTGAATTGAACCAAAATTGACTCAAATTTTAGATGGACTGGTGTGGACTCGAACTGAAGGTATTTCGAACTGAAAATAACTTGAATTTAATTTACTCAATTCGATATGAAATCGAACATCGACTCGATTTTAACTTTATAATTAAATCGAAGTGAAGGAATAATTTATTTTTATGATTATATATTTTTAGCAATATGATAAATAATAAATGATGTATATTTTATTCTCCTTTTATATTATACTATTAGTTAACTGTTGCATTTGCTAATGGTTTAATGATTTAATATTATCTTCCCTTTTAAAAATTATTTTCATATTTAATGCATGATTTCTATGTTTTAAAAAAAATATTTGATATAAATCATACATTATCAGTAATTTTATATATCAATAAAATATATTTGATACGAAACATTCATACAATATAAACAATATATATTTTTACAAGAATATAACAATAATTATCTATCTATCTATCTATTGATTGATTGAAGTCGCACTCAACTCAATGATTTAAAAGTTGAAACTAATTGAAAATTGACCAATGTAAAAATCAAAAGGTTGACCCAAAAAATCGATTGATTTAATATTGACTTGAGCTAAAAATCAATCGAATCGATATTGACAAGACCTGAAAGTCGACCAATACGTTTGACCTAAAAAACATTGGATATGATATTAACTCGACCCAAAAATTAACCTACATAAACTCAAATTAAATCCAAACCAGCTGGAATCAAACCTAAACCAAACGTAGTAAAGCCATAAATTAAATCAAAATGAAGCGACCCAAACCCAATTCGAATTACCCAGTTACTGCCTTTTTATGAATGCAATTCTTCCATTCATAAGTTGTAGGACAATGGGTTTTAATCTAATACAACTAAGCAGTTTTGTGTAATAATAAGAAGATGTAAGTAAAGCAGACCAGATGCCCAATAATTCGGCCCATAACCCAAATAAAGACAACAGCTAACGAGAGTGATGACGTGGCAAGATCAAGGGTCCCCCATCCATCATCATCCTCTCCCCTTGTTGCTTCCAACTTCTAACTACACCATAACTTGTTTTGCTTCTTCTTTCCCTAAATAATCATATTCATATATAAACAATTCCAAAATATGTATTTTTACTAAACAAGGAGGAGATAAGCCTTTTAAGTTTTAAACCATGCTTCGTTAAATCCACTCCGTTAACAAACAGGTGAGTTTGCTTTTCTCTTAGCTTCCTTTCCCCTATTATTATTTTAAAAATTTTGCCTTTTGCTTTTTGGGTATGCAATTTTCCATCTGCTTTCAAAGTTGTTTTCTTTTTCGAAATCAATTTCTGGGGAAACTGAGATGGATGATGTCGAGAAAAACCCAAAAGGCAAAACTTAGAAGAACATAAGAAAACAAAAGTCTAAGCGTTTTGTTTGTTTGTTTTAATTGAGTTTTCCTAATAGCTTTTGTTTGATATATATATTTGTATGGCTGCTGTTTGTGGAGTACTTTTTTCCCTTTCTGTCAGCTACTCTAATTTGTTGTTTTCACTGGTTAATTTAGTTCCTTTTGAGTTGTTTCTTACTGGGTTTATATCGATGTATGAGCTTTTTTTTATTGTTCCTTATGGCTTTTCCAATTCTATCTGCAGTGAGGTTGTCTCCCGAGGTGTTTCAAGTTTATAATCTCAATTTATCTTAAAAGGGTTTGGTTTGTTCCACTTGTACCAAATTTAAACGTTATGGCATCAAGTAATACGAGTTCTCACACTGAAGCAGCCAAAATGGAACAAGTTATCACTGAATTCTTCTATAAGAGTCTTTTTATAATACTTGAATCGAGGTCTCCTTATGTGTCATCGCGCAATTATAGTGGCGAACAAACTGTGTCATCACCGTCTTCGTCCTCGTCCTCTTCATCTAGTGTGAGACCAAGAGATAAGTGGTTTAATTTAGCTCTTAGGGAGTGCCCTTTGGCGCTAGAAAATCTTGACCTTTGTCGGCAGAGTAATTTTGAGCCGGTAGTTGTTGATGTTATATTGGAGCAGAAGCCACTTGATTGGGAACCTGCAAGCTTTTCCCCCAAAAGAGATCTTGTTAGGAATTTGTCTTCTAAAGATAAGAATTCGTTTTTCTGGAATTCTGATCAAGAAGAATCAGGCAGGGAGATAAAAAGTGAAAAGATTGTAGAAAGATGGTTGGTGCAGCACGAAAGTAGAAAGGGTAGGGATTGTAATATAGGGAATAGAAGGTCAAGTTGTAATAATTTGAGTGCACTATATAAGAAATTGATATTGTTGTTGAGGTCCTTATACGTGACTGTGAGGCTTTTACCTGCTTACAACATTTTTCGCGATCTCAATTCATCCGGTCAAATCCGTGCCTTTAAGCTCGTTCCTAGGGTATCTTCTTTGGTTGAACCCTTGACTCGTAAAGAAGAGGCAGATATGCAGCGATTTTGGTTTACCCCTGTCGACACTTCTTACGGAAGGCTTTGCCTTTCTGTTTTGTACTATTCATCAATCTCAGATACGAGCTCAGAGTCGTCAACCCCCATGTCCCCTCAATTTATACCAGATTATGTTGGAAGCCCATTGGCAGATCCACTGAGGAGATTTCCTTCTCTTCCTGTGTCACACGGCTCTCCGTCATCTTTACCATTCTCAAGAAGGCATAGTTGGAGTTATGACCATTACAAGGCTTCACCACCTTTGGTTTCTTTCTCACCATCACCAACACATTCAGAGTCACATGCTTTGGTTTCTAACCCGAGCTCTCATCGGTTGCCACCTATGAGCTTACCTCCTCATCATCCTGAAACATCACTAGCTCATAAGAAGATTACGAACTTAGATGTGTTTTGTCCTTCCCCCAATTTCTCTGCTTCCCCATCCCCATCACTCCCCATCCACATTCCTAGGTCTCATTTATCAAAAGCTCTTTTACGCTCTGAAAGTGCTCCTGTTGACATACCGGGTCCTAAGTTTGCTAATTCCCCTGCATTGTCTGGCAAGCAGAATTTGCCTCCATCACCTCCCCTTAAAATTACAAGAGCTGGTACTTCTAGGACTGATATTATTAGGGTACCTGCTGAAACTGGTGCAACAATTGAGAAGGTATTTCTTATACACATCATCGTACATTGTTATTTGTTATATCTAGTATATCTTGTTTTGCAACTTGGAATTTATTTCTCTTTTGTCTCTTGTAGCTGTTCTCTTTTGGGAAAGAAGACTGTCGGAAATATTCTGGAGTGAAGATATCTTCCTGCAGTTCACCACAAATTTCATGTTCCAGAAGTTCCAGTAGGTCTTTACAAGATGATTTTGATGACTCTGAGTTTCCTTGTCCGTTTGATGTAGAGGATGATGAAATGACGGACCCTGGTAGCAGGTAATCCACAGAATTCATGTATTTTTTTAATATTGTTTCTTAACCCTTTTGCATTATTTGTGGATGATTCTAATGTATACAATTAATTTACTAAGTTTACTTTTAACTACTAGATGTTATTTTTATCCTGATTTTTTGATGATTTGATATCCTTTTTATTGTTCTTATGAATTTGAGATATGCATCATCAATTTTATGAATCATCAGTTGAGGACTTAATTTGGTTGTGTTAACTCACCCTGGGGGTGGTTTATCTATGCTTCTTCTGTGTCTTACTGCTCAAAGTGGTATAAGCTTATTAAAAAATCTTGTAAGCCATTGATAAGTGTAAAGAAATAAGGTACTTAATCTTGTAGGTCACGAGTCACGACAGTTATGTCTGTTATTGTCAGTGACTTGTTAGTGGTCAAGGGGTAGTTATTCTGCTACTGGAAGTTACTAGCAGTTAACTACCTAGGGTTCTGCATATAAACTCTTGTAAGCATCAGTTCAGTTTATGCTTGAATCTATACAGAATTCCTTATTCTCTCTATTCTCTTTTCTGTTTTCTTGACTCACCACTCGAGAGCTGTTCTCTCTTCTTCAGCACTCCTGTGTGAGTTTCTCTGTCACTCAACATACATCAGGCATTGTGCATATGCTAAGAGTTGTAAATCATCTTTTTTCCCTTTTGTTTTTGTGTGTGTGAATTTTGTCTCGAACGAGTTTTATCTCTCAAGATGTAAAGTTAGCATCAAAATTGACGAACTTTCTAGCAAACTGAGTAAATTTTCTTCAGCAAAGAGATTGTGCATTATAAATTTCAATATTGAGTTGATAGTAGCCATATTAGCTGAACATTTTGGTTCAGGAATCGAGATATATCATCTATGGAGAGTTACCAGCTAAACTTTGCTCTCTAGTTTTAAGAAAGACAACCGGACTTGCATTATAAATTTCTTGCTTGTCATTCATTTGATTTTTTTCCCATTTTGGTATGAGTTATACAAAGGTTAGCTTGTTATTGTTAAAAGGCCAGATTCTTTTTGCCCAACACTTTAGGGTAGTATGATTGAGCTAAGTTTATTATGTTGTTAGAATGTGATGTATGTGGACTGCAATCTCCAAAGCCACAATCAGTCGATGATTTCTGAAATTGGAGAAAACACCATATCTCCTTTATCATGGTTGTCAATACTTGTATCTGAATTGGCATGGATAATCTTTACTGAACGGCTAGACCTTCCTGTTCTACCTCTGATACTGCTTCGAATCTTTCTGAATTCTTGTGTAAATTGAATTGGCCCCTTCTTTTTGCATATTCTGTAGAGCGGAGTCGTATGATAGAAGAGCGCATCCATCTGATCCAAATGAAGCAGGGTTGTTCATGAATATAAAATCCCAAGATGCTGCAGTTGGTGCTCTTGTCCGTATGCTGAAAAAAGCCCCCCCTCTTTGCCAGGATAATTTTTCAGAAGCCTCGAGGCCAGAAATGTGGAGCAACAGCATCCAAAAGCAAAGTCAGGTCTCAGAAACCGTGACTGGTCAACCCGCTGCTGCTTCGAGTACTGCATCTTCTAGGCTCGTTGCGTCGAAGACAACTGCTGATGCACTAGAGGAACTTCGGGGTTACAAAGTGATGAAAAACATGTTGCTTGGTGAAGGGGGTAAGGCTTACACATCCGCTGATTTTGCCTCTGCAGCTGAACATTCCAGGATCAGCAAAGGCACATGAGAATTATGAACTTGTACTAGATTGGTATATATTGCACATATGTACAGCATTATGGTGTTCCTGAGATTACTACGTGCTATCCACGGCTGAAGACATTTTCCCCTTCTGTGTATATTTGATACAAGTTTTAGATAAGAATTCTTCTACAAGAGAAGCATCTGTTGACCTGGAAAACTTTGTAAAACGCAACTTTTTTTCTCCAATCTACGTAACTGTATATATCTTGTAGATATGCCGACGTTACAGGCTATATATATATATATATATATATATATATATATACCAAAGTGCAAGGTGAACGTCAACAATGGAAGTTCTTCAAGTTATTCATTTTCTCTCTAAAACAAGTAATTCATTAGAGAACAAAGTAGAAGCTCTTGGTCGAAACAATTACAACATCGATTGACATAAAAAACCGGAAATCGAAAATGAAGTTCTTAAGCTCCTGCTTCAGGAGACTTGGTCTGCCTCTGCAACTCATCATCAGCATTTCTCAGGAATTGGTCCCAACCACTGCCTTCACTTACATCCAAGTAATCATATGGAACTGCTGTCTTCAGACCTGGCCGAACACCGCATTGGCTCTCCACAATTCTGAAGTCCAAATCATCTCCATCTCCGGGATTCCTCTCCAATTCCTCCCAGGTGAACAGCAGCGGCAATGTAAAAGCACCCCAAGGATTGAAATCCAACACCTTTACCCGTCCATCCTCTGTAACATATACATCAAACGTGTAATCATCTGATTCAAATTTCAGCCTCACATTGACATCAAAGAATTCTTCAATCAACACTTGAAGATCATTTTTCTTCCCACAAAGAACTGGATAAAATGTAGTGGCCTCCCGCTGCGAAATTCCAACAAGCATTTGGCCCCTTACAAAGCAACGGAACTCCATTTCCGGTCGTAAAGACGGGTACCATTTACGAAGGGCAAGGAAGAAACTTGGGGGTCTTGAAATGGTTTTGTCACTGCACGAATCATATGCATGACATAGATCGTGGATCAAGGAGTCGGATGAGCGAAGCAAGAGAGCAATGTCAGTGAATGTAGTGCATCGGAGAGTCCCGGACGTGCTTATCCATGCAGAGTCCTTTGGTGCACTCCAATTCAGCTTAGGGAAGATTGCACCCCCAAGGGCTTCAATTGACTCCTTAATCTTCAACTCAAGTTCAGGGAAAGAAGGTGGCGATGAGGGTTCTGCTTCGTCTCCCGATCCTTCCGGTACTTGATAATCTTCTTCCTCATCTGGATTATGAATTCTATTCGGAAAGGCATCCTCGTTTGAGATCGAAACAGGAAGGATGAAAGGTCCCGAATCATCGAGCAGGTACTGGACAAAAGATTCAGGAAGCTCATGAATCAAAGTCCTAATCGACACTGATTTAAATTTTGGGTACCATTCTTGAATCTGACATCGGTTTACTTCTTCTTCCTTCATAACTGCAACAATGAATAGCTGAAGCTATTTCAGACATGGTAATCTCTAGAGACATGAACGCTACACATTTAATAGACACGAAAACAATGTAATAAATATGACACAGCGGGTTTTAAGCCTTATTATTAACTTTAGGGTTTCATATAGCCGCAAATAGCAGTTTAACGGAAAATATAGGCGATAACAGTCCGCCGTTTCGCTGCACGCACTGATACCATTTTGCTAATAAAAAACCCTCCTCGACAGAGTAAACAGAGAGAGTGGTGACAAGCAGTGGGATTCAAAACAGAAAATCAAACATAGCAGAGTGATGCAAATAACACAAACCCAAACTCTCAAGTAGAAATCAATCTCCAATTAGGGTTTCATAATTACCTTATCCAAATTACTGGTCTGTCGAAAACTTGAAGGCCAGAGTGTGCTGGTCGGCACTGGGAGAGTAGAGTTGAGCTGATTGGATTAGGAAAAAAACCTCCTTGTTTATATTGTTGTTGTTTTGGTAAAAGGAACTTTTTTTTAGGTCTCTCAATTTAAAATTAGATTAAAAAAACCAATTTATTCTTATTAATTTCGAAAGTGGAAAATAAAGATTTATATCAGTGTTTGGTAAAGAGAGTTTTGGACAAAAATTAAAAGTTTGAGGCATAATTAGAAGTTTGACTAGTCAAATCCGCTAATATTGTTGTTTGGTAAATAGCGGATTGAAAGAAAGATTGAGGTAAAACCGCTAATTTTAAAAAAACTCATAATATGAGCTTTTTGATATTAGAGTTGTAAAGACTCTCTTAACCCTTAGTAGTTATCAAAAATCTCAAAATAAATTAAATTAAATATTTTCTCACCTATTTATAAGCTAATCATATTTTACTTTTTTCTTTTTATTATCGTGTATTTAATAATTAAATTATATTATATTAAAATGATTATATAAATAATAAATTAATATATAAATCATTCGAATATGTTTAGAAAAGTTATATTAAAAATAATTTTATAGATCTAATTAATATTAATTAGATACAAAATATTGATAACTAATAAACTATTCAAACAAGTATGGAATATAATCATGTCTTTATATGTCATTTTGTTTGTTTACATAATCTAACATCTATCAACTATCAGTTAATTTTACCAAACACTTTTATACAATCAGCTAATACAATCCGCTAGTCAAATCAACTAATGCAATCAGCTATTAGTTAATGTAATCTGCTATCAACTATCCGCTAATTGCCAAACATGACCATAATTTTAATTAAAATAGTAGCAATTTTAACTTTTATCTAATAAATTATAATTAATAAATTTTACGTAATATATAAATTAGGCTTAATAGATAATAGGTGTCTAAATTATGTTTTTTTTAGTTAAGTGTCCAAATTATTTTTTTGAACCAAATAGGTGTCTAATGTTTCATTTCGTGACCCATTTGAGCTTTTTCGTTAATTCCTACCTCTAAATCCACAAATCCGACCACTCTCGCCGGTGTTGGCCGCGTTGCGAGCGACAGAATATAGCGCTCTCTCCTCGCCGAACAACCCACACGTCATTCGTCGTCCGTTCTGCCGCCGTTCATCGCGAATCGTTTGAAGGAACTATTCAATAATTTCGACGTTTCGCACGACATTGCTCGATTTCTAACGACGGGGTGGTGAGAAAAATAATCGTGATGATCTGACGACCGATGTGATGGGCGGCGTGACGATCGACGCCGAAATCGGTCCAAATCTGAATTTAAGTTTTAAGAGTTAGAAATTTTAGAATTTAAAGGTTGTTTTGTAAAATCTAAATAATTCAGAGATTTTTTGAAAATTACGTAATTTTATTTATTTTTAATATAATTATCAAATCTTTAGATAACACGTATTCTTTAATGGTAAGACTTAACGAAAAATTTAAATACGATAAATAATCAAACCTATTTAAATATTTTTGCGATTCTCTATTTCCTTAAAAAAGGAGTTCAACCAACCGAAATTGTTCATGATATTTTAAAGAAGACGAGTTTTTTTATAGAACTTAGTCTTAATCAAATAAAATTTAATTAATGAAATACAAAAAGACGGTGTGGATGATTCATATATAGCTTTGTATAAATTTTTCTTTATTATTTCCTCCCCTCTTTTGTTCTATTCATATTAATAAATTTATTATTCGTATTTCTTATTACTATGCTACTATAGAATATTGCTACTCAAATATATTCTATAAGTTACGAAATGAAACGTTAAACACCTATTTGGCTCAAAAAATAATTTGGACACCAAATTAAAAAAAGTATAATTTGAACACCTATGTGACAGTTAAGCCTATCGAATTTACAAAATGCACAATTGTTAGACGATTAAATTTATTTTTATGTTGGTTCAAAATATATAAAATTGATGAAAAAGCCTAAATTCATGAATAATTATTCATAGTTGTTCGCTTTCGAAATTGACAACGATTAAATTACTTTTTTAAAACGATCAAATTTATCCAACTTCAAAATTGAAAGATACCTTTACTATTTTAAACTCAACAGTCAGCAACACCGGTTAAGGCCCGGGACAGATTTTGAAGATGTATTAAACCATTTTAGGCATGCATTTCCACCAAAAATCAAGAAAATCATTGGCTCAATCAAACCATCAAACGAGACTGTTCCGGAAGGTGCAGCTTAAAATACCTGACTGTTAACAAAACTGGAGATGCAGATAATCCATGAAGTTTCGCAAAGTGCATTATTATTACGACATGCAACATCGTCTTAAAGCCTGAAATCTGTCCTCATGTTTCAGACATTACAGAAAAATTACAAAAAAATAAATTAAAATCCATCCTGTCTCGGTACTTTGATGACCAAACTCGCAACTCATTCTTCAGGCGAATCAGAGCGGACAGCTGATATTAGACCAAAAAGATGCGTCATCAGAATACTTTCATTAATGGAAAATAATGATATCAGCAAAACATTATCATGGAAAGGGATTAAAAGAACTATAGCAGGAGGGGCCAATGAGAGCAAAAGTATTCTAAAACTCAATTGAATCATATGATTATATAGCTTATAATCACATGCTATGCCATGATCCAAGACAAGTGAAAATATGGTTAAATACTAAGAGAGAGAAGAAATTTGACCAAACCAGAAAGTTTTTTCATTTTTGCAACATCATAAAACAAATACGGAATGCTATATAGATATCAGAAAGATCTGCAGAAGATAATATATCTTACTTTTCATCTCCTAACTCATGTACATATTGTAGTTCCAACATGATGTGAAAGCTTAAAAGCAATTCAAGTTGCGGAAATAACACAGGATTCACACCAAAATAAACTCCATGTCTTTAAAATCCCATACTAAAGGGAATCCCAAACCTAAGTGCTCATAAAAGATTTAAGCTATCTAGGTCATCTCAACAGTTATTCACAATGTTTGTGTAAAGGATATAAGCAGCTAAGCTTTGCTCATTATAGGTTTTAAAAATATAAACCAATGCATCAAACTGGAATCCAGTGACACAATCCATTGACCAGAGACGGTAAGGATTCATGCAAGCAAAACTACAGTCGATGTAATTTGGTCTGATCAACATGTTTTCGCTAACTATGCCAAGTAAACCCACCAGATATGACCTTCCATTTGATCAAGCAGTATATTGAACAATTTAAGCCACATTCCACCGCAATAGTTATCTTCTAATCAGATAAAGTTACCCAGCAAAAAAGGAATTTAACAGATGCAAAGCAAAAATTACCTCTACAATAACCTATCCAAACTAAACATTGCATCAGGTTCGAATAGGGCATGAAAAAAATATAAGTTAGTCGCAGTTATGGATTCGAATGAGGTAATTATTCATTTTTAATTGATTATTGCTCTTATATTGCAGCCAGATTTTAAGAAGCAAAAAAGAGAAAGTAAGAACCAAACAAGCCGAAAGCTAAAATATTTTAGGGTTTCAGTTTAACTTCAAAATGGTGCCTCTTTTCTCTATTCATTAATTTTCTTTTCGCTACAAAGATTAACAATCAAAAGCGCGAGATTAAACTGATTTCAAATATATAACAGATCAGATATAAAATCAATAGCAATCATAAAGAGGACAACTAAACCTTTTATTAATCATCCAATTAAAACAGCAACGAAATCATAGAAAACGAATCGGGAATGACAAAGACAAATACCAGATCTGAGATGAAATGAGGAAGAAAGAAAAGATACATACTGGGCTTTTCAGGCTTGCCATCGGTCCACTTGGAGATGGAGAAATGGACTTTCTCACGGGTAAGGGCTTCAGTCTTGTGAGGTTCCTTCAAGCAGTTCCTCACGAGGTTGGCGCATATGTTCGAATAGGTGATATAAGTCATGCCGGCTGCTCGCCAGAACGGCACCGCCGCGTTCGACGCCATCTCCTTCTTTCTTTGGCTGTGTTGTGGCTGCGAATACTACGGAACTGTGGGAAATTGGAGAATTATTCCTTCTTCTTCACTTTTCAGAAGCCGATGCTCAATGGGGGGCCTTAATTTATTTTAGTTATTTCTTGATTTTGGGCCTGTGAGATTGAGCTTCATTATATATACCTTTTTAGCCCAATAACTATTTATCTATTGGGCTAATTTCATTATACATAATTAATTAATTAGTGCAAAAGCTTGAACTGGGACAAAATTTCTTTATAAAGTTATAAGCCATCTCACTATGATGTTTAATTCTTATATAAAAACCTACAAATCATTCTCATCTAAAAATCTTTAAAGATGAATCTAATGAGTGGTCGAATGTTCTTTTTAGGTGACTCATACTCGAGCACCATAGCTTGTAAGTGTGTGTGAGTTTATCCATATATAAAATCGAGATAAGATTCTATCTTGTAATGAGATTAGAATGATAAAAAGAGATCTCTAAAAATTACACATATTAAAAAAAAGTAAATTTGAGTTTCTATTTATAAGACCTATTACTTGATCAACCAGAAACATTATTCATCAATATTTCGTATCTATGAAGAATATGCACTATATTAAAACATTTATCATCATCTTAAGAGTGCTTGTGAAATTATTTTTTTCGGTGCACTAAATAACACTTCATAAACTTAATCATCAAATAATATCCAACAAATATAATTAAACTAAAATTTTCCGCTTAGAATTTATATAAATCTCTAACACATTCGTCATATATTAGTTAATTATAGTGTGTTCGGACACTACTATGTAATTATATAAAAATTGAATTACTATCTTAATAATTACACTGTTATGAAAATTATAATTCTCTAAACGTATTTGGTTGGTAAAATGTATTACATACATCTTAATTTCTATTAAAACTACTAATAAAAATAACTAAAAAAGTACCATCTTATTGAGAATTAGAATTATACCATTATCAAGACCATCTTCTTCTATATCCTCTTCAACGTAGCTTTATAAAGCAACACGCACATTGATTATTGACATGACTACATGTGGATTATTATTAGAAAAATTCTAATATGTTGACACTGTTTGACAATTAGCGGATAGCTGATAGTGGATTACATTAACTGATAACTGATAGCTGATTGCATTAGCTAATCTGACTAGCGGATTGTATTAGCTAATTGTATAAAAGTGTTTGGTAAAATTAACTGATAGCTGTTAGATTATTTAAGCAAGTAAAATGACATATAAGGACATGATTATATTCAATACTTGTTTGAATAGTTTATTAGTTATCAATGTTTTGTATCTAATTAATATTAATTAGATTTATAAAAATTATTTTTAATATAACTTTTCTAAACATATTCAAATGATTTATATATTAATTTATTATTTATATAATTATTTTAATATAATTTAATTAATTAATAAATTTAAATACATATAAATATGTGATAATAAAAAGAAAAATAAATAGGATTAACTTATAAATAGGGTGAGAAAATATTTTATCTAGGTTATTTGGAGATTTTTGGTAACTGCTAAGGGTAAAAGAGTCTTTACAACTCTAATATCAAACATCTAATCTCAAAAAGTTCATATTAGGAATTTTTTCAAAATTAGCGGTTTCACCCCAATCCACTCTTTTAATCCGCTGTTCACAAACAACAACATTAGCGGATTTGATTGATCAAACCTCTAATTATACCTAAAACCTCTAACTTTTGCCCAATCTTCTAATTTTTAAATGACATTTTACAAGAAGAAATTTAATTCAACAACATGAAGGTTTATTGAAGAAAAAAAAGGAAAACAAAGTGTTTCTTCTAAAAAAATGCCATTTATGGGCTGAAACAAACTTTGAGAATTTGGTACAACAAAATAGATGATCATTTGCTGAGCTTGGACTTTGAAAGAAGTCTATTTGAGACTACACTTTATGTCAAACGTCATGATAATGATGTTTTAATAGTCTCACTTTATGTTAACGATTTTTTGCTAATTGAAAATGAAGCACGAATGCTAGAGCAGTTCAAGCGAGAAATGATGAAGGTTTTTAAGATGACAGATCTCGGGTTGATGTCTTTTTTATTTGAAATAGAAATTGAATAGGCTGAGCATGAAGTATTCATATGCTAAAGCCTAAAAGAAGTATGCTAAAGAAATGTTGAAAAAAGTTGATGCTTAAAGAATGCAAGGAAGTAAGCACTCCTATGAATCAAAAGGAGTAGCTTTGCAAAGAAGATGGAGCTAATAAAGTTGATGAAGGATATTTGAAAAGCTTAATTGGTTGTTTAATGTATCTAAAAGCAACACGACCTGATATTTTAAATATTGTAAGCATTTTGTCTCGATTTATACATTGTGCCAGTGAATTGCATCTCATGGCAGCTAAGAGAGTAATTTTTTATATCAAAGGCACGTGTAATTTTGGTGTCAAATTCACAAGAAACGAGGAGTTCAAGTTTGTTGGATTCTCTAATAGTGATTGAGAGGTTCCATGGATGACATGAGGAGTAATTCAGGCTATTGTTTCACTTTTGGATCAAGTATTTTTGCATGAAACTCGAAGAAGAAAGAAACAGTGACTCAATCTACTACCCAAGCAGAATTTATTGTTGCAGCATCCACTGTTAATCAAGCTTTGTGGTTGAGAAAATTATTATGTGATATTAATTGTTAAGATGACAATAATGGCAATTGTCCAAGAATGGTGAATTGGCTATTAAAAAATTGAAGGGACTAAATTTGAAATATAAAAAATTAAGACACAAGGTTTAAAGTGGTTTAAGTTTCTAACAAGCTCTACATCCACTACCTTAGCTCCCCATTAAAGATTTCAAACAATTCACTAAGGATTTGGAGATTTGCTAATGACAACAACATGTGAAAGGTTTAAATACTTTGTAACAAAAGGTGGTCATGGAAAAATATGGTTATAAACTGTTGTCATTGATTCCTATGGTAGAGAACGGGGAAAACCAGTCCTGGATTTGGAGGGATATCACAAGGCCTTTGTTTAATTTGGAAGACGTGTTAACAAAGAATTTGGGATGGATGTCGTTTAAATTTCTAGGACGATTTCTCGACTGAGATTGGCTTTTCCAAAAAAAAAAAATCATTTGCTGTTAAGAAATCTAAAAGATTGTTGATTTTAGTTCTATGGAAAACAAGGGCTGGAGATGGAACATTGAGACTAGGTGTAGACTTTATAACCGGGAAACCGATGTGTGGAATCAATTTATGGACATTATTAATAGAGCAGTCAGATGTGTAAACAACGCAAATACATTGAAGTGGATCGGATCAACCAACGCAATATATTCTCGCAAATCTTTTTGTGAAACCACAATATGACCGGGAGAAGAAGTTGACAGCATATAGAAGGTAGTTTGGTCGAATCTTGCCCCTCTAAAAGTCGAATCTTTTTTGAACTTGCAAAGCCTCGAGTGTCAAGACTAGATTCGAATTTATGCATCTTTTGTGCAAAAGAGACTGAGGAAGTGAATCACTTATTCTGTCAGTGTAATGTAGTTTGGAATGTGTGGCAAAAGTGTTGCAGCTTATGGAAGATCCATCTTACTTTTCCAAGAAGCATTAAGTGTTTTTTTACAAGTTTGGGTGTGTCAGCCGATCAAAGAAAGTTTGAAACCGATATCGACTTTATTAGATATCTTAATGTCTCCTCTATCCATGTATTTCAAAATGTTAGGCCAACAATGGGATCGTGGTTACCTCCTGTTGAAAGGTGTTTAAAATTCAACATTGACGTTGCTGTCCGCGGATCTGCCAGTATAGGGGGTATTCTAAGATACCACCTGGGTGAAACGCTTATTCGTTTCTCGAAATCTATTGATTTTTTTTGATCCAACATGTGTTGAATTGAAAGGAATTTTTGAAGCATGTTCCCTGTTTTCTTCATCAAGGTGGTATGGGTCAAAACCGATCATTATCGAGACAGTCAAATGGTCAAAACCGATCAAAGAGTTTGATCTCTTGTGGGTAAAAACACAAGTTGAAGTAAAATCGATCTGACGAGCATAAGAATAAATTCTATCTTTTTCTTTCAAACGAGAATTGTCACCGTGACTGGTGTTTTAGTTAGCTTCTCAACTTGGGTTAAAAACTCATGTCTAAAAGCATTTTTGATGATAAAAGAAATGGTGTTTTGGTTAGCTTTTGCTGCCAATAAGTGATTTTGGGTATTTTAATTTTTAAACCATAAAACTATAAACTTAAAGCACTTATACTTTGAACATAAGCCATAAACATAAACTATAATTCTAAACTTTAAACCCTAAACTAAAACCATTTTAATTTTGTTTTTATTTGATTAAAAGTAAAAAAATAAATTTTTTTTTTTATTTTTTACTTTTAATCAAATAAAAACAAAATTAACATGGTTTTAGTTTATGGTTTATGGTTCAAGGTTTAGGCTTTATGATTCATAGTTTTATGGTTTATGGTTTAGGAGTTTAGGCTTCAATGTTTAGGTTTTATGTGTTGATCTTTAGGGTATAGGGTTTGGGGTTTAATGTTAAGGTTTAGAGTTTGTCGTTTAGGATTCAAAGTTTAGGGTTTATATTAGAAATTTTAATCAAATAAAAGTGAATACATTTTAGTTTTATGGTTTAGGGTTCAAGGTCAAGGTTAGGGGTTAGGGTTTAGTGCTCATGGTTTATGTGTTTTAGGTTTATGGTTTAGGATTCAAGCTTTATAGTTTGGTGTATATGATTTAAGGTTTAGAGTTAATATAATTTTTTTTATTAATTAAGGAGGTACTATATTCTCATACCGAAATTTGAACTCATACAAGATAGAGCAATATGAGCATCATTGACCACTAGACCAATTGATGGATCTCTTATATCATTAATTTTTAATCAAATAAAAACAAAATCAACACCATTTATGTTTATGATTTGGGGTTTATGAGTTATGTGGTTAGGGTTTATGATCTAGAGTTTTAGGGTTTAGTGTTTGGGGCTTGGGTTTATAATATCAATTTTAATCAAATAGAAACAAAATTAACATGGTTTATGGTATGGTATTTAGGGTTTAAAATTCAAGCAGTAGGATTTGTATTATTAATTTTTAATCTTTGTACAATTTAAAATTATATTAAAGCTCTAAAAAAACCATAACGATAATGGAAGAAAACAATAAACATCAATCATTTAAACACTAAACATTGAACCGAAAGAATTTTATTGTAAATTAGAGTAAAAAACAGGAAGGAGGGGGGAGATTTTCATTCTATAAATAGGGATAGAGAGGATTGCAGTTAAAAAGTGTGTGAATTGAAGAATGACAACTTCAACTAGATGTACTGCGACCCACATTATCACTACCACTCGAAGACGCCTTCCAAGCTAGGGAGAGTCATAAGAGCACAGGGAGCACATGGCGCCTATTTTTCTTAATTGTGTTACTCGTTTTCCTTCTTCTTCTAACAACCATCATTGTTATAATCTTTATACATTGAAAATAATATTAATTTTTTTCTTTTCTTTTCTTTTCTTTTCTTTTCTTTTCGTTCCGTTTCTTTTCTTTTTCTTTCTTTTCTTTTTTGTTTTAGAGTAGAAGATAATTATTTTAGTTGAAATCTCTTCTCACCCTCCTCCCTAGTAATCACTGAGTCTTTTTAGAACGTACCATGTCCGCCTTGCTAACCTTTACAGTAGATTGGGTCGTTATCTTTTCATTGCTCACTACTAGGGATTTAAAAACATTTGCGGCTGCGTTTTCGGTCGCGTCAGGTTTATTGCGGTTGCGGACATAACAGATGCTATTGCGATCACTGCAGGTGTCGCGAGTGTGAATTTTTCTAAAATATGCATATCTTATTGTAAAATATAATAATTATAAATATAAATATAGAAAAATGACTAAATCATCATGAATTCTCACTCGGAAATATCAAATTCTATTAAGGCACTAAGAACATTGAATCGTTCTAAGCGGAAGCAAAGTATAGAGAAGATAACTCAAGAACAACACAGAGAGTTTTAGAGTGAATGCCTTGATTACTCAGAAAATGTGCAATACAAATGAGGTGAGGAAGACCTCTTTTTATAATTGAGTTCCCCTACATCTGACGGTCTCTAATTATTTACATCGATGACAATGATCGAAGCCCACCAACCATAATAAAATATTTTTTAAAATATATCTTATATCTAAGGAAACAAATCCTATGTTTACATGGAGTGTTCACATAGGTCAAGGTGATTGTCTTTTAGAATCCTCCACAGTTTAGACTAAGTCTGGTGGTCTCTTTAGTTCCAAAATCTCCGTTGGAACCTCTTGGGTAATCATGCGTGCATGTGACTCGAACTGAAACTGGTGGTCCGTGACAATATGGTCAAGTATTGTTCACTTTGATTATAGAGTTAAAGACTTAAAGAGTTTAACGGTTTCGTACCAAGTCTCACAAATATGAGTCGTCTTTATTATATTAAAAGGTACATACATGTAAATGGTGTAGAATGAAATAAACTTTCTTAGAGTAGTATTATAAACAACTACAAATGGTTCTTTTAACTCAAAATATAATTATTCAAATAACTCAAAATATAAATATTTTTTTATAAAATAAATGTATTTTAATTAGTTAATAATTTCTATTATAATTAATATAATTTTTTCCATAAAAAATAATATAATTAAATTAAAGTATGATTTAAAATAAAGGCTTAATAACCAAATATGTGCTAAAACTATACACGTGATTCACTTTTGGTGCTTAACTTATTTTTCACTCTAAATATATGCCTAAAGTTTCATTTCAATCATTTTAAGTATCTAACTGTTAAAAAACGTTGGCCAATTAGAATGTGATATGTGACATGTTTTGATATATATATATATATATATATATATATATATATATATATATATATTCTAATAATGTTTCAAATTAATCGATTTGGTTAGTGGTCCCTGGTTACAGCTTTAATGATGGCTTTTAAAGCAAAGTTCAAATCCTAGGATGAATACCAAAAGTTGTTTCCTTTTTCTTTTTAATTTTAGAGATAGTTTAGAATAACAGTCATAGTTTAAAGACTTCTTGTGAAATTAACTCTAAAACATCTAGAAATCAAGTTTTAAAAAACATCAATTTTAGGGACTAACTATTATTTATCCCAATTTTGACGATAGTGTAAATAGAGTTGACTAATCAAAAAGAATGGATAGTACGTGTGTTTCTTTAACCCAAACTTTTCAAGTCCATTGAGGCCTAAATAGTTCTCAAAATACAATTCATGTTCGATATTTGTTTCAATCTTCCCCACCATCTTAGTGTGAAACTTGATAGTTTTACCCTATGTTGCACGAATACGAATACGAGTACAAGGATGAATTCGAGGACGAGAAACAATAATTTTTAAAATTACAAGGTACGAGTACAATAGGGGTACGACAAATGTAAAAAAAATCAATACATATAATCATAAAAAAACATTAAAATTCATAGTAAATTAGAAAATCCAATGACTTTCAAGGATTAAAATGAAGTACGAGTTAAATTCTCATTAGTTGTGGTGGTCTATCCTTCAATTAAAATCTAATGATTTTTTGATTCCTTTAAAAAGATATTAACAAAAAATTATAAATTTCTATCTATTTTTTTAAAATAGTCTTGTTGAACTTAATATTTTTTTCAAAGTTTATATTAAAAATTACTTTAAATCAAATAATATTTTAAAGCTATGAAATTAGTTTATTAAAATAAAAATATTTTATACTATAGTTTTGCGTTTCCTATTTCTCTTTTTTTGTCAACCACTTCTCTTTAGTTCAATGTAAACAAAATGGTGTAGTTTTAGAGTTCTATGAAAACATTGTCGTAAGGGTCAAAACCTCATTCGCAGTTGTTGTTTCTTATTCATTCTTCTTCATTGATTATTATTTTTCAAGTAGTGGAGAAATTAGTTTCGGTTTGTAACCCCCTCGTCCCGGTCTGGCCGGATGACCGGTCCGAGTGGGCCACACGGGGAAAACCGAGTGAAACCCGTTAAGGTTCCCTTCGGTTAGCAACCCTATATTTTTTCTTTTTATTTTAATCTTGTCTAGAGGGATATTGGGTCCTAAGTGATTCACAACAGCGGAAAACATTCAAGGAAACACATTCGAACCACGGCCATGCATAACAGTCCATTTTAAGCTTATAAGGCAGGCCGTATCGGTACTTTGGCTAGGGGTATCGATACGCCCTGACTAGGTCAACCCAAGGAGTCAACTCCGGGAAGACCGTATCGATACAACCCTTGAGCGTATCGATACGCCCTTCTCGGTCAACCCTTCTTGGTCAACAGAGTAGACTCGTACCGATACTCGTGCACCACGTATTGGAACGCTCTACTCTCACCCAAAACTCCAAATTCCAGTAACTTTGGAGGGTATCGATACCCTTAGGGTATCGGTACGCCAGGCAAAATCTGTGGCCTTTGGGCAAGACCGTATCGATACGGCCCTGAGGCGTATCGATACGCCCTGCACTGCAATTCCACAAATTCTAACTTAAAAGACCCCAACACGACTCTAAATGCATTTCTCGACTCACCTAAGCGTTTACAAACATGCAAGCAAACATACTTAAGCCAAATGAAGCATTCATACATGGATCAAAGTACTCATACATAGCATTCCAATTAAAGAGCAATTTAGGCAATATTGTGCATACATAAAGGTTCAAATGTTCTTAAAGGCACAAGTCATCATAAGGAATTTGCACTCATACACAAGGCAACCTAGACAACTAAAACATGCCATCACACACCAACATTCATCATAGTATCCCATGCTTTACAAACCATATTCAAATCAAACAACCACATTCGATGAGTCATACAAGCTCATACAAAAGCCCTTGTCACATTGCTAGCTAATACAAAATCAATAACCGTACTTGGGCCACAAAACTTGGAAATCCCTTCTTGCCTTGCCTCGAGCTAACACCACGCTAATGATCTGCATTGTTGAACATTGAGAGCGTAAGCTATAAGCTTAGTGAGGGTGCTCTAAAACGAAAAACATCAACAATGCAGGGTTCAAGCATGTAAATCCTAATCTCACATACATCAAGCATAGGCATATAATCAAGTAGACCTAGCTAGTCTTTCAAGTGGCATAATATGGTTTCTCAATCTTACCAAGCTCAATCATCAATATCAACATCATGTAACAACACCATATACCACAATCATATATCACAATACATGAACAAGTTTAATTGGCCACTATTAAATTACCCCGATTGTGCGGATTTAAACCTCAACAACACTTTACCTCGGTGGGATTACACTCATCACCGGACCTTGCATGTGCGGGATTCCACTCAACGCCACATGCCCTACGGATGGGATTCCACTCATCATCTCGTAGAAATATATAAAAAGCTTTCGGTGGAATATTACATCACCGTACTCCTCCTTGATGACTTAACGCCATCAAGGCCACGTACGTTTTGACTCAATTTGTGTGCACACTAATCCTAATGATCGATCATTTACAACCGGTAATTATTTTAGTGCCAATTATCATTATCACATCACATATCATCAACCATACTCATGCTCATCACATATATTCGCATCATGATATATACATGCACCAAATAATCACAATCACAAGAGCATAGCTAAATAAGCATAATAGCATTTAAGGATATCAATGGTTAAACTAACAACTTGAATTAACTAGAAGTGGCCTACCAAGCACACTTTACACACATACACTACACATACTCGAACCAAACTTTAAATCAAGTTTGAAACCACTCACTGCCCTTCCTTAGCAAATCGAACAATCCTCCTACGAACCCGGATTCGGTCCCAAAGCCTCTTCAACGCTTCCTCTTGCTTCTAGCCAAACAAAACACACTTATTACACCACAGTTCAATGCTAAAACCCAATCACCTTCCCACATCACATGTATAAGCCAACATCATCAATTCCCAATCCACATAATCACCCAAAAACCCAATTTTCGTGCTCCCCTAAAACCTTGCTGAAATTTCCATTTCTAAACACCCATATGACCTCCAAAATGTCCCAAATCACCCTCATAACATATGTAAACCAACAGCCCTTTGTTTTCCACCTAAAACCCACCAAAAATGGTGTTTTTGACAACTCAAAAATGGGTAATAGAGCTCACTTCGAATTTTCATCGAAACTTAACCAAATTAACATATAATGTGTATTTCAACTTGATTAAACAAAGCCCCAACACAATTTATCAAAACCAAATGGAAAACCCCTTAAAAAACCCAAACTTTAATATAAACTCTAATTTTCAAAACTCCATAACTTTGAAATTTAAGACCATGAGTAGATTGGGGATAAAGAGGAGAGTAAGAAAATATGTTTACCTCTTAAAATGGTGTTGAAATCAAGTGGCAAATCGATGGAATAGTAACTTGAAGTTTGAGAGAGTTTGGAGAGGGGGGGGTTTCACGTTGGGAATATGTTGAAAAGGGGGAGAAGATGACAACTTTGAAAGTTGTCTTCCTTTTTAAAATTTTTTGGGTAAATTACAACATAGGTCCCTCCCTCTTTAATAAAGCTCAATTACACCACATTTTAGGTTGAATTGTTTTAATTAAATTTATTGACTCGAATTATAAACCCGGTTAACTTCTAGGCTCAAAATACGGGTGTTACACGGTTCCCAAGATGCATTTAATAATAAAATTAACTATTACCATTTAAATGTAATAAATGTATAATATAATTTAAATACTAATTATAATATTCAAGTAGTGGAGAAATTAGTGTCGATTTTCAAGATGCATTTAATTTTTTTTAGTTTTTTTGGTAGTGTAGTGTTGGTTTCCAAGACCCAGTTAATTTATTCCCGTTAGTATTTGTATTTTGCCTTGAATCAAGACCCTTGATGAATATATTTTTTTAATAATAAAATTAACTTTTACCATTTAAACACTAAAAAATATCTTTCTACTTCTTCGTTTTACTTTCTAGAATTCTTCTCTTTTTTTTCTTTTCCTTTCTTTTTCATCTTTGCAACTTCATCGCACCGCTTTCATACAAACATCCGGAAGATCGTTCGGATCTGGTGGACGACGCTTGGGTCGTTGATAATAGTAGGAAATACTAGTTGAAATTGCCGTTTGAAGATTATTTATTTATTTTTTTAAGAAAATATATGTATTTTTTTCTCTGTTGATCGTTAACGAGATAATAACGAGAATAATGGTATGTTATCGCTGCAATCGGACGTTACTCATTAAATCACGGCCGCAATTCGCCGTTTTGGTGTGAATCTGATTCTCATGGTGATTTTTGGCGATATCAGTTTCGGACGACGGCAAGACTGCTATATAACGGCCACAATCGAGATTGCAAACCGTCTTTTAAAACCATGATTTGGTGCTTAATCAATCTGTAATTCTGAGGTCAGTCAAAGATTTTATGTAGGTATATATATATATATATTATGGATTGTATTTTAGCTCTTATAATTGAAAATGTTTTTTTGTTATTTTCAAGCTGAAAATTTATTGCAAATTCAGTTTGAGCAACTTCACAAGATTTAGAACTCTGAAGACCATGGCTTTAAATCTCGGTTATAGTCGCGTTTTTTGTCGTGTCGCAATATTCGCGATTGCGGACATAACGGAAGCTATTGCAGTCATAAAAAGTTAAAGTATTTTTCAGTTAGAGTGTTTTCCAGCACATATTATAAAACATAATAATTATAATTATAATCATAAAAAGTTACTTTAAATGATTTTAAAGTTTTTTCCAACACTTATGAACTTAGACTACTGAAATTAAAAGACTACATTGAACAAAAAATAAAATTTGCACTCTAAATTAGAAAAAAAAAATCAAGGACTGAATTAACAAAGATAGAAAGTGACATGGTTGGAATGAAAATTAACCTATACCCTTAAAAACACGTTGGCATCTCATAATTTAAAATAGAAATCATTTGCCATTTTTCGGTGCCCCTATGTATGCCCCCACACTAAAAATTAAGTTTAGGGTTTAAGGTTAGTAGTTGTGGTTAGAGTTTAGGGAATTTAGGGTATGATGTATTTTTTAAGATATAGGGTGTAGTATTTATGATTTGAAATTTAAGGCTATGACTTAAAATTTAATTTTTTAGTGTTGGCGCATAAAAAAACACCGAAAAAAGACAAATAATTTTTATCTCATAATTTAACCTTTTATTTATTTATAGGTCAAACCCTAATCGTCGATTTTAATTAGAAATCCTTAATTAACCCCCTTTTTTATCAAATTAATGTCTCTCTTAATACATTTTCTTTAACCCAAGGATTTATGTTTTCATTGCTCTCTACGGACTCGATGGGTCCTTGGTTACTGACGCTGCTATTGGTGAGCCACCCAAGTTATCTTTTCGAACATTACCGACGGAGAGGAGGGATTGGATAATGAAGAAAGATAAGGTGGGTTTCCATTGCGGCACCGGTCTGAGAAGTAAACATGGTATACATTTTTTCCGTTTTAAAACGCGTTCAGTTCATGTGAAAAATGGTTGTTTAGTTTGTTTTCTGCTGAATTCTTGGTTTGTTAAATATTCCATGAAATTTTTGGATTTCTTGATGATGATTTGCATTAAAAATGAAACGGATGTTTGGTTTGTGAAGGTAGTGACGCCTATGTTTTGCCGGATAGTTTGGTTTCATACCGAACTGGAATTGCTTTCAGGCATGAAGCAGAAGCATACCTTGGAGCTGGATGAATGGTTTTATGTTTACTTGATGAATAGGTAATTAGCAATTGTGTTTCATTTATTATGATAATTTGGAGGAGAAGAGAGCATAACAAACATGGAAAACTGTGTTTCAATGTTGCAGTGACAAGGCCAAATCTTACTTGATGAACAAGTCTTGGAATATCTGAAAGAGGTAAGCCTGGAGGAACATCCATGCATATATAATATCTCAAATTAAGGCTTTGGCTAATTATTTGGACATGTTGATTTTGCATATATAATATCTACAACTTGTCCTGCCAACGGAGGCTTCATTAAACCATAGCTTAAATTTAAATTTTTGTTTTTGAACCCAACAAATATCTTATTAGAAAAGCGAATGGTGTCCATCGGAAGAGACACGAGTTCAAATCAAAATTACTCTGTCTACAAAGTGTATGTCCTTTGTCAAATGGTTAAGAATATATATAAACAGATACTACCTTGTAATCACCTTTAGACTATTCAAAAAAAATATTTTTTACATTTATAAATAAAAAACTATCTTGATATATAGATTGTGCAGTTTACATAGAGTCCGGTAATTTTAGGGTTTAGAAAGTCATGTTTAGTGTTTAACATTTATGTTTAAAATTTAGGCTTTAAAGTTTAGAATTAAAGGTTTATAGGATTTAGACTTAAATTTTAACCATAAATCTTAAATTCAAAACCCTACAACCTAAACTCTTAATCTCTACACATTAAACTAGAACTCTAACCCCCTAAATAACCCCACTTGTGAAAATTTTATTTTCTACCGCCAGTGTATAGGATAATAATTTTTTCTATTATTTTATATATATATACAAACATATATTTGAGATTAATTTTTATTATTATTTGTTTGAATTTGGCGTTTTGATTTTTAAGGTTCACAAACATTAAGATAAAAATGTGTGATTGTTTCATGGAAGTATTACACGATGTTTCCCGAGCGTTAAAACTGAAAGCACCTCTTTCATGCATTGGTTTTAACCAAATATCTGATCTGTTTAGATGTAATGTTTAAGGGTATTTTGTTTAACACCTAATTTTTCATTAGGATTAACGGTCTTTTTGTAATTGTCTTAGTGACGTAATTAAATTTTATTTTATTATTTGTGTGATTAATATTTATTGTCGTGGATATCTATTATGATTGAAATTTTATGTATCATATATGGTTTTGATGTGCTTTATTATTAAGACTTTTTTTGATAAATAGATGGAGTTAATTAGGTGCTTTATTAAAAATTTCTCTAAATTTAAATGGAGAAAAAGAGTACATCTAGCAACTTAAACAATAAAAAATAATATAAAGAATCAAAAAGATAAAAGAGAACAATCCAACTGAAACACCTAACATGCAATAACCGGTGGTGTCGCAAACCATACTTAGATGAGAAATCACTAAAGGATGATATAACAATTACACCTCGTGCCACTAAATAAAATGTTTAAAGTTTAAACCATATCTAGGTGAGAAATATAACAATTACACCTCGTGCCGATAAATATAAAGTTTAAAGTTTAAACTTTATATTCAAGAGATAAGAATTGTTTAAATTTTAAATTCGACATTAAGTGTCAATTGAACATTTAATAATAAAATACTTTAAGTGTCAATTGTTTAAAGGGTGACGTAATTCATCTAAGTGATTCGGGTTCGAGCACTAGTTCTACACGATGTGTGTGCTTTATTAAAAAAACTAAAAAAATTGAACAGATGATACCTTTGTATCACACCAGCATATTAAAAAAATGTTAAACTAAAAGTGAGTAAATTCTTTTACTTATACATTTATTATAATTACTATTCAATTCGATCCATCCGAATCAAATACTACACTTAAAATGAACCCAACAAGTGTCTTAGCAGAAAAGAATATGTTCATCCTAGGAGACACGAGTTCAAATCGCTTTGTCTACAAGGTGTATGTCCATTGTCAAAGGATTAAGAATATGTATGAACAAATATTACCTTGTAATCGCCTTTAGATCATCCAAAAAAATAGGGAAAACTACATTGGTGGTCACCAAACTATCACCTTTTCCTATTTTGGTCCCCCCAACTAATTTTTTTCGTCAAAATCGTCCCTTCCGTTATATATCTTTCATGTTTTGGTCCCTCCCCATTAAAAACCAATGGAACGCTGACATGGAATATTTGTTATATTTTTATTTTTCAAATCAACATTCTCTTTCCTGGTCAGCATATTATATAATATTTTATTATTATTTCAATCGACCAACCGGGAAGTGACACGTGTCACTTCTAAATTTCAAACAAATCAAAGGAGAAAAAATATTCCTCATATATGCATAAGGGAGGACTTGAACCAAGGATCCCTTGCATAAAGGGTCTAATGCTTAATCGTTGAGCTAGACTTGAGATTTGGTTAAATTTTAACCAAACAAATGTTTAAGTTATACACTCTCAGCCTCAAAAGTAAGAAAAATTGCCTCTATGGTGATTTCAAACCAGAAACACATTGCATCAAAAGCAAGGGGTTCAACCACTAAGCTATGTATCCTCAAATTTTAATATTTAATTTAAATTGTATTATCACCTCAAACTTAAATCAAATTACTATGAAAATCAATTTAAACTTATTTTTTGAATTCTTTTGGAATTTAAAAACTAAATATTTATTTTTATACAAATATATTAGATCATTCTAAAAATTAATTAAATGTAAAATAATTTGTTCATATACATGTCAACGAATTAAATGTTATTTAAAAATTATATTTTATCCTAAATAAATATTATAAGGGTAATCTTCACCGGTAGTCCCTTTCGTTTAGGGTGTGCTCTATTTTGATCACCAAAATTTAAAAAAAAGATTATTATGATCACTTACGTTTAGAATCGTTTCTGTTTTAGTCATTTGGCCGTTAGTCTCCGTTACTTAAAAAGATTAGTTTCTAATTTAACCCCCAAAACTTTTAAATTTTTATTTTTCACCATCTTCCTCAAAAATTATAAAATTAAAATCCAAAAAAATTAATTCAAAAACGTGAGGATTGTGACAAAGAATTTGACGAAGGCCTTCTTCAAAAAAATTCCTGAAATTTCATATGAAGATGATATTAAACATATTCCTTCGCCTTTAGTTGTGAGCAATTATTTGGTCTCTGAGGCTAGTCATGAGACATTTTTCCTTTTCTTTTGTTTTTCTACCCTTGCTTGTAATGTTTACGAGTTACAAATCGTATTGGACTTTCTAGTATTGTTGTGTTGCTCTTTTTTCATTACTAAATTTGGCATGCCTCTCAGGATGACTTCTGCTTCTACCGGAAACAAAGATCCACTTACATTTGATGACATGACAGATGCTGAGGTTGAAAAAAGACTAAAGGTAATTGACATTCTTAGGCTCTTTTGATCCATGAAACTGGGCTTATTATAATTGACATCAATGGTATCATTTCTAAACATGCAGTTTCCTCATGCAGCACAAGTGATTAAACCAATGGCTCCAGTTGTTGCACCAGAATCAAACTTGCAAAGCTCCCCGGCAAGAGAAGAAGGTGAGGTTCCAGAATCGGAATTGGATCCCGATACAAGGAGGAGGCTTCTGATATTGCAACATGGGCAAGATACTAGAGATATTATAGGTCCAACCCAGGGTTTTGAATTAATTTTTTGGGTTTTAGTTTTATAATTTTTGGGGAAGATGGTGAAAAATAAAATTTTGAAAGTTTGGGGGGTTAAATTAGAAACTAATCTTTTTAAGTAACGGAGACTAACGGCCAAGAGACCAAAATAAAAGCGATTCTAAACGTAAGTGACCAGAATAATCTTTTTTGAATTTTGGTGACCAAAATAGAACACACCCTAAACGAAAGGGACCACTGGTGAAGATTACCCATATTATAAATTTAATTTTTAGTATTTTTAATATTAATTTTATAAAATAAATAAATAAATTTTTAATTATTATTTTTATTTCATAACGAAGTGAAAAAACAATTATAGTTTGATCTTCAATTTTAATTACATTTTAAGCTAAAAAGTTTTAAAAATTAAAATAATAAGTTTAAATCTAAAAAGTTATTTTTAAATAATTCAATATTTATATTCAAAATTTTTAGAATGATTCAATTTATTTTAAAAATATTAAATAATTATTTTTATTCCAAAAGAATTGAAAAAATAATTTTAGTACTATTTTGATTTTTTTAGGTGATAATAAATCTTAAATTAAATATTAGATTTTGTGGATACATAATAAATTCTTAACCTAGTGAAATGGGTAAGCATAGAGCTTTTAGTTCAAAGTGTTCTTGGTTTAAACTTCTATAGATGTAATTTTGCTTATTTTTTAGGTTGAGAAAGTATAACTTAAAGGGTAAAATACTTAAATTATCACTCAACTTTGCTCTGTGACATATTTTAGTCACCGAACTTTAAAAAAAGATCAATTTACTCACTCAACTCTCAACATTGTGTTTTTTTCATCATTGATCCGTTAACTCAGTTAGTAGACGATGACATGAATTTTTTTAATAGTTTCTGCAGCCACATATGATTTGAATCATTTAAAAATTGATTAAAAATTAAATTTAAAGATTCAAATCCTATTTTAAGGAATTAAAATCCCTTACCCTAATTACATCTTCAATGTTGGAATGAAAAGAAAAATCGGAGGTATATGTGGTGAAGAAAATGAAGGAGGAAAAGAAAGGTGGAGAAGTGGAGTCAATGCCAGAGACGGACGATATTCTAATATATAGGTGTGGACGACTTGACCGTAAGATCTAAAATAAAAAGAATAAAATTTTTATATTTTACCCGAACCCCGCTGACATTATCCTCCCCTTTCCAAAGCTTCACCGTCTCTATAAATAACCATGGCCCGGAAGCTTCACCCGAACCATTCTTTCACTCATCTCGGTCAGCAACTCACCGTTTTTCATTTGAAAAATCCACATATAATTCTCGCTAAGTTAAACTATTTAGTGAAGAAATCTAACAAAAGTCACACCAATAAACAAAGTGTAGCAAGATGAAAAAAAACCAATGATTGGGAAATTTGGGTTCATACATGAGCACGTTGTTAATCTAAATATAAACATATATGCTGTCAAAAGCTTACTCGGTGATCTGGTGTCTATGGCAAGAAAAAAAATAGAGAGAAGGTATATCCATTCGGTAAGAAACAAAGAGGAACAAATTAAAAGAATAATATTAGGCAAAAAGATTATTGAAGCGAATATATATCTGAGATAGAAACGAGATCATAAGGCAATCTCATGAAAACGACAATAGCAAAATAGAGTAGCAGGGGAGAAGGCAGACGGCAACTAAGGTTTTTTTTTATCAGCAACTGTATGATTTTATTTATTAAGCATAAAAGCATACAGCGTGACGGATCCTACGCCTCGTTAAAAACCTCCCTAGTGGAGGAAAAGAGTACGATAAGATCCGTCGAAATACATAGAAAAAACCAGGCCTATCATAAGCAAGCCACAAAAAGCGAACATCGATTCACGCCTTCTTTCGCTAGCACATCCGCAAAACCATTTGCCTCCCTAGGCACATGACAAAATTGTATCTCATACGAGACCTGGCAAGCCTGATCTATCACTGTAAAGACCTCCCACAATCGCCAAGGTCGTTTCGCCGAACCTGTAGCCCAACTCAAAGCGACTTGCGAATCCGACTCTATAATCACACAACAGTCACGTCACTCCCTGTCCATAACCAAACTCAACGCAAATGCTATCGTCCGCACTTCAGCTTCATTTGAGTCCATCACACCTAACGGTCCCGAAAACAATCCCACAATCTTGCTCCCCCCGTCGCGCATCACACCACCAAACCCCGCAGGACCTAGTTTTCCTCGCGCTGAACCATCAGTATTAAATTTTAAAACACCCTGCATTGGCGGCTGCCAACATACCCCTGCCCTCACCTTCTGCGATGATAGACTAACTACAAACGCAGACGGGCTTGACCACTAAACCGATTCGGATAACAACTCACCCTCGCTATCAACCTTAATCCAGTAAAAAGACTGCAACTTAACCAAAAAGCACAACTCAGTCATCGACATACATTTTCCACGAAAGATGAACTCGTTTCTAGCCAACCATAATGACCACAACAACGCACTAACACTCACCACCCACCATTTTCTCATGCAACCAGTAAAAGAACAATGAAAGTTTACAACAAAAAAGTCGTCGAAACTCACCGGGAAAGATATCGCTACACCCCACCAATGTCGCAACCACTCCCATACTTTCCGCACACACGGGCATTCATAGAAAAGATGTGTGATACATTCCTCCGATGATGCACACCATGGACATTTTCCTTGCTCGTCACGCAAAGGCACCCCTCGTGCTCTCAAGAAATCTGTCGTAGGCAACCTTCGTAACCATATAAACCAAAGGAACACCTGGACTTTAGGCGAGACCAGCACTTGCCAAGCAAAACAGTCGCCAATAGCATCATCGCCAACCTTATCCAACATCAACAATTTCGACAATGCACTGACTGAGAATTCCCCATGTGTGTCCGGTCTCCAAATTAGAGTATCAAGGCGACATTCCCATAAACGAACCTCGCTAACCAAGGCACATAATTCCCTCAACTGCTCATGCTCGAACACCCTCAATTGACTTCTAAAGAACCCTTCCCATTGCCGATGATCGAGACTTGCACCCTCCGAATAATCACTAACCCATGCTAGCTTATTTATCGCCAAGGAAAATAGTCGCGGAAACGTATCTTTCAAAGGTTGCTGTGTTATCCACGGATCAAACCAAAATAATGTTGTCCGCCCATTGCCTATTTTCCATTAAAAACCCGACATCCCCAAATGTTTATCAATTTTCGCAGAACAAGAATTGGCCACGATCTGTCGCCACACAATCGACATAGTTGACAGCTTTTCCGTGTTGAAACGCCACCACTGAGTATGTTCACCATACCTAGCTACAATTAACCGCCTCCACAGCGAGTCGCGATCACGAGCATATCGCCAAACCCACTTTGATAATAATGCCATATTTTTCACCTGTAAATCTGCCACTCTCAGGCCTCCCAAATGCCGCGGTCTACACACAACCTCCCACCCTACCCTACTCATCCTCTATTCAAGGCCAACGCCTCCCAAAAGGAATGCTCTACGTATACAAACCAATTTCTCAATCACCCCCTTTGGAGCCACAAACAAGCCCATGTAAAAAATAGGCAAAGATGAAAGTACTGAATTTACCAAAATTACACGGGCAGCAAAATTCAATGAAGTTCGCTTCCACCCGGATAGCTTGCGTCGAAAGTTAGCGATAACCGGTTCCCACATCGATAACATCCTCGAATTAGCTCCTACAAGAAACCCAAGGTAAATAAACGACAGCATACCTTGTTTACATTCCAGCACTTCGGCCACTACTACTCCCAACTCCTCTTCCACGCCAATTGCGTATAGCGAGCTCTTAGCAAAATTAATCCTCAAGCCAGAGCATACTTGAAAGCAGTGTAAGATACGCTTGATATTACGTGCAACTTCCAATGAGGCCTCGAAAAATAGGAGTGTATCATCAGCAAACTGTAGGTGCGATAAGAACACATCCGCCACCACCTCGACCCCCCGATTTAATCCCTCGGACTCTACTTTACCCAGCATCAAATGTAACGACTTCGCAACCACAACGAATAGTAAAGGCGATAACGGACAGCCTTGACGCAAACCACGACCCATCCTGAATTCCTTTGTCGCACTTCCATTCAGTAATACCGATAGGCGGGCAAAACTAATGCATTCTCTAACCCAAGCTCGCCAAGTCACACAAAACCCCATCCGAGTTAATACTGCATCTAAAAAATGCCAACTGACACAGTCGTAGGCTTTAGCAAAGTCCAATTTCAAAAGAAAACCACCAGCGCCTCTTTGTCTAAGCGAATGAATAACCTCAGTAGCCAATAAGACCCCATCCACTAACTGTCGCCCCTTAATGAACGCTGATTGCGTGTCACTAATTAGACCACCCAACACTGATTGTAGCCGATTCGCTAGACATTTTGCCAACAATTTATACATCGAATTGACCAGACATATAGGACGATACTCACCTAATGTTTTAAGAGCCGACACCTTAGGTAACAGCACGATGAAAGCACAGTTCGCACCTTTGGGCAACAAACCACTAGCGTGAAAACACTCAAAGAATCGGATAACGTCACCTCTCACCACCTCCCAACCTTTCTTGTAGAAATCTAGTGTGAATCCGTCCGGGCCTAGTGCCTTCGAACCATCACACTCCCATAAAACCCCCTTAACTTCCTCCAGCGTAAATGGCGAGATCAAATTTTTCCTATCAATGTCAGATAACTGTCGAAATCCACCCTCAAAATGTCATACACTCTCCCGAACATCACAAGCAAAATGTTTGGTGAATTCGGCCACCACGAAACTACGCATCTTCAACGGTGATGTAATCCACTGTTCATTAATCAAAAATCCAGGGATATAGTTTCTAGATGCGCACAATTTGGCCGATCTGTGGGAATAAGCAGTGTTGCGATCTCCCGACCGTAGCCATGTAGCTCTCGATTTCTATCGCCACATAGATTCCTTGTTACGCATAGCACTCCATAATGCCTGCATCCACCGTCGTCTCTCATCCTTCATCCCCTCGACATCCCCATTCACACCCAAGGACTCATCCACCTTATCAATCATATTTTGCATATCATCTATAATTTTGTTCACATTCCCGAAACTATCTCTATTCCACCGTTTCAAAAAGATTTTTAAATGTCGCAACTTCACCATGATATTACCATTACCGACGCCCATACCTGTCAAACGAGACCATTCTTCAGCTATCTGCCGTAGATTAGAACGTCCCTCCATCCAGCAATTAAATAACTTGAATGGTCGAGGCCCCCAATCAATATCATCACATTTCAAAATCAGCGACGTATGATCAGATACACCCCTCGCCAAAGCTTCCTGTTGTATCGAACTAAAGCCATCTAACCAAGCTGACGATATCAGAAAACAATCTATTCTACTGCATCGATTTCCTGGACCAAACCAAGTAAAACGTTTGCCCAATAACGACAAATCCACTAGTCCCGCATTATGCACAAAATCTCCAAATACTTCCATTTTTGCACCCCTATCCGATACCCCTATATGATCCGAATTGTGTAAGATAGCATTGAAATCGCCTGCGATGCACTACGGCCCCTCAAAACCACTCATCCGAGCTAACAGCGATGCCCAAACTATGCTCTAACCATCTACATCCGATGGGGCATACAACGCAACAATGCAGTAGACCACGTCCTCTTGTTGCCACCGCCCATACACCACAATGTAATTACGCTCAACCTCAACACTATCCATACTGAAACGATTTCCTTCCCATACAACCAAAATTCCGCCCGAAGCACCGATTGATGGTCAAATCACCATCTCAAAACTATCGGAACACTACATATTAGCAACCCACAACGACGGTATCTCCTCAAGCTTTGTTTCCTGTAACAACGCCATATTTATACTATTTTTCCATATCACCTCGCGCACACTACGTCGCTTTGCGCTACCGCCCAAACCCCTGACATTCCACGATAGAAGTTTCATCAGTCAGAAACCACGACAATCCCCGGTGATAATCCGTGAAATGTCTCTTATGATATCCTCCTCTCGTCCGCTTGATTTAACTCCAATAAGGGAGCCTAATTTTACTGTTGCTGCTGCCTCACTAGCTATGTCTTGTGTCACTGTAAAGCCACATTCGTTTACCCCTTCCCCGTTTATTTTAATCTCGCCTTTCTTCGTTCGACCACCACCTACCTTGTTTCCCTTCTTCGCGCGAGACTCACGACCACCACCGTTATAATGCTCACCTCCAATTACCTTCCTAATTTTGCAATATGCTTGACCCACACGAATCAATTCTGTTTTGCCAAGACCCGATTGTGATGTGATCGTGTGTAGGATAGGATAAGAATTCTGCTCCTCTTGCAAATTATCTCCTGTAGGAATTATAGCTCCCGATCCCACTTCATCCAAGGGATTTGAATTTACAATCCCAGCTATAGACAAACTCTCACAACTTGGGATGTTTTCAACCACCTCTAGAGTCCTATTCGCACCGTTCTTCTCACCTATCAGATTACCAGCAGTCATCGGTGCTTGTTGTTCCGGCAACCGATCCTCCACGCGGTCAAAATATAGAATACAAAACGATGTCGTTTTGATGCAAATTAAAATTTTCTAAAATAATGTCGCTTTGGTTTAGTGTGTCATGTCATAACGCTGTTAATTATTTAACGGTGGAGTGACCAATATAGGTCAATGTATAAAGTTTAATGAGCAAATTGATCGTTTTGAGAGTTCAGTGACCAAAATAGGTTAGAGAGCAAAGTTCAGTGATGATTTAAGTATTTTACCCTAACTTAAATATTTGTTTGATTAAAATTTAACCAAATCTCAACCCTAGCTCAATGGTTAAGCATTAGACCCCTTATGCAAGGGGTCCCTAGTTTGATTCCTCCTACATGCACAGATAAGGAGTATTTTTTTCCTTTGATTTGTTTGAAATTTAAAGGGGACACGTGTCACTTCCCGGTTGGTCAATTGAAATAATAAAATATTATAAAATATGCTGACGGGGAAAGAAAATGTTGATTTGAAAAATAAATAAATAAATAAAATTCTATGTCAGCGATTCCGTTAGTTTTTTAATGGAGAGGGACCAAAACAGAAAAAAATATCTAATAATAAGGACAATTTTAAGAAAAACAAATAGTTGGAGGTCCAAAACAAAAAAGAGTGATAGTTTAGTGACCACCGGTATAGTTTTCCCAAAAACACTACACTTAAAATATTATTGTTTTCAACTTACTTTACACGTTCTACACGAAAGAAAGTTCCTTTGCGTAGTGGTTACGTAACAAATTCAATTGAAACTTGAAACTGTTTTCTTTTCTTTTTACTTATTATTGTTGACTAATTATTCGTTTTCATTTTCTTGATTTTCCCGACACAGACGAATTTTTGGAGATTTATATTTTGCGTTAATTTTTAAATATTTGATATGAATATATTATTACTTAATCCATAAAATCATTCTTATTTAATTTTATTATAAAACTGATATAAAATATGTATATTTCTGAATAATAAATTAAGTTTTCGGATGTACAAAATTTTGTATTAAATAAAAGAATATCTTAAGCATATAAATACTTTTCTTTCTCTACACGAGTTATGTATTTTCAAAGTAGTTAAAATTAGATTATCATAATATTTCTTCTTCAAATTCAAGCAACACTGTTAACAGTTCAATTTGATTATCTAAAATAAAGTTCAATTTGAAATAATATGAAAGGTATAGGAAATTGCTACCAAGTATACTATGTTGTTCCTCAAACATATTTATATTTTATTTATTTAGCATGTGTATTCATGTGAACAATACTTATTTCTACATTGAAATATTTTATTTTTTAAATATTTTATTTTTGAAAAATTAGTTAAATTTATAAAATATAATTACATTGTAAAAAATAATTAAGTACTCGCAATTTAGAGAAATTTTCAATGATAGTTATTAACTTTTTTTGAATAGAAAGATAGCTATTAACCGGTACAAATAAAATTGAGTTAATATTATAACCTTGTAAATATATATTTTTTATTTTATACTTTAGTTTAAGCATGCTTTTTAGACTGAAATTGTGTCATTTAAGTTAAATGACACTAAATTAAAGCAGATACTTTAAAATATATATTGAAAATAAATATCTTATGTAAAACAATTTCGTTTTTGAAAACTAAATTATTAAATGATTATATGTGGAGTAGTACAAGACTTATATACAAAAGTCTGTGCTCACGTGTTCGAATCTGAAGCGATGAGTTTTAGTAGTTTTATTTAAAAATTTGCAAATGTGTGGAAAAAAAATAACACTCTTATAAATAAAAGAGATGTTGGTCTATTTGATAATTAATGGATAGATGATGCAAATTATATTAGCTGATGATTTTATTAGTTGATTGACTAGCGGATTGTATTAAGTAAATGTATAAAACTGTTTGGTAAAATTAACTAATAGCGGATAGATGTTTGATTATTTAAACAAGCAAAATGATATATAAGGACATGATTATTTTCGATACTTGTTTGAATAGTTTATTAATTTTCAATATTTTGTATCTATTAATATTAATTAGATTATGAAAAAATAATTCTTTTTTTTGCTAATACAGTAAAGGAGCAGCAGAGGCTAACTTCTCTGCTCAGCTTCCACAGTGCCCTGCACCCCACACGGAGGTTCCAACATCCACGCATCACCACGTTGCTGGCCGGTAAACATCCGGGCAAGGAAGTCCGCTGCCTTATTCCCCTCACGTCCAATATGTTGGATCCGCACCTCCCATTCCCGGCACAAAAAGTCAAATATTAGATCGACCACCACATCCCCACGTAACGTCGATGATTCATTCGTAAGAATCTATATATTAACTTGTTATTTTTATAATTATTTTAATGCAATTTAATTAAGGCTTAAATATAACTTTGGTGCCTAAACTATACTCATTCTCCCAAGTTAGTACCTAAAGAATTTTTCTTCCAAGTTGGTATTTGAACTATACACTTTCTCCCAACGTGGTACCTAAAGAACTTTTCCTTCCAGGTTGGTACCCAAACTTTAACTCCATCCACTATTTTAATACTTTTATTAACAGTTTTAGTCCCAAAACTTATGCATTTATTCAATTTAGTCATAATTCGAAATAATGTAATAAATTTAACATTTCATATTTAAAAAAATTATCAATTTAATCATTTTTGTGAGAAATATCAAATCAAGCAAGTCCATCGGATCAAAGCAACAATTGGATAAATAAATTCTATCAACAAGTTATATTTAAACTTTTATTATACCAAGAAAGTAATATAATATTTCTAAGAGAAAAACAAATAATTTAGGTGAATAACACTTGACAAGAGAAAAAGAAGAAACCACCGCAACTTTCGGGCACCACCTTCAAGATCACAAACACAAAGAGAAAAATTAAGGATGGTAACCCAAAACCTGATTAAAATCCTTGTGAACGGCCGGGAAAAATAAAGAGGGAGAAGCCAGAGAGTTTTTCCTTTCCCTTTTTCTTCGTAGAGATCCATTCTACTTGATGCATATATTTATCCTTATTCGTACTTATTTAAATTTAGCTTAAGAGTGTAGTTGTGAAGTGGTCCCAATGGTAAAAAATAGTATATTTTATTTAAGTGACTCGAGTTTGAGCTCTATATGTGCACGGTGTGTGTGCGTTATTTTTTTTTTTTTATAAATAACATAAAATGATATATTTTTTAAAAAACACCAAAGTTTCATTTCTTAAAAAAAGCCCCATAAATTTCTAAACCAAGCATTAGCACCGATTCAACCACCAGCCACTGCTTGTTGTAGGAAAACTCATCCCATCTTCGCCGTCCTTGCACCATTCTCACTGCTCGACACCTCTTGCATCGCCCAACCCGTTCTCCCTTAATATTTCTTCTCACTGGCAGCGTCATCCGCCACAATAGCAACAACTTTCATCGTCGATTAAATTTATGTGAGGATTTGAGAATGTATAGTTAAGGTTTAGGGATTTTAAAATTTTGGACATTTTGAAAAATTTTGAAATTTTGGGGTTTTATAATTAAAAATATATTTTAAAAAATATATAATTTTTAAATATTATTTCATTATAAATATTTATATATTTTTTAATAATTATTACAATTATTTTTATATTTTTTTGATTTTAAGTAAAAAAATATTTTTTTATAATTTTATACAAAATTTTATTTTTTACACATTTAAATATTTTTTAGATTTTATTGAATTTTTTAAATAATTTTTAACTTTTTTTAAAATTTTAAAATAATTTTTTTGAATTTTAAACATATTATTTTATAATTTTAAATAATTATTTACAGTTTTGATGATGTAGCACGTCTAGAGTGTGTCACGTGTCACTATCATAATAAACTACTTTTGAATTAACAGTCAACTATAATTGTCAACGTTATAAAAGAACTTAATTAATTTTTTGTTGAATGCCAAATTAACCTTTGAACCTTTAAATTTATATGTTTTAAATATGTTTCACCTTGTATTCAAACTAGAATTTGATCCTAAACCAATGGCTAGAATACTTGAAAAATGATTGGATTAAAACATTTCAAACTTCAAAATTTAAATAACAATTTGAAGACATTTAAATGCAATATGAATAATCTTTTATTTCCAAATTTACCCATGGCTTCCCAAGATATTTAGGGTCACTTATATTTTCATGCTCAAATTGCTTAAAGCCCACATATATTGACCACAAATTCAAAATCATGAGTTGGGTGAAACCATTCAAAAAAGTCAAAGACACACAATGTATAGGTAAAATTAAATTTGACAATATTAAGATATATATGAAATATAATTAAAAATACAATAGAAACCCAATATAGAGTAAAAATATTATTAAATAAAATTTTATGAATTATTATTATATTATTTTAACATAATAGTTATAAACAATTTTGACCAAACAAAAATAATAATTATAAACAATATGAATGTGTGAAAAAATATCAGCTTGGTATCAGCCCCACACAAACTCCTCTCCCCATCTTATCTTATCTTTATATATATGTATTAAAAAAACCCTAATTCACGTCTACCTTTCTTACTTAACCCAATTAAATGGTAGAATTCTCTAGGCAAAAAAAATATGAAAACTTTACCTTAAAAAGAAAGAAAAAAAAGGAAAACCCACCCCTTGAATCTCAAAATATTTACTTTTTCCACACCTTCAGGAAAAACCAATTAAAATTTCGCAATTTTGTTGGCTTTGGGGGACTGTAAACTAATTTACTGAAGTGTTGTTATTTGTTTAGTGATGATGGAAAACTCAAGTTCTCCAGAAAACAATACCGTCGCCGGCAACGTCAGCTTAGAGAATGAACGGAACTTTTCTTCAGGGAACCGTTGGCCGAGGCAAGAGACTTTAGCTTTGTTGAAGATAAGGTCTGAAATGGACACTGCTTTTAGAGACTCCGGTGTCAAGGCTCCTCTATGGGAAGAAGTGTCCAGGTTTGCTTTCTTTGTTTTTTTCCCCTCTGAACTATGTTTGGGTATTTTTTTCTCGAGAAAATTAACTGGGAAATGAAGGGTTCTACTCAGAAAATGTGGGAAACATTTGGGTTTTACTTATGTTGGGATATTGAATTCTTTCTAGTTTAATTATACTGTTAAGTTAAATAATCTTAACTATCTTTGATATTTGTAGTGAGTTAAATCCCGTTTATTACTATAATTTGCCGAGTTAATGGAAGAATGGGAATTCTTTTTATCAGGAAAATGGCTGAGCTGGGATATATTAGAAGTGACAAGAAATGTAAAGAGAAATTTGAGAATATCTACAAATACCATAGGAGAACCAAAGAAGGTAGGTCCGGGAAATCGAATGGAAAGAATTATAGGTTTTTCGAGCAATTAGAAGCATTGGATCATCAACCTTCTTTGGTTCCACCTGCAAGTGGAAATTCCAATGCTTCAGTAGAGCCTTTGAATGTTATCCATAATGCTATTCCGTTTTCGGTCCGAAACCCAGCTTCAAATTTCAATGTAACCTCTATCTCGATGACTTCTTCATCCAGTAAGGAGTCGGATGAATCGGATGGGACTAGAAAGAAAAAGAGGAAACTGACAGACTTTTTTGAGAGGTTGATGAGGGAGATGATGGAGAAACAAGAGAGTTTGCAGAAGAAGTTTATAGAGGCGATAGAGAAGTCTGAACAGGATAGGATGGCAAGAGAGGAAGCATGGAAGGTAGAAGAATTGGCTCGGATTAAGAGGGAGCGTGAACTTTTGGTGCAAGAGAGATCGATTGCAGCAGCTAAAGATGCTGCTGTGCTAGCATTTCTACAGAAGTTTTCAGATCAATCGACCTCGGTGCAATTGTCTGAGACCACATTCCCCGTTGAGAAAGCTGTTGACAGGCAAGAAAATAGCAATGGTAGTGAGAGTTATATGCACCTAAGTAGTTCTCGTTGGCCCAAAGATGAAGCAGAGGCTTTGATAAAAGTGAGGACTGATTTTGAATTGCAATATCAAGACAACAGCCCCAAAGGCCCTCTATGGGAGGAAATATCAACAGAAATGAAAAAGCTTGGTTATGATCGAAGCGCTAAGAGGTGTAAAGAGAAATGGGAGAATATGAACAAGTACTTCAAAAGGGTGAAAGAAAGCAATAAGAAACGACCTGAGGATTCCAAGACATGTCCTTACTTTAACCAACTAGATGCTCTATACAAAGAAAAAACTAAAAGAATCGATGGCTCGGTTAATTCCGGTTATGATATAAAGCCTGAGGAACTCTTGATGCACATGATGGGTGCCCAAGAAGAACGACGGCATCAAGAATCAGCAATGGAGGATGGTGAAAGTGAGAACGCTGATCGAACTCGTGATGAAAACAGAAACACTGAAGGAGATGCTTTTCAAATCATAGGTAATGATCCTTCTCCAATGGCAATTATTGGTTGATTGTGAGGCAAATAGTGATATTTCCTTATTTTTTAATGCTTAAATTTTGTTAAAGTGTGTCAGGGTCCATAGTGTTGGTGTCTGTAAAATATTGTGTGGAAAGCAGATTTGAGTTTTGAGAAGTTTATTTTGATACAGCATGGAGGCAACTGGGTAAAATGATAGCCATAAATGTATATTTTCATCATCATTTGTTTTGAATAAACTATGTGAGAGTGGAATAAGCTGTTTGTGTGTCATTCAAATAAACCTTTTCTTTCAACTTTTGAAAGGTGAGGGGAAAAAGTGGGGAATGGTTTGGTGTGATTGGTTTGCTTGTGTTTGTAATGCATGACTCAGTGTAGAATTGCATCAGCATTCAACAAGGTTTGAACTTTTTGATAAAAGTAGTAATTATATCACTCGTGCGCCTGCATTAGAAAAAAACCTGTACACATTGTCTCATCTTAGCTATATATTTTTTCTTAAGGTCATCATTGCATACAGCATTTCCTTTTGGAATTCATCACTTCTGCTTGAACTTGATCTAGGTTTGTTTTCTATGCTATATTTTTTTCTTAAGGTTTATTTTTAAACTCGGGATAGACTTATGCGGATAATTTTTTTATAACTATCGATATTCGAGTCATTAGCTGGTCATCTTAGCTTGCTTATGTTAGTCATTATATGCTTATATAATCATAATTCATAATTCACAGTTCATAACTGCCATAACCATTACGCAAAAACAAGCAATATGTTGATTAATATGCATGCATGTTTCTGTTGCAAAATTAAATTACATCATAAAGAATTTTCCAGTCACACTTTCCATGAAATTTGAGCAAGATTTCTAATCACCTAATATTTTATTCAAGTTACACAATCTCTCTGCCCTTAAAAAATACATATATGGCTCATTGTTAATTATGAGACCAAAAACTAAAACTTTGGAAGAGTCAAATTGGGTGAATGAGAAGTGCTTACGAAGAAGATTACAAAATAATTTTAAAAAAATCCATTATTGTTGTAGCTATTCTCTACTTGGAGCTTAAATTTGAAGGAACAGTAGTCATCTCAGGCTAAAGCATGACATAATGATTTGTATGCAGCAGCACATGTTTTAAATTTCTCTGCAGCCATTGCCTGCATAAATATGTTGATATCATGTGACTTCTTGAAAAAAAAAGGAAATGAAATCACATAATAGATTGATGCCGCAACAGATCGGCACGACTAAATCAAGGGCATAAGAATAAAGCATTGTTCTTGAAAAGGATATAACTAACCTGTGAAGGACCTTGATGTTTATCAGGATGCCACTTTAAAGCTGATAAGCGGAAGCTGCAAGATGATTTTAATAATTTTGGAATACATAATTGGAAAGAAAAAAAAGTAGAGAAAAGGAGAAACTGAAATATATCAATTTTAAAATAAAGGCCTTTGAAATGAAAACACTCAAACAGGCAGAGTACTTACGCCTTTTTAACATCTTCGAGCTTTAAGCGGCCAGTTGGAGGTAACCCAAGGATCGCTCTATCAGAACATGATCCTACAGCATATGACTCATCCTCAGACTCACTTTCACTATGAATCTCCTGCTTTTCTGTTCTTTGATTAGTCCAGTCCGATTTTTCTCTCCACTCGAATCCAGAGTCCCAATTTCGGAAAGTAAAATCAGCCCCAAAAGACCAAGTATACCACTTGCTCCTGAATGCAGCTTCAAATATTGTATCGGGATTATCAAAGTCCTCCGAGAAACTCTCTCTTCTAAACCTTCCTGTGCAAGTAATAGAAAAACATCTAGTTTGTTAACCACACATGAGGGCAAGCACTTGTAAAACGCTAGCATCTGTTATGTGGATTTGGTTTTTTAACTTGGAAATGCAATTAGCTAGGTCTTAATCTATTATTGTATCAACCAAATGGCTGATATATCGGTATTATACACAACATAAAGATTATATAAACAAACCAAAGTTCTGATTTTAAGCAAGTAATTGCCCGTAAATTCTTGTGCATCAAATCTGATAGATAAATATGATATTTGTGAATCAGAACGGAAAATAACAGTTTTTTAGTAACAAAGTTATAAAAACAGAATTCAATTGCTTTTCTATATTATGATGAAGTCTGCATTTTGTCGAACAAGATAAAAGTCTTTTCACTGATAGGCATGCGACTTTTAAAAAGCAGGAATATTAATTTGTATTTCAACAATGAGATTATATGTTACGTTCAAACGGCTAGCTGTAATTGCACACAAACGTACATTCTCCATCCTTCATCCTACTAAATTTTACCCGAAAGAAGAAATGAAATTAGTAGTGATCATGTCAATAGTCTTGGACTGAGTTAATTACTCATTGATTTGAAATAATAGATAGATGAATAAGGCATAAGTTTATACCAACAAAACCAGATACTAGTGTGCACAAGGAAACTCTAAAGTTATTTTGATGAAAATGTGCAGATAATTTAGGTCATCAAAATATGCCCAGTTCAGCTGTGAAAATAGTGCATAAAAGAGGCAATTGTTTATTTAATCATTTAAAGAGAGAAAAGAGGAAAGGAATTAAAAAAGGAAGTTGAAGCTCACGTTTAGTTTTTCTGCGGTTAGATTTCCCTGCACGTCGTCCAGGAAACCTCGACCGGTTCTTCTTCACAGAGCCATCTGAATCCCAGCCTTCTTTCGCATCAAATTTCCATATTGGATCTTCATCCTAAATAGAAGCCAAAGGCAAGCATAAGTTGATACAAATTTCAGGTACTAATGAAATGAGTAAACTCAATCTCCGGTATAATGCAATTGAGAAGCAGGATAATAGCGATGGTCCATACACTTGGTGTACGAGACCACTGGTTTACTTGGGAAGTAAATGAAATTTTTTTAGGCTTAACAAAATGAGATTGAACTTGTCATTTGTCACTTCCAAAAGGCTGCAACCTCACTCTTTCAATGGCATAACTAAAATCATAAGCTTCTTCTATATGCAGATCCTATTTGGATATTTTATAGAAAATGTAGTACGGAATAATAAAATTTAAATTTTTAGATTACATTTAAATTACAGCAATGCAAATAATGAAGAGACTAAAATCAATTCCAAGGCATGCACTTACGTTGAAAAACAAGAAATGTTCCAGCTTGCTTTACTTATTACAACTTCTATAATGTAAACAGTGCGTGAGGAAGATGTAAGTGAACACCTTCAATAAGGTATAGGTTCTAAATCAAACAAGAGTCCAGAAAAGTTTACCTGAAACAAAATATTTGAGGCACGGCCACTAAAGCAAAGGTTTCTCAAAGCTCTCTTTGTTTCGGCACGCTTTTGACGTACTGCATATCTTATGTAACTCTGCATTTAATATTTGAAATGCCAAAGAAGTTCTATTTTTGAAAACAACAAATAAAGTAAGAAAGTAAATTTACAGAGGAAGGCAAACTGTTCATACAAAGCTACTTAGAGGAAGAATGAAATTAACAAATAGCAGTATCTTAACCTATTACTAGAAGATAATGTCCATCATCCGATCAACGTAAACATTAAAATTAATCATGTTGAATCATTTCCGGAGATGCATCAGGTTTCTATTTGCACTAAATGATGACAGTGAAGTTCCCAATCTAAGCAGAAAAAGAATAAACCATCCTATGAATATCAGACTTCAGACTTGTGTTTAGTCTACCGAAAGTTACCATACAATCACCAATCTTCTTTTTCATTTTATTTTGGGAAAAGTGTGATTTGAAGAACTTGAAGATAATGCACCAACAGACTGAGCCAAAATGCCCGGCCTAGAATAATATCAATCTTAAGACACACCTATCTCATATAATAGGATCAAGACAGTTAAGGGATACATGCGCAGATGATTACACAAATATAAATCCCGCGAAGCTGCATACCTTAGTTGGTTGTTGAGTATGAGTGCTTCTTTTCTCCTGTATAAACAATGTTAATTGTTAAGTTTTCTTGCCAAAGTACAGATTTATCCCAATTCCTAAACCCAAATTTTAATACATTACCAAACAGATATTGTTAACATATCTAATTTTGATGTTAGCACAGTCATTCACACAGCACTTGGTTAAAAAAAGATTGCTTTTTTCATTGAAGAGACCCCATCAATCTTTCTAGTACAAATTCAGGAACTTGCTATTCAATTCAAGCTCACCCGTGGCATTTAAAATATAATAAATAAACCAATGAAAAGGAGGAGAAAGACTCACAAAATCCCATTTGTTCTTCCATTTTTCACAGGCGAAAGGCGTGGAATGAAATGAACAAACATGGGTTGTAGCCGATTGTTTTACAGGTAAGAAAGCTGGAATCAACGAATTCTTGAGTAGAAGGATGCTTCGGCTTCTGAAGATTTGCATAATTAGATAAAAACGAGACCAGACCACGCCTGGGGATTTCTTTTTGGGTAAAAAGGACCGGTTTTTAACTATTTTTAAATGACAAAAATGAGATGTTTTTTAACAGGAAAAAAAAGGCGGAGATGGTCTCTTCCTCGTCCCCTTCTCTTCGTTCCAACTTCTATGTCAGTTGCTTGTTCAACACATGTAGGAAGTTAAAGAATATCAAATCGTACACATTAGTATAAAGGAAATGATTTTTTAGACCTAAATTTTTTTATATGGATGGTGGATTTATTTATTGCTTTGCTTTTCCCCTAAATATTGCTGATTCCAATTCAATTCAAAATAAAATATTTTTGATTCGATAATAAATATTTTGATATATTAAAATTAGAGGAGGGAAAATAAAAAACGTAAATTTTATTATTTTTTATATGCCACTTAATTTCTATTATAACCATAGAAGATATTAAAATTACAAACGCATTCAGGAAGAAAAATAATGTGACTAATCTACTAAAAAAATTTCAACTCAAAAATAAAGAAAAGTGAATTTTTTTTATAGAGATAAGTATACCATCAAAATTCAGAAGCTTCATGAATCTCCTTGTCTTTATCAAATCGAGAGTTATAACTGGTGAAAAGGAGGGTGAGCGATCCAAACTATCAGGCAGAATGTTCCGCTACTGATTACATCGGCAAATAACCATCAACCAAGTGGGGATCTAACTTTTTCGTGACTATCAACAAAATTATAATCAGGAAAACACGTGAAACAAAACCACAAAAACATGTCACAAGAACAGAAGAAAACACGTGTCACAAGGACAGAAAAAACACGTTCCATAAAAACAAAGATTCTCATTCAAAAATTAAAAAGAAAGAAAGAAAAACAAGAAAATAATAAACACCGACGATCGACAACCAATAATTAAGTGATTGCCAATCCCCGACTAACATGAAAAAGTTAAAAAAAATTACAAGCGTCGCATGATTGTTACATAGAAAAATTAAAATTTTTTTATTCTTGCAGCGGCGCTAGAACCAATCCAAAACCCTTGTCTTAAAATTTATCATTTTTAACCTTTGTTTAGTTTTTAAAATAAAATCTAACAACCATCTACTTCAATTAAAATGTTCAGATGCTAAGGAAAGTCCACTGCAAGTGGTGGACGGTAACAAAAGACAACGTCGCGCTGGGGAGGATCCTTCTGCATCGTGTGTGAATGCTTCTGATGTAGCTCTTACTGGGAATGAAATTTCGGCTGGCTCTGCTAAGCAGGGCAGCCGACAGCCATGAAGTTGGTTTGTTGGAATGTCCGTGGGTTGGGGAAGCCACGGGCAGTACGCCGTCTCAGGAATTCACTGAGAGGTTGTAATCCCCGTATTTTGTTTCTCATGGAAACAAAATTAAATGTGAGGAGAATGGAAAGAGTTCGTCGAAGTTGTGGTTTTTTATTTGGAATAGAGGTGCCGGCATTGGGATCTCGGGGTGGTTTATCCTTGGGGTGGAAACCTGATATCGACGTTACGTTGAAGAGCTATTCCAGTAGTCATATAGATGTTGTGATAAAAGAAAGTGATGATATGGTGTGGCGATTTACAGGGTTTTATGGAAACCCAGTTGAGCAGCAACGTACAGAATCATGGGCTTTGTTACGCCAACTGGAAGCATGCGATTCATTACCATGGTTGGTGGCCGTTGACTTTAACGAAATTGCCTACTCATTCGAGAAGCAAGGAGGCAGGTTGCGATTGGAGCGTAATATGGCTGGCTTTCGAGAGGTTTTGAATGACTGTGAACTTGGAGATCTAGGCTTTCATGGTGTATGGTATACATGGGAAAGGGGACGTTTGCCTGAGAATAATATCCGAGAGCGCTTGGATAGGGCTGTTGCTAATCCAAGCTGGTGGAGTATGTTTCCTGCACATTCTGTATCTCATCTCGGACATTCTATTTCGGACCATTGCCCGTTGCTTATCGACTCGGAAGGGCATTTGCTGCATCGATCAAGGAATAGAGAGGTACCGTTTTGTTTTGATGCCAATTGGACTTTTGAGGGAGAGGTGGATCAAATGGTCAGGAATCATTGGGGTACTTCATCTGAGTTAATCCCAGATAAACTTTGTAGCTTAGGCAAGTTGCTAGCTAGTTGGGGGCGTGCTAATAAAAGGCAATCACATGCTCGAAAGAATGACCTCCAGAGGAGATTAAATGAATTATCCATGGTTGATCCTGACGAGGAAATGCTTCAAGAATTGATTGAGGTTAAATTGGATTTAAATCTGGAAGCCGACAAAGAAGAATTGTTTTGGGAACAACGGTCTCGCTCCAATTGGCTGAAGCATGGGGATAAAAATACCCCCTTCTTTCATAACCATGCAACTTATCGAAAGCAAAGAAACGTGGTGAAATGGCTATATAATCCAGCTGGTGAATGGCTTACAAGTGATCAAGATATGCTTGAACTAGCGACTGCCTTTTTTTCAGGATCTGTTTCAATCATCTTCACCGAGCAATGGTTCTGTTATTTTTGATTGTGTAAATCCTAAGGTGACAGAAGCTATGAATGATATGTTATTAGCTCCTTTTTCAGCTGATGAAGTGTATCGTGCGGTGAAGGATATGGCACCATTAAAAGCTTCTGGGGTAGACGGATATCCTGCTCTCTTTTTCCAGCACTATTGGCATATAATTGGTGAAGAAATTACAGCGTTTTGCTTGTCTGTCCTGAATGGGGTATGTAACATGGAGTTGATCAATGAGACCCAAATTGTGTTAATTCCGAAGGGCAATAAACCTGAATCAGTCTCGGATTTTAGGCCAATAAGCCTTTGTAACGTATTATATAAAATCGTGTCAAAGGTGCTGGCTTCTAGAATGGCCCCGATCTTGGATAGTTGCATAGACAAAGCACAAGGAGCGTTCATCCCTGGTCGACAAATATCGGACAATGTAATTATAGCCTATGAAGTCTTGAATGTAATGCATAAGAAACGTGTAGGAAAGCAAGGTTTTTTTTCCCTGAAGGCTAATCTAAGTAAAGCTTGTGATAGAGTAGAGTGGACTTTTTTGGAGGGCATGTTGCTAAAGCTGGGATTTGAAGCAAGATGGGTGACCTTGATCATGAATTGTGTGCGTTCGGTAACCTATTCAGTATCTTTAAATGGTTCGAGTGGCAGGAAATTCATACCTTCGCGTGGACTTAGACAAGGTGATCCACTGAGCCCTTACCTTTTCATTGTGTGTGCTGAAGGCTTATCGGCTTTGTTGAATCATGCAAATAATATAAAGAGCATCAAGGGAGTCACTGTTGGTAGGGAACGCCTGGAGGTTGGCTATTTACTATTTGCCGATGATAGCGTTCTTTTTGGCGAAGCAACAATTGCATCTGCTGCTAATATGAAAAATGTTCTTACTCTATATGGTGATGCTTCAGGACAAAGAATTAACTATGCTAAGTGCCTGCTCTATTTTAGTTCAAATGTCGACCCATTACTGAAAGACCAAATTGGTTCCTTATTAGAAGTGCGTGTTTCGACCAATCCAGAATCCTATCTCGGTCTACCTACCATGGTGGGGAGATGTAAAAGAGAGGCATTCCAATATTATTTGGATCGATTCAACAAAAAAACAGGCAGCTGGGGAGTGAGATTCTTGTCATTGGGAGGTAAGGAAGTGTTAATTAAAAGTGTGTTGCAGGCCATTCCACTGTACGCGATGCAGTGTTTCCTCTTCCCGATATCCCTATGTCGTCAAATGGAACAAATTATGGCAGCATTCTGGTGGAAAAACCAAGGCTCTGGTAAAGGTATTCATTGGTGCTCATGGTCGCAATTGGCTCGCCCCAAGTCATGCGGTGGATTAGGTTTTCGGGACTTATCACAGTTCAATATATCGTTGCTTGCGAAGCAGGGTTGGAAGTTAATTAAACAGCCTCATAGTTTTCTTGCCAAAGTTCTTAAAGCTCGCTATTACCCTGGTACAGATTTTCTTTCTGCTAATCTGGGTTCTAACCCATCTTATGTTTGAAGAAGTCTTTGGAGTGCTAAGGGTTTAATAGAGAGGGGGTTTGGCTGGCGTATCGGTGACAGTCTCAAGGTGAACATTTGGAATGATCCTTGGTTACCAGGTTTAGGAGATGGAAGGATCCGAAATCATGATATAGATGTTAACTACTCGTATGTTTCTGATCTTATAGACTCAATCAGTATGTCATGGAAGTCGGATATAATACATTCACTATTTGAGGAGGACATAGCTAATAGAATATTATCTATCCCACTGTCGAAAGTTGAGTGTAGTGATATAATCGTCTGGAGGTATGATGGATCGGGAAATTATTCTGTGAAGAGTGGATACCGTCTTTTGCATGATCAATTATATTCTTCGAATGATTCAACGCTCAACTCCAATACGCTGGTTCTGAAAGCTTTCTATAAGAGCTTGTGGGCTGTTAATTTGCCATCGAAAGTCAAGATAACGTTGTGGAAGATTGTTCATAATTTTTTACCTACGTTTTCTAATCTGCAGTCCCGTAGATTGAACGTTAGAAATATTTGCCCATTCTGTCATCTTTCGCCTGAAGATGTTGGACACTTAATGAGGGACTGCTCTTTTGTGCAACAGTTGCTTAGCAGGCAAGGTATTCACTTCTCAGCTAATAATGAAAGCCTAGACTGGAAAACTTGGGTGGCTCATAAATTCAATGTTTCGGATGTTAGGAAGAGGGTTGCTTTGATGGTCACTTTCTGGGCGGTGTGGTATGCTCGTAATAAGTTAGTGCATGATGGGAGAGTGCTTTCAGTGGAGGATTTCTTTTCCTTTATCCAAGCCTTCATCCTTGAAAATGAGTCTGTGGTTCCTGTTCAAACTCAAGGTATTGCTGTTAGGCAAACAAGATGGATTCCTCCAGGAGAGGATGTCATAAAGTGCAATTTTGACTCATCATATGATGCGGGAAGGAAAGAAGCTTTTTCAGGTATCTTGTTTCGAAATAATGCTGGTCTAATCATGGCATCATGTACTTCTCCTCACTGGCACGTTCCTAATGTTTTTGTTGTTGAAGCCTTGGCATGCTGGAATGCCTTTACAGTTGCAAGGGAGTTGGGGTTTCACAAGGTTGAATTTGAGGGTGATTCACTAACAGTCATCAAAAAAATTAATAGTATGACACCAGATAACTCTCCTATAAGCCCTATTGTCCATGATATAAAGGAGAAAGCCAAGGAGTTTGGGGATATTTGGTTCGGTTTTGTCCACCGAGAAGCCAATAATGCTGCCCACGTTTTGGCTAAAGAAGGACGGGGTGTCGATTATGCTAGAATTTGGATTGAAGAAGCCCCGCCACTTACTACTTCAGCCTCTGTTCAGGACCGAATTTGTTTGAATCAGACGTAATATTTTGGATGGTACCTTTTACAAGTATTTGTTAGATGTCAGTGGTGGGTATGATTTTTCATAGCTTGTTCTTTGGAGTTTATTTCTATGCGCATTAAAGATGCACTCCATTTGTTTTAGGTTCTGTGTTAGATGGTTTGTTGGTTAGCTTTGTTTGTTTGGAAAGCTATTTCTGGGGAGTTGGGGTTGTGGTTGCCTGTGGTAGGCTAATTGTTTGCATGTATCTCCTGTTTCCTTAATTCATTTATATAAACCATCTAATTTCAAAAAATGTTCATTTTTTATATAAATATGTTCCTTATAAGATCTTGACACATCAATAAAATAATCATAAAAAATTATCAAAATATATATAAAAAAATTAACCTTCTCAAGTGAAAAAACTGCTAAAAATTGATAACCTGTCACAAAAGCAAATTAAATCAATGTAACTTAAATATGTTTTTCTTAATATCAACGTGACCTCGCTCTCAACTCTTTTCTTATGCTAAAAAACGACCGCATTCAATTTTGTTTAATTCTTTTAATAAGTGGTCGACAATTAATTTTAGTATTGATTATCAACCGTTAGATTTATTATTTTTTATTTGTTTAATATGTTAATAAAAAAATTTGTCTTTATGACACACGTTTTTTCTGTCATTGTGACACGTTTTTCTTTGTTTTGTTGTGGTTTGTATCATTTTGTCATTGTGGCATGATTTCAACATACTTTAACGATCGGTTGATGCTCGTACAGAGATCTTCACTGCACTAATCTTTGATTATGATTCCGTCGATGGTCTTAGAAAGATAGATTCTCACTCAGTTGATGGTTGGTTGCCGATGTAATTAGACCTAGATAGTGGAGCAATATGCATGATAGCTTGTTCGCTCATCACTCTTTTTTCATCCCCGTAAAGCGTCTCGTTTGGATAGAGACAAGGAAATTCATGAAGATTTTTAAATTTTGGTATGCTAATCTCGATAAAAGTGTATGCTTTTCTTTGCAACATTATAAAAAAAATTTAGTGATTTTATTTTCTATTTTTTAACGTATTGTATTATATTATCTTTTATAATAATTAATAGAATTCAAATGTCATTATTCAAAAAAAATTATCAACGTGACGTCACACATTATTATTAAGTGAAATGTTTTTTCTAACGATATGATATTGAAGGGTCGGCACAGAAAATCAAAAAATGATTACATCAACTCTTATTTATTTTAAAATAAAATAAAAGTGATTGATTTTTTATACCGTAAAACAAAATAAAAGTTAATACATTAGTTATGTTTATTACTATATATATTTTATTTATTCATTTATGTATATTGCCATATATGTTATATAATAATTAGTATTGAAGATAATGAGAAGGTTGGTTTCAAGGATTAGGCTTAATTCTTGTTTTTTTATATAATTTTATTTTTATTATTATCATTATCTTTAATTGTTTAACTACAAATATTTTGTATTAGTTGAGTTTGGGTTGAATCATTTATTTCATTTGAGGATTTTTTTTTCAAAAATTAAGGGAGAGCAAAACTCGACTCGACTCAAAAAAGTTGATTGTTTCGACTCAAATTGAGGTGAAAATACTTGATTCGTCTTGACTTGACTCGAAATTTTTAGTAATTAGTGAGTTTATTATTAAGTTTGATACGAGTCCCTCAATTTTTCCATATATATATATATGTACTGTTATAAAAAATATGAATAAATATATATATATATATATATATATATATATATATATATATATATATGCATATCTTATATGATTAGAGAAAGTCATTTAAATTGAAATCAAATCGTACTTACTATAACATGATAAATAATTACAATTAAATTTGTATAAGAACTCGAAAACTCGACTCAAATCGAAAAAATTCAAATAAAATTTGACCAAAGGAGAGCAAGATTAGAGAGAAAAGGTGTGGGTTTTAGGAAAAATTATTAGATGGACCCAGCTCATCACGTCATCTATGGCCCCAGCCAATAAGGTCCATTCATCTAAATTTTTTCAAAGTGTATTTTCACATCTTTCTTACATGTCAATAAAAAGTATATAGTTATTTAAAAGTTAAAATGAGATGAATGGACCTTATTGGCTAGGACCACAGAAAACATAGTGAACCATATTCATCTAATAATTTCTCGAGTTTTAAGGTATTTTGTTTGGTTATGTAATATTATTCGGTTTGGATCTAAATATATATTTAATAATAAATCAAAGTCAAATTTATGGATTAAAATGATTTTGAGTTTCAAAACTAAAACTATACCGATATGAGGGTGTTGTCTACTAAGGCTATTTGATATGACTTGTGTGTTGTGTGAGCAAGACGTTGAGTCTAGAGACCACATGTTCTTTGATTGCAGTTTGGTCGCGTGTTCTTTCATTATGTGGGAAGATGAATTAGCCTGGGCTGTCCATGCCATGAAAGGCTTGTCCTTGAAGGCTTTTTGTTTTTGCAATTTTACTCGTCGCAGCACTATTCAAATTAATGTTTATATCCATTTAAAAACTTTATTTAATTTCAATTAAAAATATGCTTATAAAAATAGGTTTAATATGATTTTAAATGGTGAAATGGGTTTCTTAATCCGGACCAACCTAGAACTATGTAAAGAATGAAAGGATTTGAATTGTGATCCTAGCCATGAACAAATATTATATTTCCCAAATGTTAACTAATCCAACTTTTTTATGGTATGCAAGTTTTAATCTAGGCTTAAAACACTTTCCCCCTAAATTTTACTTATTTTCTCAACTTGCCCCCCTAAACTACGTTTTGCCCATTTTGACCTTTAAATTTTTCGTCGTTATTCATATTACCCCCAAAAACTAACATCGTTAAAAAAATCTGCATTGACCAATCAGAACACGCCACATTTATTTTTTATTTTTAAATTTTAAAATAAAATAAAAATATATATTAAAATATTTTTCAAATACCCAAAATACCCCATCATCTTCTTTCCCAATTTTCCCTAAACCGTTTCAAAAATCACAGACGGTTCTTGTTTTTTTCCTTCTTATCTTAAAGCAACTTCAAAGCCACCATAGTCACGTTTCTTTAGCTTCTTATAAAAAAACTAGGTCGGGTGTGAGAAAGGAGACACATGGTGGCTGGAGTATATTACCGACGGTAGAGCATAAAAAAGAAAGAGAACGACGATAGGAATTTGACAAATATTAGAAAAAAGGGAATCTGATTTTTTTTATTTAAACAATGACTAAAAGATAGTTTTAAGCCCAATACAATGAATTGGGTATTTATACCCAAACTCCAACAAATTCAACTAACAATCCAACTAATTCTAATAACAAACTAATAATCAATTAACAACTAATTAGTTATTAGTCTAACATTCACTATACTTTTTATTTTTTTTTTCAAATTCCAACATTGTTCAAATAAATTGAATCGTGAGCTGACAATAAAATGTGAACTGTCTGTTGAGGCCTCTGAACTTCTTCAAATTGAGCTTTTCTGTCGTACAACTTTTTTTCATCCAAAATTCCTTTTGAAACAAAGCTTGCATTTCTTACTTAGTGGTTTGCCGAGAATCGAAGGTGTTCTTCATCCTTTCGTTATTCTTTACTCACTTTTCTACCATACGGTTCATTTTCATCCGAAATTCCTTCTGAAAAACTTTCATATTTCATCTTCATTGTCTTCCTTCACCACTTATTTGACCTTTCTTTTAGTTGAGAGTAAGGCGGTTAAGTTACGAACTCCCGGATGTAATTTGAAGTCCTCTTTCAAGCAAGAATACACCCTCTTATGTCTGGTTAATGGAGAGCAAGGCTGTTAAACTCTATACTCCCCCGGATATTTTCTATCCTGCAAACTTGGTTGTGAAACCAAAGTTTCAGGTACCCTTTGTGGACAAAAGAAAAAGAAGATGAAACTCCCAGTATCAAGTTCCATTATCACTGGCAAGTAGAATTCTAAAACAACTAATAACAATTTGAGCATCATAATACTTTAGCAATGGTAACCAACATTCAATAAAAGACCTTAAAACCAAATCACCACCAGCTATTTAAAACTTCCAGAACTTGCATATCCAAACATTAGCAAAGTAACAATAACTTCCAGCATCAATAGAAGACCTAAAATCCAAGTGTACAATGCATGTTAAGGTGATACAAGCAATTAGGAGAAACATACATTGCGTAGCTTTAGACTCCGTAAACTACTATAATTACACAATGTAAAAATAACTCTCAACACGATTAGTGAAACACTACAATCCTCAGAGCAGAACTGTCAGCAATAGGAGATACATCAGTAACAGTAGAAGCATATTATATTAATCGAGCAAAAGAATAGATGGCAGCAAAATTAACAATCAGCAACACTCACAACCCAGATTATAACTATCAAAACTAAACCAGATCTAAAAACTAGCGGATGCATATGCAAAAACGTAAAAAAGTGAATATCATATTCTGCCACATTTATTGTAGATATCATGAAACAAATTTTTAGATCTCACCCAAATCAAGTAGATCAATCCATTGGTTTTCATCAATAGCATCACGAGCATCAAACAAAGTGGAGATTGGATTGCAAGAGAATAACAGAAAACGTAGCAACCGACAATCGAGCAGAAATTGAATGATGCAGGAACTTCGATCCATTTTAGGTCTTCAAGATTCACAACATCGAGGAACACAGCAGATTTGAAATAAGATCTGAAACTCAATGAGCCTCGAGCAACGAATTCAGATTGGAGAGATGAAAAACATATGTAACACCCGGATTTGGGGGTCGGGTGGAAATAATATCTAAATAATATTTTGGGTCTCGGTTTCTGATTAAATAATATTATACATTATTTGGACCTTGTGTCTTGTTTCATTTTCAAAATAAACATTTTATGTTTGGACTAATTTGAAATGAAACTAAAATGTCATGGATTTTAAAGTAAGGGAGAGTTGTCATCTCATTAATGGCATACTTGTAATTTAATGGAATTGGGGGAATTAAAAACCCATTTTTAATTTTAAAAGAACTATTCACCATCTTCTTCCCTCTTCACTTCCCCATTCCAACATGAAAAGCTCCCTTTACCCCAAATCACTTTTCCATCATCTTCCTTGCTCATTTTTGGAGATTTTTCGAAGGTAAAATTATTTTCAACTTGTCCTCCTCTTCCTCTTTAAGATGGTACCTTTAATTTTCATAAAGCTCATAGATTTTGAAATTTAGGGTTTTGGGTTTTTAGGTTAAAAATGCAAGTCTTTAATTTGAGCTTTCGATTTGTTGAAGTCATATATGTTGTTTACTACCCATAAGGTCCAACATAGTTAATTTTTACATAGTTTTATGTTGAATCCCGAATTTGGGTATAAATGAGTTTTTTGGAGGGTTTTAGGTGAGTTTTGGGGGTTGTTTTAGGTGGGAATTGATAGCCCAATGGTAGTGTTATGGTTGAGGGTTGATTTGGGGTCATTTGTGGGTGCAACGGGTGTTGGAAACATGGTTTAGGGGCTGCCCGAAATTGCTAAAAATGGGATTTGATCATGGTTTGCAACATGATAAATTGCAATTGAATTGTATTCCGGGTTGGTATTTTGAGGTTGGGCTGATTTGGAATTGTTTGAAATGTGTTTGAGGTTGTTTAGAAGCGTGAATTTGTGTTGGAGAAGCCTCGGGAAGAAATCCGGAAATTTGAGGGAGGTTGCTTGCTTGGCTTGGAGCTTGGAAGCTTAGGTGAGTGATTAAATATTTTTAAAATGGTTTTGAGTATTTGGTTCAAGCATGTGAACCTAGGATGGACTTGGTAAACCCACCTAGAGTTGGGATTAGAGTGGTAGCCTAATCCCAAGCTTTAATTAGAGACTTTGGTTGCACTCTTTAATGGTTATATATGCCTCGTGTTAAATTGTGATGATGTTGATTATATATATATATATATATATATATATATATATATATATATATATATATATGTTGTATACATGTATGTTGAGGCATGTTGGATTCATTGTTATATGCATGATGATGATAGATGTGATATGGTTATACACATGTGCAAAATATGATGTGATATGTTTGATAATGATGTACATGTAGTGTTAACATGTGTAATGATGTTATGAGGTGATTGTATGATCCGAGGATCATGGTGAGTACATGCTAGGCATGGAAATGTGGTTCGTGCATGACGGTGAGTCATGGTGAGTACGTGCTAAGCACGGAAGTTGTTATGGATTGATATTGTGATAGATTAATGAAATGTGTAGTATTGACACTAGTATGCTTGGGTACAAATGATCGATCATTAGGATGTCTAGTGTGCACACGTGAGTCAAAATGCGCGCGTGGTCATGATGTTGGTAGTCATCAAGATGGAGTACGGGTTCGCCCGGAAATCTTCATATATATATTAGTCGGTGATGAGTGGAATCCCATCGACGGGCGTGAGGACGAGTGGAATCCCCTCCGCGTGAAATGAGGCGTGAGGATGAGTGGAATCCCCTCCGCGTGAACGGCGATGAGTGTAATCCCACCGTCAGGTAATGGTTGTGTTGTTGGATGTGAGTTCCAACGGTTATCCGCGTATTCGAGTCATAGCTAGGTGTCAATACGGACTGTAGTTTATGTTGTCAATATATGATTAATTGTGAGCCGATGCGATTTGGGATGTGTTGTTAACATGGTTTAATATAGGTGACTTCATGTGTTGTGGATTTAAACATGTTGAGCATGTCATGATATTGATTATATGTGCATGCATCATTTAAAGTTATGGCTCGTGTGGTTCGGAGGTAAGAGCATGCATTTTACCTTGGTTGTAGCTCGTGCTTGGACCCTGCATTGTCGAGGTTTGTTTTTAAAGAGCTTACCCTCACTAAGCTTTATGCTTATGCTCTCTTTTGTTCGACAATGCAGATAAATAGCTTGTGGGTGGCAAAGGCAAGGGAAGGTCTCCAAGTGGTGCTTTTGGTGATCTCAATGTATGAATTTTAAGTAATAGAATGTAATAGTTAAGCAATGGGATATGAATTGATGATTCGAGTCTTGATGTATGTCTATGGTTGACTTGGTTTGTAAGCATGATATATCTTTCCAAATGCTAGTACGATGGATGTCTTATGAATGTTTAAGTTGCTTTGAATGGCATGTAAACTTATTTGATATGTATGATGCTTATTGGTTCTTTTTAATGTCTTCAAGCATGCTTGTATGAAAGGCTCTTAATGTGTAATTTGTCATGTTAGAAAGATTGTCTAAATCCATGCTTGAATTGTGTTTGAGTATGCTAAATCTAGGATGTATGCCTCTAGACTTTGTTTGATGGTTTTGTGTGCCTTTAGGGGTCCTATGGGACCTTTAGACTTGTCAAAACACCCATAAATCTGTATTTCAAAGGTTACAGACTGCCAGCGTTTCGAAACGGGAGGGATCGTTTCGGAACGGGTAGGCTTCAGGGACCCCGTATCGGAACGTGTTTCGATACGGTATGGCCTTTGGAACCCCTGTTCCGAAACGCGTATCGGAACGTTTTGGCTACTGGAATTCTGAGAAATTCACGAGATGAAGGTGTTTCGAAACGGGTGTAAAGGTTTCGAAACGGTCAAAATCTCGTTGACCACGAGATATTGATCGTCGTGGGCGTTTCGAAACGGTTGACCACCGTTTCGATACGACCCCTTGTAAAGGCTCTAGGACAGTTGACCTGGTCAAGGCGTTTCGATACGCCTCAAGGGCGTTTCGAAACGGCCTGTTTAAAAGATTAAAATTGGGCTGTTTAACTGCTGTTTTGGGTTCGAATGTTTGTCTCATGTATTTTATTCCGCTGTTTGATCACATAGGACTTAAATGAACTTTTAGAAAAGATTAAGTAAAAGAAAAAAATAGGGTTGCTAACCGAGGGGGAACCTTAACGGGTTTCGCTTCGGTTTTCCCCGTGTGGCCCACTCGGATCGGTCATCCGACCAGACCGGGACGAGGGGGTTACAACATAGATGAAACAACATATATCTGAACCATGCGACCGGATTTAGAGGAGGTAGAACAGCAAACATTCGATATGAACGAAAGAAAAACAGCAACAAAAATAATGACAAAAAATATGTGGTGGTGAAGACTTCGCGAATGATGGTGGAACAACGTCAAAACTTTTGGAATATTGATGGCGTAACTGCAGCGGGAGAAAGAACGAAGGTCTCAAGACCGTCGAGGGCGAATGATACTATGTGAGAAAAGAGGCATCGTGGGGGGCGGAATAAATTACTGGCGATAGAACATAGGAAAAGAAGAGAACGACGATAGAAATTTGACTAATATTAGAAAAAAAAAAGAATTTAATTTCTTTTTATTTAAACAATGACTAAAAGATAGTTTTAAGTCCAATACAATGAATTGGGTATTTATACCCAAACTACAACAAATTCAACTAACAGCCCAACTAATTCTAATAACAAACTAATAACCAATTAACAACTAATTAATTATTAATCTAACACCCGGATACTCACCCTGCACCAATACCAAAGAAAAAGCTTCAATCTTTCTAATTCAAAAATTGGGACTCAGCTTTGTTTCCAAAAGGTTCTGAAAAGAAAGAAAGGAAGAAACGTTTAAGGTTGTGTTGAACATGATAAGCTACTCGTCATTGGCGGCAACTTTAATAATTTTTGTGGGTCTGTTCGCCGGTGGGAAATGGGAGAGTTAGGCAAAGAGATGAAGGGTTTAAGTTGGGGAAGTCAACTATGTCAACGTTCTGTTTGGTTGCCGAGAGAGAAAGTTGATTGGGAAATGGGAGGTTGGGGGAGATGGGTTTATTAAATATTTTTTATTAATATTATTTAATTTTTATTTTTTATATATTAAACTGAAAATAAAAAAATAATTAGGTGGCGTAGCGTATTTTGATTGGTCAAGATAATTTTTTTTAACGGTGTTAATTTTTTGAATAATATGAGTAACAGCGAAAAATTTAGGGGACAAAAGTGAACAAAACATAGTTTAGGAGACAAGTTGAAAAAACATGTAAAATTTAGGGAGATATATTGTTTTAAGCCTTTAATCTAATATCCTTGATGATAATTTTATCTTTTTATTCTTTCTAAATCGGTGTGCAATGGTGGTGAACTCAGTGTTGATGGAGTACATGCATAAATAAATCTTATAATCTAAACTATAAACTTTAAACTCTAATTTTAAATTCTAATAAATTTTATTTTTTTAATATTAAAAAAACACTAAAAAATTACATACAATTTCTATTCCTAATCATAAAAGTAAATGTAATTGAGAGGAATTGCTCTCCACCTAAATCAAATCCCAAACACGTTTATATCTATATTATAATTTCATCTCTTACCAACTTGTGTCACAAATTAATCAGTCGAAAAAAATATATTTATATATTCAGTTTTAGCATATGAAACAAAAGGTAATAATAGTTCACCTCTTGTTGTTTTAGTAGTAAATGATGATTTAATTCATTTAAGTGACCTAAGTTCGAACATAACTTATGTATGATGTGTGTTTTATTAAAAATTAAAAAAAATTAAACAAATATTACCATTGCATCACACTAGCATATTAAAAAAAAAAAAACAAAGGGTAATAATATTTCAATAAACTTTTAGGGTTGGGAATTTGAAACCAGTGATCTAGGAAAGCTACAAAATTCCCAATGAAGTGGAGTTACCAAATTAAGAGAAAGAAAATATATTATGGATTTCTGGAGAAAAACTGGCATGTTGGTTTGCAAACCGACATGAACGCCGACTGAGAACAATCATAAGCTGCAAACAGGAATCAAAAAGTCAATGAATTAGGAGTGATATTAGAGATGGGTTGGAAGATTTATTTATATCTCTTACACTACACATATAATATTTTGCAGGAAGTTTGGTAAGGCAAATTCATATCATTCTCGTGAGCCTCACGTATAAGTTATTTTTCGTATTCAACTAATTGAATGATTTTAATAGAGAATGTAATATTTTTAATTCTAAACAGATTTAGATTCGAAAATTTTATTTATATGACATATACATTTTTAAAAAATTGAAAATAAAAAATAAATATTATTATGTAGTCACACTATAATATTAAAAAATATTTTTCACATTATATGCTATCTAATCTATTTTTAGAAAAACTCTACTTCTATTTTCTTCGAGGAAGTTATTTAAAAAAAATTCTCTTGAGTTTTTTTTTTTGTCGAAATCGTTTTTGGCGACGACTTTCATACCTCCGACTGAACTTTAATATTTATGTTGATTGTAGATAAATAAGATTCTTCTCCTTTGATGAAGAATGGTGTGTTCTTTTTAGTTTTTGTTTGTTTGTTTTCTCTTTGTTTTGCTTTGCCAAGTCATTTTACATTTATTTTTTTGGCTTTTTTCGTCTACTTGTATGACAGTATTTTGTCTGCATTTTTATATTTTTTGTCTTTGTGGCAGTAATATTTGCTACTATGGTAATTTAGCACTCTGATATACAAGAATTATCAAACGTTTCTAGTCACAAGACGATCGACAATCTGGTATTTTTCTAATTCCTTTATGGTAGTTTGCCGATGTGTTAAGAACTCGCAGCGGAAGAATGTTTGATTCATAGAGTATTCTAGTCAAAGAACATCGTTGCTGGATTTCATTTAGAAAATTGTGCAATTTTTTCTGCAAAGTGATAGGTTTTGATGCTCATGTCTTTCACACTATTTAAAATTTACTGTATTTATTTTTCGCATTGAAATTTTTAATGATTATGGTGTGATTCTTTTGTAATCCTTTTCACTTTGAATTCAATCCAATATATTTTTCTTAATCAGAAAATTTGATTTTAGAAAAAGATCTAATTTTCTCCAACATTGTCACCTTCATATAAGAATCTTTTACATATATAGATTAGACTATATCTCTGGATAATAAGAGGACGTGATGTTAAATTTTGTTTTTCAATGGATAGAATACATGGTTACTAGCATATTTTACTAAATTATTTTGTTATATGATTTATTTTATATTTTATATTTATTTTATTGTTTAAGTTCGGGTTTATAACTAATTCTTCCAATAATGTTGTATTTAAAATTTAAATTTATATATTTTTTTAAATATGCAATGTGACTAATCATTATACCCACTACTTATTGGTTGCTTATTTTTATTGAAAATGTTGAAGGAAATAAATTGACACAAATTTAGACACCATTATCATGCAAATTATATTATATATGCAAGATGAATGTTTAGCTTTTTTAGTGACAACTATACACATTGTTGTAAATGTATTAAAAGTCCAATTATATATATATATATATATATATATATATATATATATATTTGAAGGATTTAAATTTATCGTACTTTAGAATGTAAATTGGGCATATGATATATGTATGCGCCAATTTAAAGGAAGTTAATTTATTTTTAACAATAAACCCTATGATATATTATTGATCTTTTTTGATAAAAGGTGCATCATATTAATCATTACACGAATACTAAATTAATCGTACCACGGATCAGATGAAAAATCGTGTCACAAGAAGTAAATAAATAAATACAACAAAAGATAAGAAAATGAAGAATCCAAAACAGATAACTAAAAAAACAAAGAAAAAAAAATCAGACATCAACACTAAATCACTATCAAATGCGATATTCTTGAAGAAGAAAAAATTAGAGTAAACATCTTTGTGAGGTTTATAATATATTTTATTTTTTAAAAACAAATAAAACTATTAATGGGATTCAAGTATTAGTAAAGTGAACTATTAAACCAACCTATGTTGGGTAGTAATTGATCTGCTTGAACACGTTTGACGGTTTGTTAAATAAGCTTGAGCATATTTTTAGGCCCTAATTTGTAGGGAATTTTATGTATCTTTCCTAAGTTAGTGATGAATGTATTTAATGGTATATATTAGCATAATTCTGCCTCTTTCAGACATTGATGGCTCCGAACTGCAGTCCTAGCCGGCATCTTGAAAATCACCGAACTCTACTGTTATGTTGTTTGGTGTTTGCATTAATGTACTCCATATTGTAAATATTGGATATCTTGTTCCTTGATTCACTATTCTCCCTCTTATTTCTTTAATACCGAAATCAATAGTCTATGTATGTATTTATTTTGCATTATAATCCCTATTTTAAAAACAAGTTAGTGGACGCCAAGTAATGTGCATGGAATATAAACATGTTAAAAAATAAATAAAAAACAAATTTAATTTAATTTAATTAATATATATGACATATCCAATCAGACACCCAAAAAATATATATCTTTTATAAGGTGAGAGGAAAGGATTTTTCGGTATTACGCTTAAAATTTGATTATCTAGTCTTAATTCTAATAACAATTTTTAACTAATTATCAATTAGTTTAGCGGGATAAGGCGCTATGTCGTTTAAGTAAAATAAAAGAGTTTGAATCCTAGCATTATTGGGTTGGAAGTGTCGCCTATGATTTTTTTAATATATGATGTAGATTAGTCAACCAATATAAAAAAAATCATTTATTAAAAATTTGGTTAAAAAATATTTGAAATACATGTTTGCATATGTAAACATAGACTTGGGAAGAAAGCATGAGATGTCCCACCTGGCTCTATTACAACCCGATTCCATTAATGGCATATGGTCCCTTCTCCTTTCAAATTACAGGCATCAATGGCTTGACACAAGGAGCCATTTACAAAGAAATTTAAAAAAAAATGTAGCCAACTCATGCTCCTCAACTTCTTCCTTGGTCCACAAACAATACCATTAAGAAACCCCCCACCTTCCAAAAATAAAATATTCTCTTAATCAACGCTAGGCTTATCAAAAGCTTTACAGCTTGAGCCACCTGTTTTTCTTATTATTATTATTATTACAATTTTATTTGGAACATAGTAAAATATGTCAATTAGTTTCCGTTGTTGGTTTATGTTCTGTTTTGTGTCTTTGTATTTTTCTTTACCGCAAATTGCATTATATATTTGTCGGAACCCAACCAGCCTTTAGAATTGATATACTCGCTTTCCTTAATTTCCCCTATAATACTCCTATTCCTTTCTTCTTTGATTACTAAAGCTGAGAAAATATGGGAGGTTGCGCCACCAAACCTAAGGTTTTAAAGGCTGACGACCGCAGTATCCCGGCACCGCCTCCCGAGTCGACGAAAGAAGCCGTTGCGGAGGCTTCTGAAGCCAAGGAGGGTGGCGTTGTCGTTGCCGAAAAAGGCGATCAAAAGGCGGAAGCTGATGTTGTTGGTGAGGATGTTAAGAGCAAGAATGTTGATGAGGCCGAAAACGTCGACGATGAATCAAACACGCGACAATCTCTTGGTAACTTGTTGAATGAGGTACAGCTTACTATAATTCCATGACTATATATTGTATGCGTTTTAAAGCATTTTGGATCTTTCATTTGAATATACTTTCATATATACCTGTCTTTGCAATACGTTGGCTGTTTCACTGAATTATGACTTGTTCATGTGTGCCGTTTGGTTGGTGAGAAAGTGAAATTTGAGGGAAAGATTCAAAAAGAAGAAATAATAATAATAATAATTCCACATATGTTTTTCTGTTGATTTTGTATTAACAATCTAGATAGATTCGAAGCACGAGATTGACGGGGAACAAATATTTCTCAATATTCTTGCCCTACGTGCCCCGCATGTCTTTTTGCTTGTCTGATATCTTGTCAGTATCAATGATTTATAATTTACTACTCCTAATAATACAGCGCGGTGAAGTTTCCCATGTAAAATTCTTGGCTGTCTCTCTCGTGTGTTTGTTTAGGGTATAACGAGAACAAAATTTGATGGATTTTTACATACTTTTTTAATTGTGAGAATCAGTACAAAATAAGAATCATAAACGAAAACATCACTATTTTTTTTTTTTTTTGCAGAATGAAAAGAAGGGGGTAGCTGAGACCGAGACGGTGATCGAGGCCGATAAAAACACGCCATCAGAGCCGACGAAAGCGGAACCAGTGGAGCAAGAATCGGCAGAGGAGAAGGTGCCGGCCGAGCCGATTGAGTCAGCCAAGGAGCCAGAACCTTTGTCTGTCGAACCCGAAGCAGCAGCAGAGGCAACAGCAACAGTGGATGTGGCTGCGACAGAAAAGAACGAAACATCAGCAGCAGTAGCTGAAGGTGAAGAAGGGAAGACTGAAGTAGCAAAGTGAAGTTGCAACATTTATGTTCAAACAAGTGTGATAAAAACACATTTTGCATTGTTGTTTAGTATGTTATGGAAAACAAGTAGTTCACATGGTTTACGGCTTTATGTGACTTATTTTTGTTGCTCTGAAATGTTTATTTTTCTTTCATCTCAGTTTGTGTTTGTGTTTTTGCTTTCTATTTATGAGGTTCAATTTATAAGCATATATATTAGATCATAGACCTATTAGACACAACAGATTCGATCCAATTTGGGTCGGATTTGGTTGGAATAAGTTCTTGGCAAATTCGATTTGGTTTTTTTTCTTTTTCTTTTGGGCATGGGAAGCTGAATATGGTTAAGTTTTGTTAGTTAATGGATTTTATTGGACTTTTAGACAGACTAATTGATGGGCTACTATCAGTCGGATTATGTACGAGATTAATATACTTCATGATTTTTTAAGTTCTATTAGAGATACGAGCCTCAAATTTTGTAAACACATTTTTTTTCACGGCCTTCGTCGCTATCGACATCACTATCGATTTTTCTTGCCGTATTATTAATGTAACAAGAGTTAACATTCAAGTGATCATTTTGTGATACATCGATAACGCAAGTGACCATATATAACTTTTGAAAATTGAGCGATCAAGATTAAAAAAAATAAAATAAAAGTGACCGCCAGTGTAATTTACCCATATATTTAAATTAGTATGTTATATAGTCAATCAAACATGTTCCCTAACCCAAAATCCATCACTTTAGTCATGGTTGAAATTAGGACATAGATTTTCTAGATCTTACAACATCAATACAAACTCTAATGAATTACATAATCAGTTGGGAAGCTATATCTATTCTCCAAAATGATCTTCAGATAGTGCTGAAAAGTGTGGGCATTTTGCCTTGAGTTCCGTGTTGGATTAAAATCCTTAATTGTTGGCACATATGTAAAATGTATGTTGCTATTTTAAAGTATGACACAAAATTAAGTGACCAATTATGTTAGGCGTGTCATAGGTATTAAAGTGTCATGGAAATAAAAATGTAGATACCATAAGATATATTTATAATTTAATGAGGGGCAGAGTTATAAATATTTAATAGTTGATTAAATCAACTATATAAAGAGGTAGTGGTCCCCAATAAATAGGTTAACTCGTTTTTCTCTTCTTCCCCTTCAGAGAGTTTTACTTCAAGAGATAACATATCTTCTTGGAAGATCAATACCAAAGATTTGAGATTTCAACAAGATTCAAGGTTTTTAATTTATCAATTAACTCAGGTACGCTCCCGCATTCAGACTATTTAGTTTATTGTTCTTGATGATTTGACATGATATCCTGGATATTAGATTTCTCATATCTATTATGGTTTGATTCTAACCTTCTGAGCCTTGGTCCTCCATGATTTCAACAACTAAACAATAATATATATGATAGAATTCATGAGGCAGCCGCCACTTTCAATTCGGTGCAACCTTGGTCTACATGATGTGCTGGTAAACTATTTGTATTTTCACCATCCATCATTCTTTGCTCTCTGGTTTTTCCCCACAACACACTATACAGCCCTATGATCAATAGAAGCCCCCCTAACAGACTGCACAAATTTCAGACATTAATTAACTCAACTTGAGAATGTAGATGGGTTGTAATAATAACAAAAGGAAGACAGAAAAACTGACCTTCCTGCAGTTATAACCTGGCATAACAGAAGTGCAGAACACAAGATTGTGAGGATGAGAGTCAATGGTGTGGACATGGCCAAAAACACTGGCCCCTTCGCCTCAATAACCCAAGCTTGTAGGTAATATGTCACGCCTGTCACCACTATCCCCTGTACACATATACATGAATAATTATAAATAAATAAAAAATTCCACAAGCGGGATTCGAATATCGAATAAATAAGAAAGAGTAGTAGTAGTAGTAGGTAGGTGTTTACACAATAGGCTACTGCAAGAAGTCTAAGATTCCAGCCCAGTCTCCATTGGTAAGGGTCTCGTTCCACGCCAATTGCTATAGCAAATGATTGGAATGTGCTCAACAAGCATTGGAGAGCTGTAAAGAGAAGTTTCGAAGGGTAGCTCTTCAAAACCAGACCCTGTTTCAAAAACTAATAATAAGTACAATTTTATCATATAGACATAGTGCATGTACCAATATTAAGGTAAATGGTCGGCTACCTGTAGAACCAGCCATAAGCCCCAAAACGTGCTGGAAAGCAACATGAGGAGACAACCCTTTATCCATGTCTCACCACCGGAGGATGTCCGGCTCGGAGGTGTTCGGCTATGTTGGTGATCGAACAGCTGATGCAGGCAAAAGAGTTTGAAATGGGGACCCTTGTAAAAGGCAAGGGTCAATGCACCTGCCAAGCATATTAGTATACCTACAAGCTTTGCAATCCCAACAATTGTCTTCAGTCTCAATGCCTCCGTTCTGTAATTTTGGCATATTAGTATACCTACAAGCATATTAGTATACTTTCAAAATATACATTGAATAAATTACTTTTATTTTTACAAGAGGGGTCAATTTACTCAATTTTAATATTGGCAGATACTTAAAGACAGTTTGAACTAAAATATTTAAGTCAACTAATAATAACTTTGGTAAAATTGTATTAGCTAATTACATTAGATGATGGCATATTACATTGGCCATGTTTGGTAAACAGCTTTTGAGCTAAAATTAGAGGTTTGACCAATCAAATCCGCTAATTAGGATGTTTGATAAATAGAGGATTGAAGTGAAACCTCTCATTTTGAAAAAACTCAATTTAGGAACTTTTTGAGTTAGAGGTTTGGATAAAGGACTTGTAAAGACTATTTTGTCCTTGATAATTATAAAAATTATTCTCAAAATAACATAAATTTGATTAACTAATAAAATTTTAAAAAATAATTACATAAATAAGAAATTAGTATATAAATTAATATATATATTTAATAATTAGTAAATTATATTCAAAATATAATTTCATGGATAAAATTTAATATATACATCTAAATTTAATAATTATTAAAATTATATTAAAAAGATAATTTCACAAATAAAAAATTAATATGTACATCCTCATATAAGTTCAGTAATAATATTAAAAATTAATTTTTATAATTTAATTAATATTAATATATACAAATAGTAATAACTAATAAATTATTTAAACAAGTATCAAATATAATTATGTCTTTATATGTCATTTTGCTTGTTCAAATAATCAAACAACTATCAGCTATTAGTTAATTTTACTAAACACTTTTATACAATCACCTAATGCAATCAGCTAATCAAATCAGCTAATGCTATCAGCTAATGTAATCCGCTATCCACTATCAGCTATCCGCTAATTACCAAACAGGGCCAATTAGTTGATTACATTAGCTTATAGCTGATTGCATTAGCTGATTTGACTAGCGGATTGTATTAGCTAATTGTATAAAAGTATTTGGTAAAATTAACTGATAGCTTATTGATTATTTAAACAAAAAAATGACACATAAGGACAAGATTAAATCGATGCTTGTTTGAATAGTTTATTAGTTGTTAATATTTTGTATTTATTACCGTTTAAAAAATATTTTTTATCTATTAATATTAATTAGATTATAAAAAATATTTTTTTAATATAACAATACTAAGCATACTTGAAGATCTATATATTAATTTATTATTTGTATAATTATTTTTAAAATAATTCAATTAATTATTAAATTTAAATAAAAATATAAACGTGTGAGAATAAAAAAAACAAAAAGTGTTACATTACAAATGTCAAAATATAAATACGTGAGATTGAAAAATTAAAAAAAAAGTTAAATTTAACTTATTTGGAGATATTTGATCATTGTTAAGGGTAAAGAGTCTTTATAACTATTAAGTCAAACCGCTAATTTTAAAAAGCTCATATTATTAGTAGCTTTTGCAAAATTAGAGGTTTTACCTCAATCCGCTATTCACCAAACATTCAAATTAAGGTCAAACCTCTATATTAACTCAAACCTTTAATTTTGACTCAAAACACTATTTACCAAACAGGGTCATAGACTAAAATGTTCTTAATCTATAGTAAAGAAACTAAAACAAACTTTTAAATACAATATCATTTTTACAGTAGAAAGACGAAAAGAAATTTTTAAATATAGCTTAGAAACTTATAATAAACTTTAATCCAATATTATATTTTTGTATGATGTAATTAAATATTCCGTCATATAATTATATTTTTCTGAAAATTATATAATTTTCTGAATAGGAAAAATTATATAATTATAGTTAAAGGAGAGAAAAAAATGTTATGCTTACACACAAATCAAATCTTGGATCTTACATGGAGAAAATTTAAATTATTTACCAAAATACACGGATTTTGACACTCACCAATTAAGTTATTCACGGACAAAATAATTGATTGACAACCAAAAAGAAAGGGAAAAAAAGGAAACTTATCTAAGAAATAGACACTAATATTTTACCTCAGTAACACAGCAATGAAAAAAGTGATGACGGGCAGGCAATTCGTGACTGCAGCAGCTAGAGTTGCCGATGTATAAACCAGGGCCATGCCATTGATATCCAAGCTCAAAGTTATCCTGATATATTTCTACAGTACGTGAACTCGAAACCCTAAACTCGAAACTCAAAACTAATATGTATAATGATAACTTCAACCAGACTTACCCGATCAATGATAGCATAAAGATCTTGCAGAAAGTCACTAACGACAGAGGTGGCGCAGTTCTCCTTCAGTTTGGGAAGAAAACAATAATTACATCACTTGTTTTTTTTCAGAGGAAAATGTAAGAAATTAGACATTTATTTTACCATTCCAAGAACAAGGCGAGAGGGACCAGTAAAACGGTGGCAGCAGCTTGTCTGTAGAAAACGAAGACGAAATTGTTCATACCGCCGTCGAATGCCGCCTTGGACACCAAGAACATGCCTGCATAAATGCTTTGTATCAGAATTACTGCAAGATACGGCTTCTTTTTCTCCATTTTCCCCTTCTTGTTGAACAAAGTTTTCGGACATAAAGTGCATGCAACAATGGAGAAGGAAGGTTTATATATAAGTTGAACAATTGTTAGGGTACACGGTTCGGTTAAATTTAGTAATTTTTTTAAATTGATCAATTTTCGATTTTTCCATATTAACTTTGGGTTTCAAAATTTTATATTTTATTTGGGCAAAATAGTTTTGTTTTGGCTTAAACGTCATATAGGTGCCCAAACTATACCCTTTTTTTCAGTTAGGTGCCTAACGTTTGTTTCGGGCCACTTAGGTGCCTAACGTTTCATTCCGTAACCCATTTAAGGTTTTAGCCGTGACGGACGTTAAAATTTTCCGTTAAGGGATTAATTAATTAATTTTATTATTTTTAATATCAGAAGCACTAAAAATGTGCCACGTGTCCCTTAACGGAAAATTTTAACGTCCGTCACGGCTAAAACCTTAAATGGGTTACGGAATGAAACGTTAGGCACCTAAGTGGCCCGAAACAAACGTTAGGCACCTAACTGGAAAAAAGGGTATAGTTCGTTCACCTATCTGACGTTTAAGCCTTTTGTTTTAGGACTTTTGAATTCATTAGTAACGTTTTTGAAGTCTTTTTTATAAATATTTTTTAAAAAACCAACTTTTTCAACTAAATAAAAACAATTAATGACTCATCTGTAATTTTTTTTTGGTTTGAGCCAAGGTCATCTGTAATATTTTTAATCATAAACTACTTATTTATACATCATACAATACAATAATTAAAATTAATTATAAATTAAATAAAAAATTAATTTAAATCACCACAATCTACAAACTGACCAATGAAAAGTAACAATGCCCATTGAAAATATGGGGAAAGTGAGAAGCTGTAATTAAGATGATATTTAGATAAAATGTAATCAATTATTGAATGAAAAATATTAAAAAAATTATCTGTAACACTCTGATTTTTGTGGGTAAAAAAAATAAAATGAAAATAAATGGAGTTGGGGCTGGTGGGGGTTTGAACCCACGACCTCACCAATCCATTTCCCCCTTGAGTATCAAACCATTGAGCCAAATGTTCCTTTCTGTCATATTTCGCACGAATCAATATTATAGTTAAGTTTGAAAGGATATCAAATCGAATTTAATATCGTATCTGACTCCTCACCTATCGAAAAAAAATGTGAAATTTGAATCTAGAAGAAATCAGATCTGTGTTTTATCCTCTCCCTGAAACTCCATCTCCCTACATCGGTCGCCCCTGATCTCCGTCACCCCTACGCCGTGAACGTCACCGCCGGCGGCAAATGAAGCGTCGTTGCATCTGGGTTAAGCTCTGGCCGCCACTCGCGCGTTAGCGCCGCCGTCCGTCGCAAATCTGGGTTCGAAGGTTCGGTTGAAACCTCAAGCCAATCCTTTAGTTTTTCGGCGATTTTGTCGCCGTCCGCCCTCCGTTCGTCGCGCCGCCAACACTACTAGGTTCCTCACGCCACGACGGACAAAACCCCTTCAGCCGTTTGCCCATCCGACACCGGGAGATGCTTCATCGGAGCTATGCTGTTTCCGACCACCTCTTCTCTGTTTCGGGTTAAAATCCGGTATGCAAGTATCTTGGTATTCGAAATGTCATGGGGCATCCAGTCCGGATTCGGATACGATCGAATGTAGTATCATGAGTCAACCGGTATAACTCGGAGCTAAGGTAATACACTACTACCCCTGGTATGCTTTATGATCATGTTGATATTCGGTTAACGCATGCATGTTTGTGATGAAGTGTATTCGTGAACTCTTTTTAAGTCGAATCAGATACGAAAAATAAGTATGAGAATCAGTAAGATCAAAATATTCGGATAAGAATATTAATAGACCATGAGCATCGAAAGTGCTAATAGTAAAAAATAATACAGTTAAATCTGAAACTCTATCAATGGTGTCTTAGGACCAATGCTCAGAATGCGGAGTATGAGATGTTGGTATGAAATTACAAAATTGCCCTTGGGTTATAAAAATGACTAAACTACCCCTCTAATAAAGAAATGACTCGAAATTTGCATTCTGTCTAACTAAGCAATTTTACCCCACCTAAGATGTATAATTTTTTTTTGAAAAGAGTCCGACACTTTTGTACAAATTCGTGTGATTCAAAACTTGGATTTTCCCCTAAACTCTGTATAACACATAAATGTGAATCATCTGAGAATATCGTTGTAATCCTACGTCGGCCCTTACGACAGTAACGAGCAAATTAATTGGAATAAATTGTAATGACCAAAAAAAGACTGTAGTACCCTCGTGCACCTAAATGTCTAATTAATTGGAATGACGTTTATTCCTTCAAGTTTTGAAATGAATGAATCGTCTGTAACGGTCAGAGGGATTATAACGACTTAATCTCCACCGAGTACGTGAATGATGGAGGTACCTAATAGTAATTCAGAAAAGAAAAAAAAAGAATGATGGCTTTATCCCAAATTTCCAAAATGACCAGAATACCCCTTTCAGTTAAATAGGTGGGTATACACCCAATGAAATCCTGAAATTTTCTAATAAGACTTAAATGGCTAAAGTGCCCCTAAGTGTTAAGTTCTGATACACGCAAATTATTCACATCTGAATGTTAGTAAGTATTGTAAAGTTGGGATATGCCGCATTAAACACATTTTAGAGGTTTGATAAACTGTTAGAGCCCCTGAGAATTATAATCGTCGTTCTGTTATGATTGTGTTATATTTGAAAAATTGTCATGATAGTTAAATAACTAAAATGTTATGTTAACCTAAATGATTAGAGCATCCATGGAATTATCTGATAACTTAAAAGACCTTGATAGAAAAATACTTGAATGTCCGGTTAGAAAACTAATGAGCAAACAAGATACCTGAGTTCTGTGAACCATTGTTTATTCAATGTTGGTATAATTACCTAAATGCCCATGAACGTCGAAATGACCATAATACCCTTGTGAGTATAAATGATTAAATCGTTCACGATATATTTAAATTTAAAGAGCATGATGTATGAACTCCTAGAATATCTATTTCGAGCCAAAAGTTCAATGTGCCTCATTCTGTAAATATCAGGTATCTCTGAGAAATAAAATTTGTTCTGTCTAGTGTGTTCCACGCGTGCTGCATCCTGTTGTGTATATATGTATATATATATATATATATGGATTATGATTATGTGATGATTGCCTGATCATGATATATGATGCACTTTGAGTTGAAAAACATGTTATGTGTTAGGGTGTGAAATCTAAAAGTATGAATGATTCTGCTTGAGAAGCATGATTATATCTGTTGAAAAAGTCTTGTATGCGCAATATGATTGAGATTATATTCTGGTCTGTTCTGAACTTATGATATCTGAATCTATGTATAATAGATATGCTATATGCTCTGTTGACTGAAATCTAATGATAATGTGTTATAATCTGAACTGTTCTGCTTGGGGATACTCTCGGGTTATGATTGAAGTGTCTGTCACAGCCCTGATCCAGCTGTTCTGTTAAGCTCTTACGCCCAATGAGCCTAGGGTAAGACTTTCTGGGTAGGCTCCTACGCCTTTGGGCCTAGGATAAGTCCTTCAGTATGCAGTTCATGGGGAATTGCATTCTGGTGTAAGGTTGGAGGGTAGTAAATTTCTGTATGAACTCGAACATTTGCATTTAACTGTTATGTGTTCATATGAGGCAAATGATATGTACCTATGCATGTTTGATCTGCAATTTATGGAACACACTAGGCTTCTTGTATTCAACTTCATCAATCTGTCATCATGTTGATTCTTTGAACAATAAAATATCTCTTAATACTCAGTAATGTAGGAAGAACAAACCTTGTTGTCCTCAAGTATAGTGCATTACTAAAATAGCGAATCATAAATGAAAATAACTAATGTCTGGAACATCATAGTAATGTTATGCTTCACCATATATTTACATGTGCTAATAGCATCTTTTGGTAGTTTTGTATTACTGAGCTTTCCCAAGCTCATGTTGTTTTTACCATCTCAGGTTAAAAGATCAGTCAAGTTGCACCTATCATCGTCGGTATGAGAGTTCTTCGGCTTGGCATGGAGTGTGGTATCTGTGTAACTAGGGGCATGTGTGTCGTGTTTTGTATTCGGTTAAATGAGTCTGAAACTTATTTTCGCAACTTGTATTATAATTGTTTTATCGTTTTGAATGATTTCTGAAATTTTATTTTAAATCAGAAATTTAATTTAGGATATTTAAGGTTTAATGGTATGTTTATTTGAAATTTGTCATGGGTCGCTCCGGTGACCCTAATGTAACTTCCTAGGATCCGTATTAATGCATAGGCGGGTCTAGGAAGTTACACTATCTTAAAATGATATTTATAAACTTTGGTTGGCCACACCCTCAAAACTCAAAAGCAACGATTGCTTCTTTGTAACAAGATGTGTGTGGTGAAAGCTAATTGGGACTGCTTTTTAGGGGCTAAGGGACCACCAAAAGTTATTAAGCACTGCAATTATACTATCAACTATTGTAATAAATTATAGAAAATATAAAATGAAAATATACAAAATTTTCCAAAAAAATTGATATAAGTTATGATAAAAAAATAACAAAACACGGTTCATTTTTTAAAGGGTAAACTATATAAATGGTCCCCGATTATGCTTCAATTATCTTTTACATCCCCGAATATTAGAAATTACAAACTGGTCCACTGACTTAAAAAAGTAACAAATTGGTCCTATGCCGTTAAAAATTTAACAGCTGATGATGTGGCAGTTAATATAAATTGATATAATTATATAATTAGCCCCCCTCAAAAATTAATCCACATAATTTTAATATTCTATCAAGTTAGCCTAATTCCCAAACCATTTTGATATTCACGGTGTTTGCTCCATCACCACCCGTTCCAACAATGTCAACTGCATCATTTAATCCTTCTACCTTCAAAGCATATTTTAACATTGCCCTCGCCAATTCCAACAATTTGTACAAAAATCATATTAGAGGCCACTGCCGATCTTTTTTTACTCTGATCACCGTTGCATTATCTAACTACCAGCATTCACTCTTCATCCTTCCCATCTACAGAAATCCCATATTTACTATCAACATCCATTCTTCATCTTCATCATCTACTTTACCACTGTCATCTCTACACACTACCATCATCCACTCTTCATCTTTCCTATCTATTGTAATCCCATCTGTCATTCCATCTATTGTAGTCCCTAATTTTCTATGCATTCTTAGATACATTCTTTATGCATTTTCCCTCTAATTACATTAAGAACATATAATTTTTGCACTAAGAACAAAACTTATAAGTTAACCGTTATAGTATTTTGGTTAACCGCGAACACCCCTACCAACATCCACCCTTCATCTCCATCATCTATGAAGGAGATTGAAGAAATTTAAGAAGAGAAAAAAGTATGGTGAATGTTAAAAAGTAACTATAATTAGTTGTTAATTACCTAGTATCAGTTTGTTAATAATTTTGTATTAGTTGGGCCAGCTGTTATTAGACTGTTTAGGTTGTTGAATTGTTTGTTAAAGGATTGTTAAGGTTAATGGGCTATATAAGCCTAGTGGTTGTAATACTTAACATACCGATCATTAATACATCTTTAGAAAAATTACAATTCATTCTATTTTCCCAATCTCGCGTCTCTCTTCTTCATCTTCTCTCCACCGTTACACCACCACCTACTGTTTCACCACCGGTAGTTTACTATTCCGACAATTATGCCGCCGTTCTCACATGGTATCATTCGCCGTCGATCTTGAGGCTGTTGTGATTCCGCTGCCGATCTAGTTCAAATTTTGGTATTGTTCGTTTTCAAATCTGACGCTGGTTTCTCGTTTTTCATTCTCCGATTGTGCTTGTCTTCTCCGATTTTGCTCCAGCGATCTTGTTCTCCAGTTTCTGGTTTTTCGATCTGACGCTGGTTTCTCATTTCCCTTTCTCATTCGCTGTCGAGTGTTGTTTGTTGTTTCATTATCACCGCCGCCGACGATTGTTTTGGATCTCAGATATGACTCTGGTTTTATCCACATCGACAACAACTTTCAACTTTCATATTTGTCATCACTCAGTGTGGCTGGTGAGATCTTTCTATTTGAATGCTCAGTTTTGGATCAACCTATGTCGTTGTGTTCTTCATTTCCTTCTTTTGAATGCTCGACTCTTCTAAGTTCTACCAATCTGCTTCTAATCCGGTTTGACTGGAAATTGGGAAATGAGTGTTGCTGTAGCATTGTGGTTGAATTTCTGTGTGGATCAATTATTGCTAGTATATTCGATTGAGTTTTTTTTTTGGTTGAAAATAATGAGATGGTTAGCATGTTTCATGTTCGACAAAATGTCACTGTGAATGATGAATTCTTCTTTCGATTGATTGTACCTTGCCTTAGATGCTTCACACCAATTGAGCTACTGGCAGTGTCTTTTATCTCAAAAGAAGTGATGTTTGGTTCGACACTGGTTTTGCATTTGGTTCCTAAAATATTTGGGTCATGGGTCTTGCTTCCTCTCTTTACAGTATCCAAAATTTTGTTTTTGAACCATGTGCTATTCACGTTCATACTCTTGTTATTAGACGATGGTTTATAGTATAACTAGTTATCATTTTTTGGTTATTGTTCAAGAGTTGAGATGTTGAATGATGGAGGTTTGATTGCTGCATATGGAATTGAGTAATGTGAAAATTGGTTTTTCTTGGAACTTTGCAAGTTGATTATTGTTGAAGTTGTTGTATTGACTACTGCTGGAAACAGTTTATATTTTGTGATACATTGAGTGATGATGAAGGCTGGTTAAAGTTGGTAATAGAGTTGTGATGTTTAGTCCTACAACACTTCAAAGGTTGTTGTGGATGAAGGAGATGAAGAATGAAAAATTGTATGCTGGACCATCAAGAAGGAAGCAAAGGAAGAAAGCTTAAGAGAGCTTCTTTCTACCAGTACACTGAAAAAAAGACAGATGTACATTGTTAAGCAGATGTTCAAGTAAAGATCGATTTGAAGACAACTGTTTTTCTTCTTTGGGTACCAGCTCACCTGAATGTTTTTTTTTTGTTTTTGGTCAAGTAAAGATAAATATGTTGTGCATGGTGGAGAAAAAAAAAAGAAAAAAAAGAAAGGATGAAGAATGTTGAAGAAAGACCAACTCCCCAACTCCCTGAACCAGCTCACCGAATCAACTTGTGGACTCTCCTGGCTGAAGGAGATTGAAGAAATTTAAGAAGAGAAAAAAGTATGGTGAATGTTAAAAAGTAACTATAATTAGTTGTTAATTACCTAGTATCAGTTTGTTAATAATTTTGTATTAGTTGGGCCAGCTGTTATTAGACTGTTTAGGTTGTTGAATTGTTTGTTAAAGGATTGTTAAGGTTAATGGGCTATATAAGCCTAGTGGTTGTAATACTTAACATACCGATCATTAATACATCTTTAGAAAAATTACAATTCATTCTATTTTCCCAATCTCGCGTCTCTCTTCTTCATCTTCTCTCCACCGTTACACCACCACCTACTGTTTCACCACCGGTAGTTTACTATTCCGGCAATTATGCCGCCGTTCTCACAATCTATTTTACCCATGTTATCTCCACACACTACCAACATCCACTCTCCATCTTCCTCATCTACTGTAATTTCACCTGTCATTCTATCTGCTACCAACATCCATTCTTTATCTCCATCATCTAATTTACCACTGTCATTTTCACAAACTACCAGCATCCATTTTCCATCTTTACCATCTACTGTCATTCCATCTGCTACCAACATCCTCTTTTCATCTTCATCATTCAACTTACATAATTTCAAAATGAAACTTCAAACTATAACAAAATAAAGACATTAAAAAACAAATAATTTATTAGTTCTTAGATAACCTTACGTAATGTATATCTATCCTTCATAATAATCCTCATTTGCATCAAATGATTGTTAATAGGGAGCCTGTTTAAAATGGTCTAATGGAGTGTTTAGAGATGTGAAACGAGTACTAGGTCAACTTGTGCCAAAGAGTCTTAGGATGTATTTTTGGTTGAGTTTAGCTGCTCAAATGAGCGTTTGCCCATGTTTTTCTTGCCAAACAGCTAACATTGGCAGTTGAACGAGTGTTTGCCTATCGTTTTTAATGCTCAAACGGGCATTTGACGACAACTATTTTTTTTAGCTTTGAGAAACAGACGTTGCAGCCCCAACTAAGGTACGGGACTACAATGAAAAACGAAACCTTAGTGTTGATTTATCCATGTCACCCATTAGTAGAAAACGAATCTTCACTTTTTCTTTTAACTTTAAAATCTTCCTCATTATCCAACTAAAATGAACATAGCGATCAATGTGTCAAAAAAATTACCCCCTTTAAAACATGTTGATTTATCCATGTCACCCATAAAGATTCCTCTCAATCAAGGATGTTCCTCACTATGTAGAGAATACAAGTTTTGTTCTAGCTAGGGGTGATAACGAGTCGAGCTGAGCCTAAGCTTGGGTAGCCTCGGCTCAGAAATAATATTATTGGGCTCGGTTCGAGTTCAAAGTGGACAGTTTGAGCTTGACTCAACTTGGCTCGAGCTTGGCTCGTTGCTTTTCTCAAATTGCTTTTAAATACTTTTATTGAAGTTTTGAAAAATAACATGTGAAAACTTATTTGGAAAAAGATAATATTTATTTTTGAAGTCCACAAATAACCATAGTACATTTATTAAATCATACAAGTTCATAAGGAGAAAGGGATTTAAAATATTTAACCATGATAACAAGTTAACAACACTAAAACATACAATGTATATATATATATATATTCTGAGCTTGTTCACGAGTGTTTCGAGCCGAGCTTAAGTCTACTTAACTCGACTTGTTAAGGTTTCGAGTCGAGCTTTAACCGAATTTTGATCGAGCCGAACCCGAGTAACTTGTGAGCAGGTCAGGCTCATTCTCACCCCTAATTCCATCTATCAATACTCTTCAGTCCCTATCCTCCTTCGATCTTAAAGAGTATATATGGTCCTAACTTACCTTGCACCTCTAGCTGGTGAATCACTTTCTTTCCAAAAGAATTGAATATATATTTGCTCAACCAGTCAATCTTATGTATTACAGCCTTAGGTAAGACTAACGTTGCATTTTAAATATACAATTAATAATAGAAATAAGTAAATGAATAATTTTGTTAAAAGTAAAAAAAAAAACTAGAAATTTTAACAGAAATATTTTTAACCAAAATTTAAAAGTTCTTTTTTTATGAAAAAAAAACTATTTATTCTATTTTTTGTTCTAAAAAGTATTTTTTAAACAATAATGCCAAACCAAGCCTCTGAATGAACTTATAAGATGTTCTGATATTGGCATATTAGTAAAATTAATTATCAATGTTTCATTAATTTTTTAATTTCACCTTTAATTTTTTTTCTTTACAAATGCATTTTTTAAATGGTCAGCTAAGGATTAAAATGACTTGATGGTATCTTATTTTGTCACGTTGTCACTAATAATGATTATTGTAAATATGATACGTTATTATTTTTTTTATTTATAACGTCAGTAAATAAAATAAAATAAATAAGTATTTAATTAACTACATAAAAAAACAGAAAATATTAAAAAAATAAAATTTAATGTTTCTCCATATCTTCTTCTTTCCAAACAATAACTCATAAAATTTTCCACACCTTCATAGCGATAATACTGCCGCCGCCGTTCCACCATTGTCCGATAGCTTCTCCGATCAAATACAACCTCCAAATGCTTCTCCCTCCTTACTTATTCCTTTTTATCAAAAATAGTTTTTTTCCCAAAAAGCTACAAAATCAAAATTTTAATTTCATGGTTTGTAATTCTTGCACAAAGAGACATAAAAAAACATTGAATTTTAGCAAACTGATTTTAGTAATGTTTTTTCATATTTAGTTTTATAATTTTAAAGTATTTTCATATTTTATTTTTTTAATTTAAACAGAATATATTTTTAATTTGTTAATAATTTTTATTTTTTATTGATATGACATATGAAACAAAATAGTGACACATCAATAATAATAATTATTAACAATTACGTGATGAAATGAGATATTATTTCACATCAAGTCATTTGATTGTGAACAAAAGGATTACTTAAACATTTTTGCAATGTTTTGTTTGAAAAAGAGCATAGGGGCAAAAATGAAAAAACAGTAAAAAGTAGAGACTAAATTTACTAATATGCCTTTTGAGTTTTGATAGTGTGACAAAACATCTTCATATTTTTTTTCCGCGTCTAAAATGCAACAAACAAACAAAAAACGTCCCCAAATTGCTAAATTCTTGGATTCATCTAAACTTTACTTTTTCTATGCCTAAATTAAACATTATACTAGTTTTTTTTATACGATGTCTAGATTATTTAGACTTTTTTCTACCCTTAATTAAAGAATGTTGAATTTTTTTGAATAGTCTAAAGGTGACTACAAGCTGTATTTGTTCATACATATTCTTAACCCTTTCACAATGTGCGTACACCTTGTAGACAAAAGGATTTGAACTCGTGTCTCCTAAGATGAACATCATCTCCGCTTTTCCACTATGACACTTGTTGTGTTGAATTTAATGATATATGATCTCATGCTCTCATATATGTGGCATTATCGATATTATTAACTGAACTAAACTTAATAGACTAAATTAAACTTTACACTTTGATTTGTTTCGAAGTAAGTCTTTATTTCAAGTGAAAAGGTTGATTTATGTTAAGAGTTGTTTTAGGAGAAATTAAGGTCAAAAAGCTTATTTGGGTATAAGTTAAAGGGTCAAGGGTTTATTAAAGTAAAAGATAAAAGGATTGAGGATTTGTTTAACCCTACTAAAAGTATAAGGATCTATCTAAATAAAAGTAATAAAATTATAGGGACTTTAATTGTATTTAATGTTTTTATGGCTTTTCTATTATTATTTTGTTACCTGACTCGACTACGATTATAGTTTTTTTTTTTAATTTAAACATATAGCTCGATAAGAATAAAAATTGTTTACCTCTTTATCATGCCCCACTTTGAAACCTTGCTAATTTAAACACTTTAAACACTAAATAATTCTAAGCTTTTTTTATAAACCTTAAATATTTCAAAAAGAAGAGTGCATAACTTCATTTCACCAAATCCACATATTCACAAAGAAACAAAATGCCTTTCAAGTTAGGTCTTGCTTTCCTTCCCCTTTTCTTTTTTCTTTTGGTTGCTTTCAATGCGGCATGGGTCGAAAGGTGTTGAAAGCTTGGAGCAATCATATCACTGAAAATTTTAAATTTTCATATACTTTATATATTTTTGTATTTCTATTAATTATTTAATTTCGTTTTATCTAAAATTTTGTACTTCATACTTCATAAATTTTTAATATAATTTTTAAAAAATTAACATTCCTAAAAAAAAATCATGTGTTTATCACTGTTTATATTATATATAATACATACATGCATAGACATAATAAGTTAAAGCAAGATGTTCATAACTCAATAAAAAAAAATAAAGCTTTCATGCCCTAATCTGTTGTTATCAATCCCGTGCCACTAAATAATTAAGTGCTTTTAGACTTGGAAACTGACGCAGCCATATGAATTGATGCAAAAGTTATCAGATAATTATGTTATTTTTAGTTTTGAAGAAAGAAATATAATAAAAATATATTTATTGAATTAAAAACTATTCGTGAACCGAATCTATTGAGTAGTTTCAGCGAAAAAAAATATTGATATTTCTAAAAAAATATAAGTTTGAGCAATATATATGTATAGTATATATTATTAAAGGGTTAAGACTAAAAAAACAAATACGATCATAAATTATATAACTATTTCTTTATGGCCATTTAATCCAGTAATTTACACTTTTTTTTCTTATATATAATTATTTGCTTTTCATCACAAAGTGCAATGTCATGACTGTGTTTTGTTGGTGTTTAGCGTCTACTTGTATTATATTAAGTTTGTTTTAAAGGAAAGGAAAATAAGAAAAAGGATTTGTACACAACTTGTTCATGTTTTGTGATTCAATATTCCAATAACGAATAAGAAATGAATTTGTACTAATGAAAAATTCTAATGCACTATGATGTTACAATCAAATTAAATCATTACACTTGACAAAAGAAAAACAAAAATTATTATATTATATCACTTCTTTAAATTTATATAATATTTTTTTAGCATTTTTATATGGTTTCAAGTAGTATTTGTTCTGTTTTTTAGTCTCAAAGAAAACGTAGACCTTACAGGTAATGTTAGAATCTGAGTCACTTAAAGAAAATATTATTTCTTTTTTCACTAAAACTACTTCTTCGAAAGGAGTGTTCAAATGATTTTTTTATCGTATTTAAACGGTTAGTTTGGCCACTTATCAAATTAAATTAATTAAAATTAAATTAACCGAATTTTTCTTTAATTGAACCGATCTAAATTTGACCAATTTTCAAATTAACTAAAATTTGTTATAATTTTTAGAATTTCTTTTTTTTCTTCAGTTAGATTATATTAATTTAGGTTTTTTTCATTTCGGATTAAAAATTATTTAGTTCTTGAAATCCTAAGAGGTTTGAGGTTTAAAAAATTGTTATGTCTCCTGACATCTTAATGAATTTGGGCTTATAATATATAATATTTAATATGGTTAATTCAGTTAATTAATTAATTTTAAATAAATTAACTTATAATTAAATTTTATAAAAAATTAACCATTAACTGAAATAAATTTTGATTTGATCGGTTAATACTCTATTTTTGAGTTTATTTATATAGGTCATGTTTGACAATTAGCTGGTAGCGGATTACATTAGTTGATAGCTTATTGCATTAGCTTATTTGACTTTGACTAATAGATTATATTAGCTGATTGTATAAAAGTGTTTGGTAAAATTAACTGATAGCTTATAGTTGTTTGATTATTTAAACAAGCAAAATGGCATATAAGGACATGAGTATATTCGATACTCGTTTGAATAGTTTATTAGTTATCAATATTTTGTATCTATTAATATTGATTAGATTATGAAAAATAATTTTTAGTATAACATTACTAAGCATATTTGAAGGATCTATATATTAATTTATCGTTTATATAATTATTTTTAATATAATTTAATTAATTATTTAATTTAAATACAAATATAAATGTGTGAGAAAAAAAAAGAAAAAAAGAAGAAGATAAAGTATTAGTTTATAAATGTCACAATATAAATATGTGAGGTTGAAAATTTAAAATGGAAAAGGTTAAATTTAGGTTATTTGGAGATTTTTTTATAATTGTTAAGGGTAAAAGAGTTTTTATAACTCTTATGTCAAAATCTTTAATTTAAAAAATTCTTATTAACAACTTTTTTAAAACTAGAGGTTTTAACACAGTCCGCTCTTTACCAAACATCCAAATTAACGGATTTGATCGGTCGAACCTTTAATTTTAGCTCATACTTTTAATTTTTAGCTCAAACCGCTCTTTACCATGATCATAATATTTTTAAAAGTGTTCCCTTCTTTAAAAACTTTCCATTTTAAAAATATATGGATGTAAGTTTTATTACTTTGCACTCCACTATTGATTTATTTTTTAAAAAAGCGTTTTATTATTTTTTTTTCTCAAAAAAAACTCTTATCTAAGCACGTAACTTTTACAATAATTTAAAAAAGAAACATGGCGTGACGCCGTGACCTTTTTTTTATACGATAAACTATGTTATGTACCACTAAACTATGACCTCTGAGTCAGCACCGAAGTTTAAATTTTTTAAAACTAGCATTGAATTTTAATACTTGAGTCGAAAATGCCACTCCGTCGTTAACCGTTAACTCTATCGTTAAGTCAAAACGAGGCCATTTTGGTACGGCTGTTTTGAAACCTAATTTAGGCCAAAACGACGTCGCTTTTCAAAACCTTTAAGAGATAAAACTAAGCCTTAACCATTGAACCAACATAACATCATGTAGTATTTTACTATAAATATTATATATCTTAAATTACTTCAGATTAATTTAAATTATTTTATGAAATAAATAATATTAACATATAAAAATATAAATATATATTATTTGCACGTATATATATATAAATAAAACAATATTATTTTTATATATTATTAATAATATAAATATATTAGTATTTTTATAAATATTTATATTATTAATAATATATAAAAACCTTAAATCCTAAATTGTTAACCCACAAACCCTAACCCTCAAACTTAAATTCTAAACTTTAGAGTTTAGGATTTAAGGTTTAAAGATTTTTTATATTTGAATTTTATATTTTTTAAAATAATATATTTATATTATATATAATATAAAAATAAAATATTTTTACCATGTCAGTTAACACTTATCTATGTATCTATAAAAATTATTTTGATGGTTTTTTGTATTTTTCAATTTTATATAATTTTTAATTAAAATAAATAAATGACACTATTTAAGGATTGAACATAAAACTAATAGATTTAAATACAAATCACTGTAAGAAGTAAAGTTGAATGTGTGTTTCATATGAAATGAAAAGGATGTCTGGTATTCATAAATCAGGAGAATGTACAGGGTGAGTATGTGGTGCAACATGTTTAAGGTGGGGTTAAAAAATGCTAAATTTTAAAATTTGTTTAATAATTTAAAATATTAAACTTTTAGATAATATTTTAAATTGTTTTTTCGTGATTTTTAACAAGTATCGATACTTGTTTTTATAACATTTTAAGTTCTTTGACAAAGTATCAATACTTGTTTTGTAAGTATCGGTACTTGTTTTTATAACATTTTAAGTTCTTTGATAAATTATCAATACTCGTTTTGTAAGTATCGATATTTATCAAAAATCACGAAAAAATCAACCTGAAATATTATTTAAAAGTCTAATATTTTAAATTATTAAACAAATTTCGTATTTATTGTTTTCTAACTGTATCTAGACTTATTAGTTATTACACGTTAGACTCTCAAATGAACGGGTAATTAAATAAAGCAGTCTAAAGTCTAAAAGGTTCCCGAGGGTTGAGACTGTTTAGTCTTAGAGATGTACATGCTTATGGCTCGGTAAGGAGTTTTATTCATTTAAGTTTTAACTAAATTATTTGATTTATTAACTGACTAATTATGATATACTCTATAATTATTTAAAGCCCAACAATAAACCCAGCCCAGCAAACTCATTCCATTTCGGACTTTCAGTATTTTATTGGAGGCCTGATGCTAAAATAAATCAAATTTTATTTAATTTAAGAAAACATGAAAAAGGAAAGCATTAAGGGTTTTAGTTCTTTCTCTTTCTCCTAAAACCCTCGGTTGTATCTACCAGTCATCACATTCCTTCAAAAATTTCCCAGAAATTCATGATCTTTTGTAATGATTAAAAAACCCATTTTCTCACTAAACAATGAGGCTTCAACCTTTCCCTCTTAGATCCCTCCTTTCATTTTCCTCTCCGGCACCACCATGTTCATTTTCCTATTTCTCCACTTCCCAAGCCCACCCTTTCTCGCGGCGCCACGAGGAGGAGTCTCGAAACGTTAAGGTCTCGGTTTGGTGGGATTTCGAGAACTGCACTGTGTCCGCATATGTCAATGTGTTTAAGATTGCTAATACGATCACCGCCGCGCTCAGGGCCAATGGAATTATGGGTCCTCTTCGGATTACGGCTTTTGGAGACATTTCTCAACTCTCCAGAGCTACCCAAGAGGCGCTTTCTTCTACCGGGGTTAACCTTTATCATGTTCCCAATGGTATATTTTCTATTTCTCAATTTTGCAAATCGTTTATATGTGTATGTATGCATAAAGATTAAAGATTTTGCTGAAGTGGTTCTATATTTGAATCCTAGCTGGAGAAATGGGAATTTTTCTCATCAATTGTCTAAGTTCATGTTATTTTATCATGTAAATGTGCTACTAATGCAGATGGAAAGAACAGCGCTGATCGATTGCTTCTGGTTGATCTTTTGTCCTGGGTTTCCCAGAATCCTCCTCCGGCTCATCTTTTTTTAATCTCTAGTGACAGGGACTATGCCACCGTATTGCATAGATTACGGATGAACAACTACAATATACTGCTTGCTAGTCGAGAATCTGCTCCCAATGTTCTTTGCAGTGCTGCAAGTATCATGTGGAATTGGGGTGCACTGCTCAAAGGAGAGGAGCTGAGGGGAAAGTACTATAATAAACCTCCCGACGGTCCTTATGGTTCTTGGTATGGCCATTACAATGTGTCGCTGGAGGACCCGTTTTTAGTTGAACAGCCAGTGCGCCCACGGCCTAGGCCAGTTCCGAAGGCAGTTACCAATCGGATTCGTCTGATTTTGAACTCTTACCCAAAGGGGATTTCCATTATGGACCTTCGAACTTTGTTGACCTGTTGTAAGATTGAGCTTGATAAAGACTTTTACGGTTATAAAAAATTCCTTCCTTTTCTTTTATCCATGCCACACATCCTGAGGCTTCGGTCTACACATGATGGTCAGTTTGTTATACGTGGAGTTACCCCAAAAACTGGTGAACTGTCTGAGAGTAGTCCAGCTTTATCTGCAGGAACTCTATGTAGAGATGGAGACGAGCTCAACGTTTATTCTAGTTCGAGTGATGATGGCTGGTCAACTGGTGGTGCTGTAAACGATAAGTCCAGATTGCAGCATTCCCCTGAAATTAATGCTGGGGTTGCACCAATAAAGGTGCAACATTCTCCTCCAGGAAATGATGATTTTGTTAAAGTTAATGCAGAAGAGCCTCCAGGGGATGTCGAACAGACCCTTCCAGTTGGTCAGAAGATTGCTGAAGGATATAAATCTAATGATCAGGTAGCTGAGAGTCATCAAGGTCCTATGCTGGAACAGGATTCTGAATCTGAAGTAAGTTTCTTTAGGAAAGTTTGGCAAAGATGGCTTGGTGATAGCAATTGCAATTCTGAGGTAAAAAATCATGACACTACTGAAAAACACGACAATTCTGAAGGTAGCTCTGTGAAACAAAATAACAATAATCTGAAAAAATGCACTGGGGTTAGCTCTGAAAAGGAAGGAATGAAAGAAGAGTGCAAGGAAAAATCATGCGAGGCCGCTGACAACAAAGGAAAGACTTCAGGTTTATTTATCCGTATTGCCAGCCGGTGTAAATTTTGGAGAAGTAGCCAAGAGTCCTGTGAAAAGCACGGGAAAATAAAGACTAATTCCTTAAAGCATGAGGTTTTCACTCAGGGTTCATTTTTGAAAGACATGGAAAATTTAGTGGACTCGGCTAAGGGATCATTGCTTATCACACAGTCTAGGACTAGGTTTGCTAATTTTTCCCCTGTAGTTATTTTACCATGTGCCTTGCTTGCTTGCTTGTTTCCTCCTTTAGTTTACATTTGTTTTATGCGTGCCTTGTTTCGTGATGGAATCCAGAATAGCATTGACTTCTAACTTGTTGAACTACACGGACTTGCTGATTTTTGTCATATGCTGTGCTTGTTTTAATATATTGTTAGTATTTTTTTGCATATGCTCATGTTCTTCTGGAGTTCTTGTTTTGTATGTGTGCTCAGTCATACACGCTTTTTTTGTTTGTTGCTCGACAGGTACCATGTATTTACATGCAAAGGATATAATTTAATATATAAGAAGATTATACAGCTTTCAGAAAATGTTATTGCAATTGAAAATCTGATGCAGTGTTCGAATGAATATATTGAATTGGAAATTTGAGTTCCAACTTAATGTGAAGTAGTTTTAAACAAATTTTACATTTTTTGATAAACTTTTGCAGGGAAGAGATGGTGGAAAATCTGCAGAAGAGAGGACCATTGGCTCTCAGATCTCTTAGTAACACTGATCTTCTTCAATTGGTTAATTTGTTAATATCTGATAAGAAGTGGATCGAAGAATGCCCCTCCCGAACAAATCCTTTCAAGATCAGTAGGTCTGTTTACAAAAGTCCGGATTTGGGTCATTCGAATGCTGCGAATGGGTTGGGATCAATCTTTATGAGCAATCCATCAGAGGCAAACTTGCAGCCAAAACATGAAGGAGAAAAAGAGTTGCAGAATATTTCTCATTCTGGTGTTTCATCTACCTTCGTGAATGAGAAATCTTCGGATCGTTCTCGATATGACGTATTGGGTGACTGTGAAAAACTTGTGAAAGAGATACTAAAGGAACACCCTGAAGGATACAATATCAGCAATTTCAGGAATGTGTTCCTCTCGAGGTATGGTTATTCTCTCAATATACAAGGACTTGGTTACCAAAAGTTGTCATCTCTGCTGGAGATAATGCCCGGGGTTAAAATCGAGTCAACCTTTATAATTCCTGCAAGTAAAGTTCCAGGAAACTCAGGCCTACAAACTGCTATTCCTAACATTCGAGAAAATAGCAGTCATGCTGTTGGAAAAACATCTTGTTCATTGCATGATGCACCAATAACTGGTGATGATGATTCGAACAAAAGTTCAACCAGAAAGGAAGTGCAACCAAAGATGACATATCCTGACTATGAACCGTCTCTCCGGGGTGACGAAATTTCAGATTCCAAAGGGGAAATCTCAACTTCAGAGCGATCACAACCCCAACCGAAGCTAGGAGTGGACAGTAGAGACAGCCCGTTGTTGGAAATCCTCAGTTCATGGTACAATAGTAAGGAAGAACGGGATACGAAGTATACCTCGTAGCCCACGGAAAGTATGGTTGATCGTTCGGAATACCATGTAAGGCCATTTGATGACTGAAACTTCCATGGAGGACTATGGAAAAAGGAAAATTCATTAATGGTTAAGCTGATTGATAGAATTAGAATATTAGGTAGAGGGAGAATCAAATGAATGGTCTCATCTTATGGTATTAATATAGGGAAGATAATTCATTCTACAACTTTTTTCATGAGTTTTGCACATATTACTTTTAGCTTATTATTTGTTTTTATTCAAACTCTTGCGAGTCGTTTCGACGTTCGATTAATTTTCATTTTCTTTAAAAAACCGGACCAATTAACTATGAAATCTTACGTTTTGTAGGAATATTTTTTAGGCATAATACTAAAAATAGTTCTTAAAAAATATTCAAGTTAAATTGTGTTTGAAATCAGTTATATTTATTATAAAAATATATTAATTAGAAGAATATATTTAAATATCGATTAAAATATATTAATTTTTATAAAAAGTTATTTACAATTTATTAGTTGATGTTATAAAAGTATGAATATTTTAATTGATTATAAAAATTTCAATTTATTCGATTAATAATAATTTTATAAGAATAACAATAATTTATAAATATATTGTTTATAATTTTTATAATATTATATATTTAATTTATAAATTTATTAAGCTTTGTGCTATAATTTAAGGATTTATTTTACTTATAATTTATTTAAAATTATATCATTTTTATATTTTGACAAACTATTTTAAAATTCATATAATTTTTTTTTCTTTTAACAAACTTTCTATACCATAACTTGGGAGGAGAATTGGTGATAGTTTGAAAATTCGAAGGCTAAACAAGGGATTACAGATTTCAGTCATCCAACAGCCAGAAATCCATTAGAAGATTCAAGACCATAATAACTCCTATAGAAACACCCGCACCCAATTACCCAATACTACCAAATGGCATAAACCAAGAAACTAAGAAATCCACCCGCCAAAACAAACAGAAAATGGAAATCCTTTCCTCCGAGCCAACAATCGCCATCCTTCCCCTCCTACTCCTCCTCGCCACCGCCACCACTTCCGGCTTAACCACCAAAGAACTGGACGCCGCCCTCTTAACCCTCCAATCAAGAGGCTACACCCTCTTCCCCAACGCCATAACCACCTCCGATCTCCAAGTCCGCCTCCTCTCGTCCCAAAACACTTCCATATTCACTCTCTTTGCACCATCGGATTCGCTCCTCTTCTCCCTCGACCTACTCTCCTCCGCCCGCCTCTACACCGTATCTCTCTTCCTCCACGTCTCCCCGCATTTCCTCTCCTCTTCGGACCTCCTCGCCCTCCCTCGCCCCGCCTTCATCGACAGTCTCCTCCCTAACCGTCGACTCTTTGTGGAACGAACTATGTCCACCCGCAACGGCACCGCCTTGGTAACTGTTACAGTCGACGGGGTCCTGGTATCGGTCCCGGATCTTTTCATTGGGTCAAACATTGCTGTCCACGGACTCGACGGGATTCTTGTTGCAAGATACGGGTCCTTGGTTAGTGAAGGTAGTGACACTGGCACTTCTATTGCTGAGCCACCCAAGTTTTCTAATCAAAACTCGCCGGCCAACTCACCGGGGATTTTTCCGCCGACGGGGAGTGGGGATTTGGAGAGGGTGACTGTCGGAACGCGAATCAAGAAAGATAAGGTGGCTTTCCATGGCGGCGCCACTATGAGAAGTAAACATGGTACATTTTTCCGTTCTAAAACGCGTTTACTGGTTGATAACTTCATTTCATTGATGCCAACGATAGTTGTTTCTGTTTCTGTTGAATTCTTGGTTTCTTTAAATATTCCATGAAATTTCTGGATTTGGTTCAAAGTTTTAACAATTTAAACCTGACAAGTTTGTATAGAGTCGATCACATTCCTAATTTCAATAGTAATGTTAATGTTTTCCCAGTGACATGGTTTCTATAGTACTGCATTTTCACATTCAATTCTGCATCTTATGTATGTATTGCTGAATGATTTTTATAATATTTCATATATTATACGAAGGTAAAATGCTCAACTGTTTTAAAATTTCTATAGACATGATAATTGAATAAAGGAAATGCTGCAACCCAACTGTTTTAATTGAATAATTAAACGGGTTCTTGGTTAGTGAAGGTAGTGACACTTCTATTGCTGAGCCACCCAAGTTTTCTCATCAAACCTTTGTTTTGCCGCCCAATCCACCGGTGAGTTTGCCGCCAATCGGGAGTGGGGCACCAGAGACGGTGACTGCCGGAACAGAAACCAAGAAAGATAAGGGGGCTTCCCGTGGAACTACGATGAGAACTAAACATGGTACATTTTTCCGGTTTAAACATGATGACTGATTGCATCATTTCATTTGTAAACTCTGTTGAATGTTTGGTTTCTATAACATTCCAAGAAACTTGTGGTGGTGGTTTGTTTCAATGTTTTAGTACTGTAAATCTGAGAAGTTGCTAGTTTTATAATTCTTGTTCATGGTTCATGAAGTTTTTCCCATTTAAAGATTCAAGTCTAGGGGTTAAAGTCCAGCATCGGGAGTCAAGATGAATGTCCAATACGGATTTATATCCTGCAAAAATATGTTAGTTTTCTTAAAGTTTTCATATACTACTATGGACTATGGTGTACATATACATCATTAATTTGAATTATCGATATTAATTTATTATAGTTGTGATCGTAACAAATGTTATTATAATCAATTCCGATAACAGAGTCGGTGTAACCATGGCTTTTGCAAGCTTGCAAATATGGTAGAGTTATAGTTTATGATAGAACACTTAAGGAAATGAAGTGGCAGTGGCAGTGTGACAGTATATCGGACATGGGAGATATATCGGACCTGCTCAATGAACATAACAATTTGACAGTCTCCATGGAATCGGATTGAACACAAAGTCTTGGGTTTTGACTGGAAATTGTTTCTCTTTGTTTGGGTTTCTGATCTTAGCCCTATTCGATGATGGGTTTAACAATGTCACGATTTGATTTCTTTTTCTTACTCAACGTCTAACATCCATCCCTTTAACAAATAAGAGATCAATCTCATTTCATTTGTGCATGATTTCAGATGAATCAAGCTTGATTTATTGACTCAATAAACCCATAGTGATCAATCTCGAGTCACGTTTTTTCTTGAATTTCTATGTTTATATTAAGCTCGAATAGTATTACTAGACTATACTTATATTTTAAAAAATAAGATAAAAATTTTAACGAGTTTAACGAGCAACGAATTGAGTCGAGCACAGTGGCGGATCCACGTTTAAATTGCGGGGTCAATTAATTCCACTTGATATGTTGGGGTATGAGATTTTCAAGGAGTGGTTTTTAAGGAACTAATATAAAATATTCATAGGAAATATTAGAATTGACCTCACTTGATTTATTGTGGTATGAGAATCTTCGTACTTCATACTCTACTTTGACCTCACTATATAAAAATTATGGATCTGTTGCTGGTCGAGCAACGAGATTTTTAATGATCACGAGTCAAACAAAATTTTATCGAGCTTAATGAGTAACAAGTCAAATCGAACAACAAAATTATTTTAACGAACACGAATCGAACGTTACTCAACTCGCGATGCACTCCCTCGTTAAGCACCCGTATAAATGACGTTTTTAAATGTGTGCTTGTCATGGTGCAACGGTAAGGGTTTACGTACACTGCGATATCTCATTCCAAATGAGTTTGCCGACAGCTTCGAAACAATAAAATAATAATTCCATTTAAAAAGAACAATGTCATTTTCCACGTGATTAATGAAGTCAAAAAGCAATGTTGATATTCGTAAACTATTCCAAGATATTGAGATTTTCCTTTTGAACCAGCTGTAACCATTCTGATTTTATTTTTATTCTGGATTTTAATTGTGCACACTTCAGAAGAGCCAAGTTGTCTTTAATTCAGATCTTTTTATTTTCTTTTAAATATTTATGTTTCTTATTTGTATTTGACATGTACTTTAATAAAAGTTGTAATCTTTTAATTATGTAGGAAAAATTATAATTTTTGAATAATCATATTTTTCTTTACTCAAATAGAAATCAGCTAACATGTAATCAACCTCTTAAACTTGAGACTAATAATTAAATATAAACCCAAAAACAAATTATACTTATAAACTACTTAAAGCTCAATGTAGGATATTTATTTCACAATTTGAGACAAGTTTGTTTTTATTTCGTAAAGTAAAGATATTTGAATAGTGTCAGAAAACTCGCTAAAATATAGATAATTTTAAAAAAATGTCAATAAATACTTACGACTTTGACGAAATTTATTTTAATAATGAAGTGAAAACAAAAAAAGGATAAACAAGAAATATATCAAGCCGTCAAAAAATTTTGACGACTTTCAGAAAACATCAATACTTCCTGACAAGTTTTTAAAATAACTTTAGCAAAAATTTTGTTTTTAAAAAAAATATTCTAAATCATGAAATAAAAAAATATCATATTATTGTATAAGAAGAAAAAAAACAGCTCAATCTATAGAAGTATATTATTTTGTGGGAATTTATGTTTTTCTAGTTGTTTACAGGGTGTGGTGGGCACATTTAATACTCTTGCCACCATCAATGGAGTTTGTCACTCTAGATATTTATGGATCTATTAATTTACATGGAAAAAAAATCAAATATGACATTATTTATTGTATTTAGGTTTAAGGTATGGTGGGTTGATTTTAAAAAATTGTTTTTATTATTAAAAATATATAAATTTCAATTTTAATTACCGTATTTTTATATTTAAACAATAATCAAATCTGGATCACACAAACGATAAAACTTATTTCACGATTAATTTAATTTAAAATAATCTTTTTACAACAAAAAATAGCACGACTCATGTCATTTTTTTATATTCAAAGTCCAATTATACAGTTGCTTTTCAAATACAGCCTCTATAAATCTAATAATCACTCGTGTTCTATATTGTAATAGAGAAATAAACAAATAAAATTATTTTAATCTTGAAATGAAGTTGCCGATATGAGTTAAAATTAAATTACTGACATACTCTTAAAATGTTATTTAAATTATATTACTTTGAACTTCACATATTTTCTGTAACATATAATTCAATTAGTTTAATAATAAGATTGTATTTGATTTACGAAATTTGAATTATTTATAATAATGTATATTGTAGGGATGAGATCCAGTTACACTATATAAAATTTATGTAGTTTTACATTAATCCATGGTCATTGGATGAGTGAAATGGATGGATGAGATTAACAGTAAAAAATGTGGAGATTATCACTTGGAAAAAATTAAATAAGAAAATAATCTTAGTCATTAATTACCATCATCTAACGGTCTAAAAAAATGTAAAAGTAATTGAGTTTTAGACAATGTAAGTTGATCCTAACGCATATTGTAGATTTATATTCTATGTTTGTGTAAATATCATTAAATTGAGCCGATAATATGTTAACATTAGGTGCGTGTATTATTCGATTTTGACCGAATTAACCGACCGAATTGAAATTTTTTTGGTTAATCGGTCGGTTAATTTTAGGTAGGATTGGTTAATGCTAAGAGCTTTTTTTTAATTCGATTATTAGTTAATTCGGGCCGAAATCGGTTAATTAACCGAACTAACCGAAATTATTATATATTAAATATTATATATATTATTTTTGGTTACTAAACTTTTAAAAGTTATAAAATGACCATTAGATTTTTTGATATATTATAAAATGGTCATTGAACTTTATCAATTAGTACAAAATGGTCATCAAATTTATTGAATTATTTCAAAATGGTTATTAAACTTTTCAAATTTTATCAATAATTTATAACATGCAATGATTCAATGAACATTTTGTAATAGTTCGATAAGTTTAATGATTGTTTTGCAACTTTTGAAAGTTTAGTGACTAAAAATATCATTTTAACATAGTTGAATGACTATTTGTGTAATTAACTCAATTTTTTTTAAAAAAAATCGGTTAAATCGAAAACCGGACGAATTAACCGAACTTTTTCGGTTCGATTTAAAATTTTCAAAAAAATCAGTTCTATTAACAGTTAAAATGGGATAAAAAACGGTTAATAAATATTAGGTAATTCGGTTTGTCGGTTAACCGAGCCGACCGAATGCACACATCTGGTTAACATACGAAAAATCTTACTGCCACCCATTCTCTATATAATCTTAGATCGCATTAATAATGTGCCATTTCTTATGAGTTTATCTCATTTTTTATTTTACTTGAACCAAAACAAAATAATTATAAGAACTAATAAATCAGTTTTTCTAGCTGGTTGACATATTATTTCAGCAAAATTTCAAATATATATATATATATATATATATATATATATATATATATATATATATATATATTAATAGAACTATATATTATTATAAGTTGAGGGAAATTAACAATTTTATATCATCTAGTATAAAATATAGATATCACGTTAATTTTACGTAGGGGTTAAGGCAACGAATTGAGATCTTTTTAGTTCATAAAATATGATTTTCTTTTTGGGCCATTTTATAAAAAGAAAAAGTGAATCCCAAACTCAAAGTAAAAAAATAAGAATTCGGAAAGACCTTTACCGTACAGCCAAGTTAAAGAGCATTATGAACTGTTTCTGGGCTGGCTCTTTCTTACATTACCCTACTCTGTTTCCCAGAATTAAAAAAAAAAAATCATTCAATTTCAGAAAAGAAAATAAAAGAAATATAAGATTTTCCGTGGTTTACAATTGACTTTCCAGCCAACCAATCACTATTACCAGCTGTACCCTCTGTCTTTTTCTTTTAGTTACAAAATTAAATAAAATTTTATATATTTATATGACCTAAATACAAATATGTGTTCTTAAAAAAAAGTCTAAATAGCATAATTGAAAATAAAAGTAGAACTCAAATTTGATTGGGGGAAAGTTGAGTTAGGGGGAAAACAAAGTCAACCACGTGGCATGTTTCAAGACAAACATCACTTGGTTTTTTATAAAATTTGTTATTTTTTATTAAATGGAGAGATATTATATTTTCATATCAGAATTCGTATCCATATAAAATAAGATTAGATGAGCATCCTTAACAACTAGGCTAATTAGTGGATCTCTATAAAGTTTGTTATTTTAAAAACGAAGCTAGAATTAGATAATAGAAAAAATATGTAATTTAATTTTAAAGTTAATATAAATTTAATAAATGTTTAATATAAATTTTAGAACGGAAATTTTGATTTATTTGATAAATATTCAAATTAATAGTAATTAAATTTGTGATTAGTCAAAATATTTGAAGACACGAACCACACTGTTTTTCTTAACAATTTGTCTCTAACAAAACAATGATTATAAGCAAGGAGGGAGGGAATTATATAGGGGTGGGCCCAAGATTTTTTTTTTTCACTTTGTCCTTTATATAATTTTAAAAAATTATTTATTTATAAATTTGTCTTTTATCATTAAATTTTTATATTTTCTCTTACTTTAAATTCTGGTTCCGTCTTTAATTATAAGCGAATAAAATTGAAGGTTCAATATATGTTTTTTATAAAGCAGGTTCAATATATGTTAACTTGAGATAATCATATATACAATTATTTTATTTGCATTAAAAAGTCATTGAGCACTAGGCTTATAACCCTACTTTTGTTCAACGTGGCATGTGATTATTTGGGGGAAAACAAGGTAATAATAATACTAATAATCATCATCTTGTAGTTCAATTGAGTCCTCCATTCTTCCTTTAAATTCACGTTGCTTTAGAAACTAAAGCTAAAACAAGAGCTTATTATAATCTCCTCAAAAGGTAGAAAAAGGGCCTCTCACAGGCTTCCACGTGTATGTCACTCAATGATTATAATTCCATGGATCATCAAACTTCGTTTTTTTAATTCGTATCAAAGCACAGACCAAAGATTATTGTAAAATGCGTATTGCTGATGTAATCAATTAGTGACATTTGGAACTCAATGTTGATTATCATCGATTTAATTAATTAAATTTAAGCATAAGGCTAATTTTAACCCTTTAATTTTTATAAATTTTATCAATTTGGCCCTTACTTTCTTGGGGATAAATTTAGCCCTCAACCTATATAATTCTGTTAAAATTTTTATTTTTTAACTAACATATGATTGGACCGTTAAAAGTTTAACAATGGTGACATAGCATATACATGTGACAATACATTTTAAATGACAAGATATCTAACCTATCACATACTTACATGTGGATATAATTTCATTCTAATATAGAAAATAAAACAATTAAAATTCAAATAAAATATTAAAAAATAATTTCAAAACTAAAAGCTTGCTTGAAAAATTCTCAACCCCTAGAATCAAAATCCTACCTAAAGAAACTATCAATTGATTCATTATTTTCAAAGTTCGAGATTTCTTTTAAAAACTCTTTTGAATGTAGAAAGAACATCGAGTCTACGTTGTTCAAAAGAAAACATAATTTTAAAAATCCTTAGCCATTGCAAGTTTTCATATTTAGGTTTTAGAAACTTTGAACAGATTTATTAGTGTGTATTTTTTTATTATTTTCGGCATTCTTTTAGATTCAATCAAAACTCAAACCCTCCAAATTACTAGTTTCATGGCAAATAATCTTGGAGTTTAAAAAGAATTGAACACCAAAATACTTAAATTTTAAATCTTAAATTAAAATAATAAAAAATTCAGTTGATTAGTATCAAAATTCCTTACCTTTTGATTCACCAATAAGCAATTTCTACAAACCTCAATAATCTTGTAAATTTTTCACTGCCTTCCTTTCTCTATCGTTGATTTAAAGTGATTCAGGTTTTAATGATTCAAAGTGAATTTAATGCTAAAGTTATATTTGTTTCATGACAAATAATCTTGGAGTTTAAAAAGAATTGAACTATGCAAATTTTTAGACTGTGCTCATACTTTTTTACGTAGATTTTTTATTCTATCACAGTTGGGGTTGATAATTTTCACACCTTCGCTTCTAGTTTTGAATTAATTCATTTTTCATATTCTATTTGAATTTGAGTTATTTTGTATTTTTATATTAGAATGGAATTATATTTCAATGTAAGTATATAATAGGTTAGATGTTATGTCAGTTAAAATATATTGTCACAACTCACATGTATATGTTGTGTCATTCTTGTTAAATTTTTAACGGTCTAGTCATCATACTAGTTAAAAAAATAAAAAATCTTACAAAAATATATAGATAGAGGGTTAAATTTATCAAAAAAAAGGATGAAGGCTAAAATGAAAAAAAATATAAATGTTAAGGGTTGAAATTAGCTGTAACGCCCGTGTTTTGGGGTTAGGAGTTAGTGAGGTTGCGGTTCGAGTCGGTAAAAATTTAATTAAAACATTTTGGTCATGACATGAGTTAGTTGAAATTAAATAGAAAGGGAGGGACCAAAGATGTAATTTAACCCTAAAGAATTTAAAAGAAAGACCACTTTAAAGAAAAAGCCATCATCTTCTCTCCCCACACCCCTTTCTAACGTTGGAAAGCTCTCAAACTCTCTAACACCCAAAGTTACTATTCCATTGAGTTTCTTCATCTTCCCAAGGTCTTTTTCAAAGGTAAGGATGTTTTCTTACTATCCTCTTCATCCTTTATCAAACCATGGCTTTAGATTTTAAAACTATGAGCTTTTGAAAATTAGGGTTTGGTTTAAAGTTTGGGTTTTTATGGTGATTTCCATTTTGTTTTGAAATATAAAGTTAGGTTTTACCTTAATCACATTAAGATGTATTATATATGTCAATTTGGTTGAGTTTTATTGAAAACTCGAAATGGGTTCTTGGCAGAGCTGTCCCTGGGCCTGGGCAACAAGGGCGACGGCCCAGGGCCCCAGGGAGGCAGGGCCCACTGGCCATTGGTAAAAAGAAACAACCAAAGTATTTAATAGCCCATCAATAACTGCTAATTTTTTTACGGTTAACTAAAATTTAAAATTATAAGCTATAGAAAGTGTAATTATAACTCCTAGGGAATTGAAAATTCAAGTCGGCCAACCAGTCTTAATCAAGTTTAATTGTTTTTTTTAAGTTTAATTATTTTCCCTATTATTATATAAATTTAAAAGAGAACGTTAAAAATATGGTGGCCAAAAGTCATAATTAAGTATAAAGTTGTTAATATCTAATTAGTCTAGGTATTAATGTATTATAGGGTCATAATTAAGATTATAATAATATTTTCATTCAATTTTAAATTTAAAATAAAATTTTTATATACACCTATAAATAGTATTTATATTGTTTTTGTTCTTCACATCTCAATTTCTCATCACTTTTCCTTTTTCTTATGTTATTTTCTCACAATTTATTTTGAAGTTATCGAATCCTCTTAACTATGCCGGTGACAGTTACATCGGCCGAAAGAAGTTTTTCGAAGTTAAAATTGTTGAAAACCTATTTGAGATCGTCAATCTCATAAGAAATATTAAATGGTCTAGCTATTTTATGTATTAAGAAAAATATGTTAGATTGTATTGATGTAGACACTATTAATACTGATTTTGCATTTAGAAATGCTCATAAAAGTTGTTTTATGTAAGTTGTTCGGTGTTTAATAGAATTTCTTGATATTTTTCGTTTGATAATTATTGGGCGTAATAAAAAATATAATTTACAAATAAATTAATTGTTTTTTATACTCTTTGAATTTTATTTTTTTAATAGTTGTTATTAGGGCCCAATTTTTTGATTTGCCCATAGACCACAAAAATCTCAGAAACGGCTTTGGTTCTTGGAGCTATTTTTGAGATGTCAAAACTTGATTTTTGAGTGGGTTTTGAGTGAAAATTAAAGGGCTGATGGTTTATATAGGTTAGGGGGATGTTTTGGGACCTTTTGGGTATTTGAAAATGGAAATTTCAGCTAAGGTTTGAGGGAGCACGAAATTGATATATTTGGGGATTAATTTGGTTGGAAAATTTGGGTGAAGTTAGTTTAAACTCAAAGGTTGAGTGTTGATCGAATGTTAGCATTGATTGAGGTTGTTGGTTGGCTAGAAGCAAGAGGAGACGTCGAAGGAGCATTGGGATCGAATCCGGGCTTGTAACACCCGGGTTTAGGGGTTAGGTGAAAATAATATTTTAATATTATTTGGGCTCGGTTTTATACTCTAAATAATATTTCGAGTTTGTTTTCAAAATTAATTAATTTTGGGTGAGCCATGTTTTAAGATTAAAACTCCAATTAACCATGGATTTCTCCTCCTTGTGAATAGCCAAATTCATTAAGGGTAAATGAGTCTTTTGATTTTTAAAGGAATAAAACAAAAACAACTAAAATACCAAAATTTCACTCATCTTCTCCCTCTCCCAACAAAACCCACGACAAACTCTCCCCTCCATTGTAGAGCACTATTCCATCACCTTGCCTCCCCATTTCAACCCCAAATTGAAAGGTAATGGTATTTTTGACTTCTCCTCATCTCTCTCTCCATGAAAGTACCTTTTATTTTAATTTTCATGAAGTTTTTAGAAAATGGAAGTTTTGAATATTTTGATTAAAAATGAGATTTTTATGTTGATAAATGAAGTATTTTGATTTGTTATGCTTAGTTATGGTTTATAGAAGTCAAAGGGTGTATCATATGTGAATTTCAAATGATTTTGAACAATTTTCGGAATTGAGTTTTAAGAGGGTTTTTGGAGGGTTTTAAAGTGGGTATTGGGGTTGTTTAATGTTGGATTTTGGGGGCTGTTGGTAGTATGATATATGAGGATCACTTTGGGTGTAATTGATGCTTGTTTGGATGCTTGAAATGGAAGATTTTGGTGGGTTTTAGGGGCAGCTCGAAAATTCTGTTTTGGACTTGTTTTGGGTGTTGGATGCTTGCAAATGTTGATCAGGGTTAGTTCCGATGATGAAATATTGATTGTGAATGTTTTGTTTGTGTTTGAGATTGATTAGAATCGAGTTTGGGCATCGGTGAAGCATCGGAAGTGAATCCGGGAAGTTGAAGGTTGTTGCTTGCTTGGTCTTTGAGCTTGGAAGCGTAGGTGAGTGGTTAATTGTTTAAAATGGTTTTAAAATAGTTGGTTCGAGTATATAGACTAGGTTGGGCTTGGTAGACCCACCTAGAGTTAGGATTAGGGTTGTAGCCTAATCCTAAGCTTGATCTAGAGCCTTTGTATGAACTCTTTTATGTGGATGTGTATGACTCGTATGAAATGTGACATGAATGATTATGTATATTGTATTATACATGTGGGTTGAGATATGACTTGTGATGCTTGAGACATGCGTGATGATGGTTGTTGGTGAGTACGTGCTAAGCACGAGATTGATTGAAATGAGTAATGTGAAGTGAGTAAATATTGGCACTAGTTTACTTGAATACAAATGATCGATCATTAGGATGTTAGTGTGTACACATGAGTCAAAAGTCGCGCGTGGCCTTGGTGGCGTTGAGTCACCAATGAGGAGTACGAGTTCGCCCGGAAATTGTTTTTAAATGTAGTCGGTGATGAGTGGAATCCCATCGATGGGGCGTGAGGATGAGTGGAATCCCCTCCGCGAGACCGGTGATGAGTGAAATCCCACCGTGAGGTAATGTGGTTGTTGGATGTGAGTTCCAACATGTCTATCCGCGTATTCAGGTCTTAGCTAGGTGCCAATGTTGTTTGATATGTATATCAATGTGTTGAGGTTTATGGTCATTGATGAGATGCTTGAATGTTATTACATGTAATGTGGAGTTGAGCTTATGATCATGGCATTTATAATGTACATTGCCCATGCATCTTTATCTTATGACTCATGTGGATCCTTGGTATGTTTGTGAAATGCCTTGGCTAGATCGTGCTCGGACCCTGCAATGTTGAGGTTTGTTTTTAGAGCTTACCCTCACTAAGCATCATTACTTACGCTCTCCTTGTTCAACATTGCAGATCCTTAGTTCGCGGGTTGTTCGAGCAAGTGGAGGGCCTCCAAGTGTGGTTGTTAGCCTTGAGTGCTTCAAGTATGAATTTTTAATGTTGGACATGTAATAGTTTGAGCAATGGGACATGTGTTGTTTTGTTGGGTAGTTGTTGGTTGTTTAGGAGCATGTATAGACTCCTTGATACCTTGCTTTTGTATGGTTGGTGTTGCCATGTTGACTTGTAATCCATGCCTAAATTGCTTATTTTGAATGTTAGCCATATGCCTTAGAGTTTACCATTATGCTTGAATGATGTTGAATGAATGTATGTCTTGTGAGGTCTTGCCTTAGTGTTAGACTTGTCTTAATCTTGTTGAAGCATGCTAATATAGTTGGGATGCCTTAAGTTTAATTTATATGGTGTTGTAGGGTGTTTTGGCGGTGTTTTGGGACACCCTTGTGCCTTAAAACAACCAAAACGAGTCTGCAGACAGGGGGCGTTTCAGAACGGGTCACCCTGTTCCGATACGGTTCCTTTGCAAATGAATTGCCGTTTCGAAACGGATAGGGGTCGTTTCGGAACATTTTTGCTACTGGAATTTTGAGAAATTGACGAGATAAAGGCGTTCCGAAACGGGCCTTTGATGTTTCGAAACGGTCAAATCTCGTTGACCACGAGATTTTGACCGTCAAGGTCGTTTCGATACGGGTTACCCCTGTTTCGAAACGGTCGCCCTATGGCTGACCCTGGCCTGTTGACTAAGTCAAGGCGTTTCGGAACACCATAAGGGCGTTTCGAAACGGCCTGCTGTAAAAGACTAAAATGAGTTGTTTAATGTTTTGGTTGGTCAGAGTATGTTGCATTGTTTGTACTTTTCTGCTGCTGTGCTTCACATAGGTTTAATTATGCCTATAGACAAGATAAAATAAAAAGAAAATTTTAGGGTCGTTAACCGAGGGCAAACCTTAACAGGTTTCACTTCGGTTTTCCCCGTGTGGCCCACTCAGACCGGTCATCCGACCAGACCGGGACGAGGGGGTTACACTTGTTGGTATCAGAGCCTAAGGTTACCGAGGCCTTGGGCAGGTAAGTGAGGTAAGCTTAAGTTTTTAAATTGAATTGCACGGTGCTCGCTTGTTTTGCAAGAATGATTGCTTGTGTGACAAGTATGTTGATTGTTTTATTTTAAAGCATGTGTGTGTGAGTCCCATTGCTACTATTACATTGGAAAAAAATGATTTTAAGTGAGGGAACGTACTTGAACACTTGGAAGCCTTGCCTTGCTAACCCAGCTTGTATGTTTTGTTGTTGTGGTTGTAGTTGATATCTGTGAGAGCGATGTCTAGACCGAGAGGTAGACCGAGGTTGGTTCGTCAGGAACCACGGGTTGCGGCTCCTGTTGAGCCGACAGTTGGTGCGGAGGCTCACATAGAAGGACCGGTGGCCGCGGGAGTTGGCGCTCCTCCACCACCTCCACCACCACCACCTCCTCCACCTGGAGTTGGGGGAGAGGATGGAGCCGGAGGAAATGGACCACAAGGTGGCCAAGGTCCAGCTGGAATTGACATGACTCCGCTTGTGCAAGCAATAGCGGAAGCATTCCAGGCCGCAGTTGCGGGAGCTCAGGCTGCAGCTCAGCCTAGGTGTGACGATGCTAGTCTACCTTTGGAGAGGCTCCGTAGCTTGGGGGCCGAGGAGTTTAGAGGATCTACTCCGGAGAGGTCAGAGTTATGGCTGGAGAAGACAGTTCGTATCTTGGCTCAGATGGGTTGTGCGGACGCACGTAGGTTGGGTTGTGTGATCTCGTTGCTTCAGGGTGATGCCTACACCTGGTGGATCACCATTACCACTAGGGTTCCGGAGGCAGAGATAGATTGGGATTTCTTTGAGTCCGCTTTCAGGAAGAGGTACTTGGGACCGAGGTACCTAGATGAGAAGAAGAGAGAGTTCATGGCTCTTACTCAGGGGGATGCTTCTATGACTGATTATGAGATCCGCTTTGTTCGCTTGAGTCAGTATGCCCAGAGTTGGTTCCTACTGAAGTGGAACGCTGCAACCGTTTCCGTTATGGATTGAATGAGGAGATTAAGAGGTACACGCTGGCTTTTGACTACCCAGACTTTGATGTATTGGTCGCGAGGGCCAAGGATTTGGAGCATAGTTTGGGTTCAGCCAAACGAGTTGGTGGTTCTAGTTCTGGAAAGAGGCATAACCACTTTGATGGTAGAGACGCCAAGAGGCACAGAGGTGGCAGACATCAGTTTGATCATAGACGTGGCGGTGGCCACCAGGGTAGGGGCCATCAGGGCCATAGAGGAGGAGGGCGGTTGCCCGAGTGTACCCGTTGTGGGAGACAGCATGCTGGTGAGTGTTGGGGTAATTTCCATGCTTGTTGGAATTGTGGTTCGAGGGACCACTTTAGGAGGGATTGTCCGCATCAGGCGGCTCAGGCACCGAACATTGCTCAGGCTCTTGCGAGAGTGAACGATTTTCAGAGAGGCCGTGGGCGCGGTCGTGGCTACTTCCAGCCTAGGGCTGATGCACCTAGGGTAGATGCTCAGATGAACCTTGCTCATGTTGTGGCTGTTCAGCCGGAGGCGGGAGGACCATCGAGAGTTTATGCTCAGAGAGAGGCCGGGAACGACACCGATGTGATAGCAGGTAATTTCGAGTTACAGTCTATGTCTTTGCTTTCTTTGGTAGATTCGGGTTCTACGCATTCCTACATTTTGAGTGAGCATGCACAGAAGTTAGATATCCATGTTGAGATCTTAGATGTAGGTATGCATGTTACTAGTTCTTTTGGTGAGACAGTTGTGGTTAGACGTATGTATAGGAGGTGTCCACTGAAGATTCAGGGTCATGTGTTCTCAGTTGATATGATGGAACTTCCCTTCTACGGTTTTGATATTATTTTGGGTATGGATTGGTTGGTTGAGCATCGGGCTAGTGTGGATTTTGAGACAAAGAGAATTTCTTTGAAGCTTTCTGATGACTACGAGGTAGTGGTAGTGGGCGAGAACATTAAGTTCTTGTCTAATGTGGTGTCAGCTTTAGAGGCCCATAGGTTGATGGACTCTGGATGTGGGGCTTATTTAGCTTATGTTATGAATCCGGATATGAGTGAAGCTAGACCGAAAGATATCAGGACAGTGTGTGACTTTCCAGATGTGTTTCCTGAAGAGTTGCCGGGTTTGCCTCCTGACAGAGATGTTGAGTTTGTGATTGAGACAGTTTCAGGGTCTAATCCAGTTTCGATAGCTCCGTATCGTATGGCTCCGAAAGAGTTGAAAGAATTGAAGAGTCAGTTTCAAGAATTATTAGACCGTGGTTTCATTAGGCCTAGTAGTTCTCCGTGGGGTGCTCTCGTGTTGTTTGTGAAAAAGAAAGATGGTAGCATGCGCATGTGTATTGACTATAGGCAGTTGAATCAGTTGACTGTGAAGAACAAGTATCCGTTGCCTCGTATAGATGATTTGTTTGATCAGTTGAGAGGTGCTTCAGTATTCTCGAAGATAGACTTGAGATCCGGGTACTACCAGTTGAAGGTGAAAGAGTGTGATGTTCCGAAGACAGCTTTTAGGACTAGGTATGGTCACTATGAGTTTCTTGTGATGCCATTTGGGCTCACGAATGCACCAGCAGCATTCATGGACATGATGAACAGAATTTTTAGAGACTATCTAGACTGTTTTGTAGTTGTCTTCATTGATGATATACTTGTGTACTCGAAGACAGAAGAAGAGCATGATGAGCACTTGAGGTTTGTTTTACAGAGACTGTTGAGCAACCAGTTGTATGCGAAGCTCAGTAAGTGTGAGTTCTGGATTCGAGAGGTTGTATTTCTGGGCCATGTTGTTTCGGCCGAAGGCATCCGGGTTGATCCATCGAAGATTGAGGCTATTGTTGAGTGGAAACGACCTAAGTCCGTGACCGAGATTAGGAGTTTCCTAGGATTAGCCGGTTACTATAGGAGATTTGTTGATGGTTTCTCTAGAGTAGCTGCTCCTTTGACTAAGTTGTTGCAAAAGGGAGTCAAATTTGAGTGGTCAGATGCAAAACAGAAGGCCTTTGAGAAATTGAAAGAAGCTTTGACGAATGCTCAAGTGTTAGTGCAACCTGTTTCAGGTAAGGAGTTTGTGATTTACAGTGATGCTTCCTACGTAGGCTTAGGATGTGTTCTGATGCAAGATAGGAGAGTTGTTGCTTATGCTTCTAGTTGAAGATTCATGAGAAGAACTATCCTACTCATGACATTGAGCTAGCCGCAGTTGTGTTTGCATTGAAGATTTGGCGTCATTACTTGTATGGTGAGAAGTGTGTTGTTTACACCGATCACAAGAGCTTGAAGTACTTGATGACACAAAAAGAGTTGAACTTGAGACAAAGAAGGTGGCTAGAGTTGTTAAAAGATTATGATTTGACCATTGAGTACCATCCGAGTAAAGCAAATGTAGTAGCCGATGCTTTGAGTAGAAAAGTGGTCGTTGAGCTGAGAGCTATGTTTGCTAGATTGAGTGTGTCTGATGATGGTGGTTTGATCACCGAGTTGCAAGTGAAGCCTTCTTTGATTCAGTTGATTAGAGAGAAGCAGTTGCAAGATGCGAGCCTAGTTCCTCATGTTCAAGACATAGCCGAAGGAAGACCGACTGAGTATAGTTTCAGTGGTGAGAGCTTGTTGTGCTTTAGAGATAGGATTGTTGTACCAGAAGATGTTGAGTTGAGACGTCAGATTTTGAGTGAAGCACATTCGAGTCCCTTTTTGATGCATCCGGGTAGTACCAAAATGTACCGAGATCTGAAGAATGATTACTTTTGGGTTGGTTTGAAGAGAGATGTAGCCGAGTATGTGAGCCGTTGTATGGTTTGTCAGAGAGTGAAGGCAGAACATCAGGTTCCTTCAGGTTTGCTACAGCCTTTGAAGATTCCGGAATGGAAATGGGAGAGGATCACCATGGATTTTGTGTCGGGGTTGCCTTTGTCTCCTTCGAAGAAGAACTCAGTTTGGGTGATTGTTGATAGGTTCACTAAGTGTGCTCACTTCTTAGCAGTGAACACTACGGATTCTTTAGACAAGTTGGCAAACTTGTACATCCGTGAGATTGTGAGACTTCATGGAGTTCCGAAGTCTATTGTTTCAGATAGGGATCCTAGATTTACTTCGAGGTTCTAGAGTTGCTTGCATAGTGCTTTGGGTAGCCGTTTGCATTTCAGCACATCTTATCATCCGCAGTCTGATGGGCAGTGAGAGCGAGTGATACAGATTCTAGAGGATATGCTTCGTTGTTGTGTGATTGATTTTTAGGGTTCTTGGGAGAAGCACTTACCGTTGGTTGAGTTTGCTTACAACAACAGTTATCAGTCTAGTATTCAGATGGCACCTTATGAGGCTTTGTATGGTAGACGATGTAGGACTCCGATTTGTTAGGCTGAGACAGGTCAGAGATTGTTACCTATGCCAGACTTGCTTAAGGGGACTACCGACAAAGTAAAGTTGATTTGTGACCGATTGAAAGTAGCTTCCGATCGTCAGAAGTCTTATGCAGATTTGAAGAGGAAAGGGGTTGAGTACTCAGTGGGTGAGAAAGTGTTTCTGAAAGTATCTCCGTGGAAGAAGGTAATGAGATTTGGCCGGAAGGGCAAGTTGAGCCCAAGGTTCATTGGTCCATATGAGATAGTTGAGCGGATTGGACCTGTAGCATATCGTTTGAGGTTACCTTCTGAGTTAGAAAAGATCCATGATGTCTTTCATGTGTCTATGCTTAGGAGATATAGATCGGATCCTTCACATGTGATGCCCGTTGAGGAGATAGAGTTAAATCTGGATTTGTCCTATAATGAAGAGCCTGTTGAGATACTTGCTTCTGATAGCAAGGTGTTACGTGGCAAGACCATAGAGTTGGTCAAGGTGTTGTGGAGACATAGAGGTGTGGAAGAGGCCACATGGGAGAGGAAGGCGGATATGGTTGAGCAGTTTCCGTATTTTTTTCCACCAGGTAATTTCGGGGACGAAATTCCTTAAGTGGGGGAGAGTTGTAACACCCGGGTTTAGGGGTTAGGTGAAAATAATATTTTAATATTATTTGGGCTCAGTTTTATACTCTAAATAATATTTCGAGTTTGTTTTCAAAATTAATTAATTTTGGGTGAGCCATGTTTTAAGATTAAAACTCCAATTAACCATGGATTTCCCCTCCTTGTGAATAGCCAAATTCAGTAAGGGTAAATGAGTATTTTGATTTTTAAAGGAATAAAACAAAAACAACTAAAATACCAAAATTTCACTCATCTTCTCCCTCTCCCAACAAAACCCACGACAAACTCTCCCCTCCATTGTAGAGCACTATTCCATCACCTTGCCTCCCCATTTCAACCCCAAATTGAAAGGTAATGGTATTTTTGACTTCTCCTCATCTCTCTCTCCATGAATGTACCTTTTATTTTAATTTTCATGAAGTTTTTAGAAAATGGAAGTTTTGAATATTTTGATTAAAAATGAGATTTTTATGTTGATAAATGAAGTATTTTGATTTGTTATTGTTGCGTGTAAAAGAGTCTATCGCAATTGAGTGAAAGTGTACACGACGCAAGTAGTAAAGTGATACGAAGTATTGGATATCGTCTCCACAGGGATTGGGCTAATAGCTTCACCTAAATTCACTGCACGAAGTAAAAGAAATATTTAAGAGAATTGTCACGAGAATAAAGTAAAACGCAAATAAAAGAATTGAGTTATCAAGATAGAGAGAATGGGCTGGTATTGAGTTGCTCAGTAGTGCAGGTATTGGATTGCTTAGGATCTCCAGTTCTGTCGTCGCACCCGTCGCCGACAGCACCTGTCGCGGCGGATGTCCGTTAGCTGTCGCGGCAGCGAACACTAACTCCGTACTTCAAGCTTGGCAAGAATCCCATATCTGCCTTGCCCTATCCCTAGGCACAAGTCTGTCGATGATCACGTCTTTGATGATACCTCCCGGCGTGAATCGAAGGATGAACACCGATGTGTATGAATTCTTCCTTAGCCACTTAACCTCGCCCTATCCCTAGGCACGAGATGGTTCAACTATAAACTAGAGAACGCGCTCTTATCTCTTTCGTATACTTAACTCTCCCGATGCTAAGTAAATGGATAACCTCACAATGCTCTCCCGATGCTCTTGCAAGATATTAAAACCAAGATAAAAGAACTTGAAGTCTATTTTATTGAACTTGGAAAATCCTAAAACAAAACAATACTTGCAACTACTTTACAAAACAACCCGTAGCCCTAGGGGGAATTTAGAACATGTCGGTGACAGGTAAACGACAGGGGTTTTTGGTTTCGGTTATGGGGTATTCCGTTATGCCCTAGGTTAAATCTATGCCCTTATATAAGCTTTGGGCTCAAGTTATCTAAGGTAACAAGGATTACAACTTTAATTAAAAGTAAGATTCTAATAAAGACTAAATCTCTAAAGACTCATACTTTCCAGCCGCATCCTTGCTTTTAGGAATTTCTTCTCCTTGGGCTTTGGCTTGACATATCTTTTGATCCGGGGCTTGGAAAAATATGTGGCTTTGACACGACAGACGAGCAGATTTTTCTCTATCTATCGAGGTCCACTTTGCTTTTCCTCTTCATAAGTCTGCTGTCACCATGCTGTCACGACAGGTCCATGACAGATTCGTCTTCTTCGGCTGTTTGTCCAGTTCAGCTTTCCTGCTTATCTGCCCTGCGCCTGCCTTCATCGTCAACCATGACAGATACCTGCAAAATACGCCATCTTTTAGTAGAATCCGTGCCTTTTATATAATTGTGATGTTTTATTGAAAACTAACCTAAATGCAATGCAATGATGCTTGAATGCAGCAGAAATATGGGTTAAAAAGGGTGTAAATAATAGAACTTTTACACACTCAACACACCCCCAAACTCAAGTTTTTGCTTGCCCTCAAGTAATTAAGACCTAAAAGAAAAATGAAAATTTTTGTGTTGGACTTCAAACAGTGAACTGTCTCTTACCCGTCGCTCATTCTCTGTGGCGGCAGCAACCTGTCGAAAGGGTTAGGATCTGTCCGGAATCTCCCTATAGCTCTCGTGCAGTGTGTGCATGCTTGTGAACAGTTATATGCTAAGACTCTCTTAGTTTCACTAGAATATTCAACTCCTTAACTCGAATTTTTATGCCAAAGTTTACTTTCTTGAAGACACATTTTCATGCTTCTTTTCTATTTTTCAAGCTAAGTTTTACTAGAGCCAGTTTCGGGCACCTCTAGTTTACTAGAGCCAGTTTCGGGCACCTCTAGTTAGCTTCCTAGAGCCGGTTTCGGGCACCTCTAGGTTTTTAAATTTCTTTTGCTAAACTTCTTTCCTAGAGCCAGTGTTAGGCACCTCTAGGGGCTATTCAAGTTCTAAGCATCCTATTCTAGTTTGGCTAAAAGAAATCTAAGCAATATAACAGTCACAAAAGTGTTTAAGTTTTCAGAACTATAGAAAGGCTCTAAACTTTTCCTTACCCTGTCCTAAAGATGCTGCCACGATAGAGCCGTCATGACAGGTAAGTTAACTTCAAAGTTTTAAGCCAACAATTTAAATTTTCTGATTTTTTTTAAGAGAAAAAAGATAAATAATAAGACACAACAATTAATAAAAAGATGTACTTAAGACTCCATTAATGATGGAGAGTTGCCACCCCCAAACTCGAGGGTTGCATTGCCCTCAATGCAAAATGACATGAAAAATAAAAGAAAGAAAAAGTACATCACAAAATATAAAGGCAGGCAGCAACAAGAGGAAAATAAAAACTTAAATTTTAGTCGCTGTCCTCACTGTTGCTGCTGACGCGGATCTGATGGCGGCGTCTGCGCTGTGGAGGGGGCTGGGCAGGTTGAGGGGCAGGTTGCTCCACTAGCCGGACGTCGGAACTGCTACCACTGTCCCAAGAGCTGCTGGTGGTAGTGGCTTTGGGCAGCCTTTTCTTGTGTGCCACGTGCTTAATTCTCTTGACCCGCGTAAAGTCCCTCTCCAAATTTCTCCGGATAAGAGGGCTGTCATCAGTGGCAGGTCTCTTGGTTCCTCGAGGGGAGGTGTCTGCCGGTGGGCTGCCTTCTGCCGTTGGGGCAGGGGTTGGTGTGGAAGCGGCAGAATGCATATGGGGAGAGACAGGTGGTGTGGATGTGGGGGAGGGTATATGGAAATAATGGGCGGGGAAGGTGGGGAAGATGACATCCGAATAATGTAAAGTATTAGTAATGAAATTTACCGTTGCATTTGAGAAATCGCGGATGAAAGTCATCAAACCCATTTGCCGCTCCTCTATCCGTAAAATTGCAGCAAGGATGTGGGCAGACTGGTCTGTCGGAGCGGTGTCGGCGGCAGCTTCTAGGGCAGGGTCGGTGGCAGGTTCTTCATCGGAGTCAGCAGGAGGGGCATTTGGGTCGAAGGCGTTGATGGGTGATACGACTATGACCTCCATGAGGCTGGAGATGTTGTTGTCAGTCCAACCACAGCCCATCTTCATTTTGTCGGAGGGTTCTTCGGGTACAGCAGCACATCGGCAGAGGGAAGTGATGGTGAACGGCAGGCACAGGCGAGAGTCGGAGCGGAAGGCACAATCGAGGATGCTGTCCCTCATATATCTGCCCACATTTATGAGCCTGTCGTGCATAATGGAGTGGATAAGGGCCAGCCGCTGTCGGTTGACTGTCGTGTGGTGGGAAGAGGGCAGGATACGCTTTTTGATGAAAGCGTTCCAAAGTTTTGCCTCGGGGAGGAGCTGCCCCCTGTTGACGAAGTGGGGGTTCTTCTTGCTGGTTGTCCATGATGTACCAGCCTCTGTCAGCTCCACCATGACAGCATCATAGGCAGCATCATCGAGGGTGTCAAGAAATTGTTGGTGGGCATCATCATCGGGGCCGAAGAAAAGGCCGAACATATGATTGATGATGTTGGCGGTGAAGGGTACTTCCACTCCTCGGACGGTGACAGATGTCGCCGTTTTGCTGTCTATGGCCTCGTAAAACTCTCGGACCAAGATATCATTTAGCTCTGTTGGCTGCTCGGCAAAGTCCTCCCATAATTGTGCTGTGATGGCCTTCACAATGAACGGCCGGAGTCCCATATGGGGAGCGTTTCTGTTGTATATGAAGCCACGCTCCTCCCATAATTCCTTGTTGGCGAATGGTGATGCTGCTGCTGAAGAAGAAGCGACAGCAGCGTTACGGCGGGTCTGTCTCGACGACATTTTGGTTGCAAGGGCTGTGAAAGAGAGAAAACAAATAAAACTAGAGGAGAAAAACAAGAGAGAAAAATCAGAAGTGATGAAAAAAATGAAAATGGGAAGGGGTTTTATAGCGGTCGGGTATCTGCCCATTTAATGCCGCAACGACAGGCGGGAATAACGGGGCGGCAGATTGGATGTAGCGTGTCTGACGCGTCTGACACGCATTTATGCGTCTGTTACGCGTCTGCCGCACGCTTCTTCGTCTGCCGTGTCAGTCTGTTGACAGCCTGTCATATCCGTCCGCGGCGGCAGCCGAAACGACAGGTTTCCATAAATGGGCTTTATTGGGCTGATGGATGGGCGGTGGGCTTGGGTCACTTCTCCTTTTCTTCTTGACTCCTTTATTTCCTAAAAACTGAAATTAGAAAAACAAAACATTATTCGAATAAAATAAACCTAATTTCCTAATAAATAATAATAAATAATAAAATAAAAAGAAAATAGAAATTAGGTTAAATTAGGGATGCCTTGTGGGGCATCACCTAAAGTAACCACTTCCTGTATTCCTGGGGCTTCAGTCCCCTGATAATGCTTGAGGCGTTGTCCATTGACTTTGAATTGGTGCCCGTCTTTTAATGATTGAATTGTAATGGCACCATGGGGAAAAACTTGAACCACTTGGAACGGGCCAGACCATCTAGATTTAAGCTTCCCTGGGAAGAGTTTCAACCTAGAATTAAACAACAACACAAGTTGCCCTGGGCAGAACTGTCGTGGCAGCAACTTCTTGTCATGCCACTTCTTTGTTTTCTCCTTGTATATTCTTGCATTGTCGTAGGCCATTGTCCGTATTTCATCGATCTCATTCAAATCTAACAGCCTTTTCTGGCCTGCCTTGTCCAAGTCCATGTTTACTGCCTTGATTGCCCAATATGCCTTGTGCTCTATCTCGACAGGCAGATGACAGGTTTTCCCATAAATCAAACGGTATGGAGACATGCCCAATGGAGTCTTGAAAGCTGTCCTGTATGCCCATAATGCATCATTCAGAAGTAAAGACCAATCTTTCCTAGTTGGTTTGACCATCTTTTCAAGAATGTTCTTCACTTCCCTATTGGATATCTCAGTCTGTTCATTGGTCTGTGGGTGGTATGCTGTCGCGATCCTGTGCTTGACACCATACTTCTTCAAAGCGGCAGCAATTACCCTATTGTCAAAATGTCTCCATTCATCACTGATAATCGCCTTAGGGATGCCAAATCTAGAAAAAATATTTTTGTGCAAAAACTTTTGGACCGTTTTGGCATCATTCTTTTGAGTTGCGATTGCTTCTACCCACTTGGAGACATAATCCACTGCTAGGAGGATGTAAAGATTTCCACACGAAGATGGAAAAGGTCCCATGAAATCAATCCCCCAAACGTCGAAAATCTCAACTTCTAAAATGTTCTGCAGTGGCATCTCGTTTCTCCTCGAGATGTTGCCTGTCCGCTGGCACCTGTCACAGTTCTTGTAAAATTCATGTGCATCTTTGTATAGTGTCGGCCAGTAGAACCCTGACTGCAGTACCTTGGCAGCAGTTTTATTGCCTCCTAAGTGACCTCCATATTGTGAAGCATGGCAGTGATGGAGAATGTCTTCTTGCTCTTCTTGTGGTATACACCTCCTTATAACCTGATCTGCGCACATTTTAAAAAGAAGAGGTTCGTCCCAATAATAATGCTTAACATCATTTTGGAACCTCTTCCTGGCTTGATAATTAAGGTCAGAAGGTAATATTCCGCTAACTATAAAATAACGAAATCAGCATACCAGGGAAGGTCAGAAGACTTACCTGCCGCCATGGCTGTCGCGACAGCGATTGCGGCAGCAAAGAGCTGCTCATCTGGGAAGGTCTCCAGTATGTGTGTATCATCAATGGGTAGACTCTGTCCCGTCTCCAATCTTGACAAGTGGTCTGCCACCTGATTTTCTATCCCCTTCTTGTCCTTGATCTCAAGGTCGAATTCTTGTAGTAGCAAGATCCACCGTATCAATCTAGGCTTGGCATCCTTCTTTGCGAACAAGTACTTAAGGGCAGAATGGTCGGTGTGCACTATTACTTTCGTCCTAAGTATGTAAGAACGAAACTTGTTGATGGAGAACACCACAGCTAACAGCTCCTTTTCTGTGGTGGTATATTTCACTTGGGCATCATTCAATGTTTTGCTGGCGTAGTATATGACATGAAACAGCTTGTCCTTGCGCTGCCCAAGTGCTGCCCCGACAGCATAGTCACTGGCATCACACATAATCTCAAATGGCTGTGTCCAGTCTGGCGGCTGTACTATGGGGGCTGTCACTAGTTTTTCCTTCAGAACCTTGAATGCTTCAGTACATTCATCATCAAAGTCAAAGGGTCGGTTCTGCTCTAAGAGATGACATAGGGGCTTCGTGATTTTTGAGAAATTCGCGATAAATCTTCGATAAAAACCAGCATGCCCTAGAAAACTCCTAATGCCCTTGACTGTGGTTGGCGGCGGCAGCTTCTCAATTACCTCTATTTTGGCTCTGTCGACTTCTATCCCACGACAGCTAATCTTATGGCCAAGGACTATCCCCTCATCCACCATGAAGTGGCATTTTTCCCAATTTAAAACAAGATTAGCTTTTTCACATCTTTCAAGTACCTTTTGAAGGTTACCGAGGCAGCTCTCAAAATCGTCTCCAAAGACGGAAAAATCATCCATGAAAATCTCCAGGAAGTCCTCTACCATGTCGGAGAATATGGCCATCATACACCTTTGGAAGGTGGTAGGTGCATTACAGAGTCCAAACGGCATCCTCCTAAATGCGTATGTACCGTAGGGGCATGTGAAAGTCGTTTTCTCTTGATCCTCTGGTGCAATAGCAATTTGGTTATAACCTGAATAACCATCAAGAAAACAATAGTAAGGTTTACCCGCTAATCTATCAAGCATTTGATCAATAAAGGGTAAAGGAAAGTGGTCCTTTCGAGTAGCTTTGTTAAGCTTCCGATAGTCCATACAAACCCTCCAACCGGTCACAGTCCTGGTTGGGATTAGCTCATTGTTTTTGTTGGTTATCACGGTCATGCCTCCTTTCTTGGGAACACATTGCACCGGGCTTACCCATTTGCTGTCGGAGATGGCGTAAATAATACCAGCATCTAACCATTTGATTATCTTTTTACGCACTACCTCCTTCATCGCAAGGTTTAACCGCCTTTGGGCATCAATAGTCGGCTTATGATATTCCTCTAGGAGGATTTTGTGCATGCATATTGCCGGACTAATGCCCTGAATGTCTGCTATCGTCCATCCAATCGCCTTTTTGTGTTGCCTTAACATGTCGATTAGCTGCCGTTCCTGTTCCTGCGGCAGCTTAGCAGAGATGATTACGGGCAGTGTGTCATTGGAACCAAGATAAGCATATTTTAACTGCCCTGGCAGGGGCTTAAGTTCTAAGGCAGGTGGTTCAACAGTAGATGGCTTTTGGATTAAATGGTTATCCGAAGTATAATTTAAAGGTTCGAATAACTTACCTGGACGATTGCCCATCCAGTTTACCTCCTCTTGACCTTCAGTATCAGATGTATCAGATTCAGAGGAGTTGCTGTCGTCGGTGCTGTCGTCGTTGCTGTCGTCCTTGCTGTCGTGACAGGCCTGTAGATGGCTGTCGCAGCAGTGACCAAATTTTATATCACGGCAGCCCGACCTGATACAGGGTTGATCAAAGGTCACCTCAATGATGACCTTGCATTCCTCATCCACATCAGCATGTTTCATCGCTTGGAGAACATTCAACTTAATTTCTTGATCGTTCACGCGCATGGTGAGTTCTCCTTTCTCCACATCAATCAATGATCTTCCCGTGGCTAAGAAGGGTCGTCCAAGGATGACTGGTGCGTTCTCATCTGCCTCACAATCTAAAATAAGAAAGTCAGCAGGAAATATAAGCTTATCCACTCTTACCAAAATATCTTCAATTTTTCCCTCGGGGTGAACGTAAGAGCGGTCGGCTAGCTGTAGGGTAACTGTCGTGGGCCGCGCCTTGCCAATACCTAATTTCTGAAAAACAGATTTGTGCATTAGATTAACACTAGCACCAAGATCACATAATGCCTTACCCACAAATTTGTCGCCGATTACACAAGGTATGATGAAGCTCCCCGGATCCTTCTTTTTCTAGGGTGGCTGCCGATGAAGAATGGTCATGCAACCTTCTGTCATCTTTACCGTTTCAAATTCCCCAAGTTTAGATTTTTTCGACATAACATCCTTGAGAAATTTAGCATAACCGGGCATCTCCCTAACAGCATCTAACAACGGAATATTGATATGAACCTGCTTAAAAATATCATAAATCTTTTTAAGTTGAGATTCATGCTTAGCTTGCTGTATCCGTTGCGGAAAAGGTGGTGGAGGACGATAATCAGCAATGCGTCCTTCCCACTGCATGCGAATCTGAGGACGATAATCATCGTTTTTCTCCTCTGTCGCTTCTGCTGTCGTGACAGGCTCATCGGCAGCAGTCTGTTTATCACCTGTCGGGGCAGCTTCCTCGGCAGGTTTATCCAAGGCGGGTTCCTTCTCTGCTTCCGCTTTTTCCGGCCCTGGTAACTTCTTCCCACTCCTAGTAGTAATCGTCTTACATTGCTCATGTGGGGGTGGTCTAGCATTTTCAGTATTGCTAGGGAAACCTCCATTCTGCCGTGGCTTAATATGTTGTGACACCTGACCCATTTGTGTCTCTAGAGATTTCAAGGTAGCCTCATGATTTGTCATTCTCATCTCGGTTTTATCCATAAAGGTTTCCGTCTTCTTGACAAACTGATTAATATTCTCCATATACGTACCAGTCTGAGACATAAAGGTGGCCAGAGTCTGCTCCAATATACTACTCGTGGCAGGTGGTGGCTGCTGTTGCTGCTGCGGCGGCAGGTGCTGCGGCAGGTTCTGCGGCAGATGCTGTCGCGTCAACAATCTAGGACCTCCCTGATTCTGATTATGTGCTTGCGGATTCAGGGCATTGTTAGGGTTACTCCAGGAAAATTTTGGATCCTTCCTCCAATTAGGGTTGTAGTTGTTGGAATTATAGTTTGGCTTGTAATTTCCAACATATTTTCCCTCTTCTACATTTATTGGGCACTCATCCCTACTATGATTTCCCTCACAAGTAGCACAAACTTCTTCGACAGCAAATTCTTGTAATTCATCATCATTCAATAACTTTTTCATTGCTTTAGTAAGGAATGCTACCTGCGATTTCATAGTGCTGTCGGCCTCATAGTCCTTGACAGCAAGTACCCGTTTACCCCCTCTTCTCGCGGTTGGAAACTGCTCCTCATTCTTAGCCAGATGTTTCAAAACTTGCAGGGCCTCGTCCGGATCTTTATCCAATAATAGCCCATTTGCTGCAGAATCAATTCGAATGCGAGTTTGTAAGTTAGCAGCATTATAGAACTTAGTTACCTGATTCTAGACGGGAAATCCATGCATTGGGCAGTTTCGAAGAAGAGTTGTAAATCTGTCCCAGGCCTCGTGCATTGGCTCGTCATCTTCCTGTTGAAAAGTAGCAATTTCGTTACGTAATCGCTCAGCTAAATGTGAAGGATTAAAACGAGATAAAAATTCACGAGTTAAATCTGCCCAGGTCATAATAGAACCCGGTGTAAGTTTATTCCACCAAGTTTTAGCTCTGTCCCTCAATGAATGGGGGAATAACCGAAGCCTCAGTATCTCCGGACTAACTCATGGCAGTCTAAACGAACCACAGATCTCCTGGAATGTTTTGAGATGCTCCCTAGCATCTTCTGTCGCAGAACCACTGAACTGTCCGGCGTTGTTGATCATACTAAACATGACAGGCTTAAGCTCGAAATTGTCAACATCAATATCCGGCAGCGTGGTCTCCAGTTCTACATGATCGTTCAGCATGTAGTCACGACATGACCGTCGTCCATCTGCCCCAGGCGGGTCACCGACAGGCGGGATATCTCCACCGGCAGGCTGATTACGGGCCATCTGCTCTAGCTGTTCCTCAAGGTATTCGTTTTTGTCTAAAAGGCGGCGAAGTTGTTTCTTGAGATTGAAGGAACGTTCGATTTCCGGATCTAACTTATACTCAGGATCTTCGCCTCTTTTCGATCTGTGCATAAACAAGGAAACCTCGTGAAAAGCAAGAGTTTAAAACACAAAAGAAAAATTAAAGAAAATTTAGATAAAAATAAAAAACAAAAATAAAAACAAAAACAAAAAGTGCAAGGAAAGAAAGGTGTAGTTATGTTGCCAATCCCCGGCAACGGCGCCAAAAACTTGTTGCGTGTAAAAGAGTCTATCGCAATTGAGTGCAAGTGTACACGACGCAAGTAGTAAAGTGATACGAAGTATCGGATATCGTCTCCACAAGGATTGGGCTAATAGCTTCACCTAAATTCACTGCACGAAGTAAAAGAAATATTTAAGAGAATTGTCACGAGAATAAAGTAAAACGCAAATAAAAGAATTGAGTTATCAAGATAGAGAGAATGGGCTGGTATTGAGTTGCTCAGTAGTGCAGGTATTGGATTGCTTAGGATCTCCAGTTCTGTCGTCGCACCCGTCGCCGACAGCACCTGTCGCGGCGGCTGTCCGTTAGCTATCGCGGCAGCGAACACTAACTCCGTACTTCAAGCTTGGCAAGAATCCCAGATCTGCCTTGCCCTATCCCTAGGCACAAGTCTGTCGATGATCACGTCTTTGATGATACCTCTCGGCGTGAATCGAAGGATGAACACCGATGTGTATGAATTCTTCCTTAGCCACTTAACCTCGCCCTATCCCTAGGCACGAGATGGTTCAACTATAAACTAGAGAACACGCTCTTATCTCTTTCGTATACTTAACTCTCCCGATGCTAAGTAAATGGATAACCTCACAATGCTCTCCCGATGCTCTTGCAAGATATTAAAACCAAGATAAAAGAACTTGAAGTCTATTTTATTGAACTTGGAAAATCCTAAAACAAAACAATCCTTGCAACTACTTTACAAAACAACCCGTAGCCCTAGGGGGAATTTAGAACATGTCGGTGACAGGTAAACGGCAGGGGTTTTTGGTTTCGGTTATAGGGTATTCTGTTATGCCCTAGGTTAAATCTATGCCCTTATATAAGCTTTGGGCTCAAGTTATCTAAGGTAACAAGGATTACAACTTTAATTAAAAGTAAGATTCTAATAAAGACTAAATCTCTAAAGACTCCTACTTTCCAGCCGCATCCTTGCTTTTAGGAATTTCTTCTCCTTGGGCTTTGGCTTGACATATCTTTTGATCCGGGGCTTGGAAAAATATGTGGCTTTGACACGACAGACGAGCAGATTTTTCTCTATCTATCGAGGTCCACTTTGCTTTTCCTCTTCATAAGTCTGCTGTCACCATGCTGTCACGACAGGTCCATGACAGGTTCGTCTTCTTCGGCTGTTTGTCCAGTTCAGCTTTCCTGCTTATCTGCCCTGCGCCTGCCTTCATCGTCAACCATGACAGATACCTGCAAAATACGCCATCTTTTAGTAGAATCCGTGCCTTTTATATAATTGTGATGTTTTATTGAAAACTAACCTAAATGCAATGCAATGATGCTTGAATGCAGCAGAAATATGGGTTAAAAAGGGTGTGAATAATAGAACTTTTACACACTCAACAGTTATGCTTAGTTATGGTATATAGAAGTCAAAGGGTGTATCATATGTGAATTTCAAATGATTTTGAACAATTTTCAGAATTGGGTTTTAAGAGGGTTTTTGGAGGGTTTTAAAGTGGGTATTGGGGTTGTTTAATGTTGGATTTTGGGGGCTGTTGGTAGTATGATATATGAGGATCACTTTGGGTGTAATTGATGTTTGTTTGGATGCTTGAAATGGAAGATTTTGGTGGGTTTTAGGGGCAGCTCGAAAATTCTGTTTTGGACTTGTTTTGGGTGTTGGATGCTTGCAAATGTTGATCCGGGTTAGTTCCGATGATGAGATATTGATTGTGAATGTTTTGTTTGTGTTTGAGATTGATTAGAATCGAGTTTGGGCATCGGTGAAGCATCAGAAGTGAATCCGGGAAGTTGAAGGTTGTTGCTTGCTTGGTCTTTGAGCTTGGAAGCGTAGGTGAGTGGTTAATTGTTTAAAATGGTTTTAAAATAGTTGGTTCGAGTATATGGACTAGGTTGGGCTTGGTAGACCCACCTAGAGTTAGGATTAGGGTGATAGCCTAATCCTAAGCTTGATCTAGAGCCTTTGTATGAACTCTTTTATGTGGATGTGTATGACTCGTATGAAATGTGACATGAATGATTATGTATATTGTATTATACATGTGGGTTGAGATATGACTTGTGATGCTTGAGACATGCATGATGATGGTTGTTGGTGAGTACGTGCTAAGCACGAGATTGATTGAAATGAGTAATGTGAAGTGAGTAAATATTGGCACTAGTTTACTTGAATACAAATGATCGATCATTAGGATATTAGTGTGTACACATGAGTCAAAAGTCGCGCGTGGCCTTGGTGGCGTTGAGTCACCAAGGAGGAGTACGGGTTCGCCCGTAAATTGTTTTTAAATGTAGTCGGTGATGAGTGGAATCCCATCGACGGGGCGTGAGGATGAGTGGAATCCCCTCCGCGAGACCGGTGATGAGTGAAATCCCACCGTGAGGTAATGTGGTTGTTGGATGTGAGTTCCAACATGTCTATCCGCGTATTCGGGTCTTAGCTAGGTGCCAATGTTGTTTGATATGTATATCAATGTGTTGAGGTTTATGGTCATTGATGAGATGCTTGAATGTGATTACATGTAATGTGGAGTTGAGCTTATGATCATGGCATTTATAATGTACATTGCCCATGCATCTTTATCTTATGACTCATGTGGATCCTTGGTATGTTTGTGAAATGCCTTGGCTAGATCGTGCTCGGACCCTGCAATGTTGAGGTTTGTTTTTAGAGCTTACCCTCACTAAGCATCATTGCTTACGCTCTCCTTGTTCATCATTGCAGATCCTTAGTTCGCGGGTTGCTCGAGCAAGTGGAGGGCCTCCAAGTGTGGTTGTTAGCCTTGAGTGCTTCAAGTATGGATTTTTAATGTTGGACATGTAATAGTTTGAGCAATGGGACATGTGTTGTTTTGTTGGGTAGTTGTTGGTTGTTTAGGAGCATGTATAGACTCCTTGATACCTTGCTTTTGTATGGTTGGTGTTGCCATGTTGACTTGTAATCCATGCCTAAATTGCTTATTTTGAATGTTAGCCATATGCCTTAGAGTTTACCATTATGCTTGAATGATGTTGAATGAATGTATGTCTTGTGAGGTCTTGCCTTAGTGTTAGACTTGTCTTAATCTTGTTGAAGCATGCTAATATAGTTGGGATGCCTTAAGTTTAATTTATATGGTGTTGTAGGGTGTTTTGGCGGTGTTTTGGGACACCCTTGTGCCTTAAAACAGCCAAAACGAGTCTGCAGACAGGGGGCGTTTCGGAACGAGTCACCCTGTTCCGATACGGTTCCTTTGCAAATGACCTGCCGTTTCGAAACGGATAGGGGTCGTTTCGGAACATTTTTGCTACTGGAATTTTGAGAAATTGACGAGATAAAGGCGTTCCGAAACGGGCCTTTGATGTTTCGAAACGGTCAAATCTCGTTGACCACGAGATTTTGACCGTCAAGGTCGTTTCGATACGGGTCACCCCTGTTTCGAAACGGTCACCCTATGGCTGACCCTGGCCTGTTGACTAAGTCAAGGCGTTTCGGAACACCCTAAGGGCGTTTCGAAACGGCCTGCTGTAAAAGACTAAAATGAGCTGTTTAATGTTTTGGTTGGTCGGAGTATGTTGCATTGTTTGTACTTTTCCGCTGCTGTGCTTCACATAGGTTTAATTATGCCTATAGACAAGATAAAATAAAAAGAAAATTTTAGGGTCGTTAACCGAGGGGAAACCTTAACGGGTTTCGCTTCGGTTTTCCCCGTGTGGCCTACTCGGACCGGTCATCCGACCAGACTGGGACGAGGGGGTTACAGGGCTCGTAGGAGTTTTTGCTTTGGTTGCTAAGGAAGGGCGGTGAGTGGTTTCAATCATGTTTTAAAGTTTGGTTCGAGTGTGTGTAGTGTGTGAGTGAAATGTGCTTGGTAGGCCATTTCTATCTAATTCAAGTTGCTAATTTAGCTTTTGACTTCCATTGAATGCTATGTATATTGCCTATTCATGCTCTTGTAATATGTGGTTGAATTGTATATGTACTCTATGATGTGTATATGTGATAAACATGAGATGTGGTTGATGAATATGTGATGTGTAAATGATAATTGGCACTAATTAATTTACCGGGTGTAAATGATCGATCATTAGGACTAGTGTGCACACAAATTGAGTCAAAACGTACGTGGCCTTGATGGCGTTAAGTCATCAAGGAGGAGTACGGTGATGTAATATTTCACCGGAAGCTTTTATATATTTCTATGGGATGATGAGTGGAATCTCATCCGTAGGGCATGTGGTGATGAGTGGAATCCCACACATGCAAGGTTCGGTGATGAGTGTAATCCCACCGAGGTAATGTGATTGTTGAGATTTAATTCGCACATCCGGGTAACTAATAGTGGCCAATTAAACTTGTTTATATGATTGCAATATATGATGTTGATACATGATGTGGATATATGATGATAGAGCTTAGTATGCTGTAGGATGCCATATTATGCCTCTTGAAAGACTAGCTAGGTCTACTCGATTACTTTACCCATGTATGTTGTATGTGAGATTAGGATTTACATGCTTGAACCCTGCATTGTTGATGTTTTCGTTTTAGAGCACCCTCACTAAGCTTATAGCTTACGCTCTCAATTTTCAACAATGCAGATCATTAGCGTGGTGTTAGCTCGGAGCAAGGCAAGAAGGGCTTTCCAAGTTTGTGGCTCAAGTACGGTTGTTAATTATGTATTAGTTAGCAATGTGGCAAGGGTGTTTGTATGAGCTATGTATGACTCATTTATATGTTGATGTTTTGGATTGACTTTGGTTTGTAAAGCATGATATGCTATGATGAATGTTTGTGTGTGGTGGCGTGCCTCTATATGTTTAGGTTGCCTTGTTAGTGAGTGCAAACCTCTTAAGTGCTAACTTGTGCCATTTTGGCCTTTTGAACTTTCATGTATGTCCATTCATGCTAAAATGTTGCCCTTGTATGAATGCCATGATTAGATGCCTTGTTTCATGTTTGATTGCTTCCTTGGGCTTTAGTATGATTGCTTAAATGTTTGTATGTGCATAGGAGAGTCCAAAAATGCATCTAGAGTTGTGTTTGAGATCACCAAGTTGAAAATTGTGGGACTGCAGAGCAAGGCGTATCGATACGCCTAAGGGCCATATCGATACGGCCTTGCCCAAATGCCACGATTTTTGCCTGGCGTACCGATACCCTGGGGATATCAATACCCTCCAAAGTTACTGGAATTTGGAGAAGTGGGCGAGAGTAGGGCGTACCGATACTGGGTTCACGCGTATCGATACGGGTCTACCCAGTTGACCAATAAGGGTTGACCGAGAAAGGCGTATCGATACGCTCAAGGGCTGTATCGATACGGTCTTCCCGGAGTTGACTCTTTGGGTTGACCTGGTCAGGGCGTATCGATACCCCTAGTTAGGGTACCGATACGGTCTGCCCTGTAAGCTTAAAAATGGACTGTTTGTGCTTGGTCGGGGTTCGAATGTGACTTCCTTTGGATATTTTCCGCTGTCGTGATCACTTAGGACTTAACAATCCTCTAGACAAGATTAAAATGAAAGAAAAAAATAGGGTCGCTAACCGAGGGGGAACCTTAACGGGTTTCGCTTCGATTTTCCCCGTGTGGCCCACTCGGACCGGTCATCCGGCCAGACCGGGACGAGGGGGTTACATTATCCTTATGCATTAAATTTATTTATTTTATAATTACTAGTATACAATCTATTAGTTGACTAATTGAAATAGAGTACTTAAGAGGTCTATTATTGATTATGGGGACGGTTCTCCCAATTTAATTTATTTCATTCACGATGTCATGACTCGAATCTTTAACACTACTTAAAGGGTCTTGTGTCACATCTCACTAGATCAATTAATTACTTAAAATAATTTTTTAAGGCATAATGATACTTTTTAGGTCTTAACGTTTACAATTTGTGTCATTTTGACCATCGTCCTTTTTTCATGATAAATTTAACCCTCAACCTATATTTTTTAGGCTTAGTTTGTGGTTGATTTTAAAAAGTGTGGTGAAAAAAGTGATTTTCAGACTAGCTGTTGAAAGGTAATTTTGAAAAGCTGGTTAGTGTTTGTCATTGATGTCAAAAAGTGATTTTGAGAAGATAAAATGTCTATTTTAGACATGATATTGAAAAGTAAAAATAAACTTGAGTGATGTTCAAATTAGTTAATGTTATGATATACGAAATAAATCAATTTTAATTATAATAAAAATTTTATTTCTTGAAAAATTTTAATTTGAAAATATAAAGTACATTGTAGATTATATACGGACATACCACTTACAAATTAATAATAAATATAAAATAAATTACAAATAAAAGAATTTTATTCTCAATATAAATATTATAAAATATATATTATTTTACAATTATGTATGCATAAACATTATTTTAACAATAAATTATAATTAAATAACAATGGTAAAAAGATAATTTTATTTTCAAACTAACTTTTCCACCTAATAAGCTATAAAATCTAGCTTTTTGGTTTGGGTGAAAAAGCTAGTTTTAAAAGGAACCAAAAACAACCTATTTTAACTAAAATCACTTTTTTAAGTGCTTTTAGGTTGTTATAAGCAACCAAAAACAGGCCCTTAGTCAAATTACTAATTTTTTAACTAGCATACAAAATTACAAATTAAACTGTTAAAAAATTAACGGTAATAACATGACACATACATATGACAATACATTTTAAATGACATGACATCTAACCTATTAAATGGTTACATGCGAAATATAATTTTTTATATAAATATAAAAATAATTAATTTTTTTGAATGGTCTAAAAGTGATTACAAAGTAATATGTGTTCATACATATTTGTAACTCTTTGACAATACACACACATCTTGTAGACAAAGTGATTTAAACTCGGGTCTCCTAAGAAGAACATCATCCGTTTTTTCACTGAGACTACTTGTATGAATATAATTTTTATATAAATTATAAAAACAATATAATTTGTTTATATAAATATAAAAAATAAAGCTTAAAGCTTAAATATTGAAAAAAAAACTCAAAAAACCCTTAAATATCAATGAATTTTATGGATCTAAAAATACTCAAAATATTGAAAAAATAAATAAACGCCAAATTTTATGGAACTTGAAAAGCCAAATTTTCACACGCCATAGCTATCCCGAGCCAGACCACCACAACGCGCATATAGTTTGGAGAAAATATAAGATTCAAATATAAACAATAAGAATTGTTAACGCCAATTAATAAAATTATCAATATTTATATGCTTTTTTAAATAGTAGGAACATTTAAAATGAAACTATTTTGTTATAAACATTGAATTATCATGCTACCGTGAACGCTCTTTTGGAACCATAGGCGGATGGTCCATTGAGCTAGAGGGAGCTTTGGCACCCTAACATTTAAAAAAATATATTATATCCTTGAAATATACTTTGAAATTTTAATTAGGCCCCTCATAATTTATAAAAATTCTCATTTAAGTTATGAGAGTTTTATATATTTTTAATTTTTCCCTTAAAACTGTAAAAAAAATTCCATTAAACCTTTCAAAAAAATTTAAAAATTTAGTTATACCCTCACTTAAAAAATTAAATTATCATTACAAATTTTAAAAATTTTATTTAGACACTAAAATTTTTAAAATTTTAATTCAAACTACTTCAAACTATAAAGTCAAGATCCGACGGTGTTTAGAAGCAATCATGCATTTTAATTAACAATACTTAAGAATTAAGGGCATTATTTGAAGAGGAGGGGGGAAGCTAATTGCTCCACCGACGGTTTATTGTGAGAGTCACAGTACCTACTACCTACCAATCTAACACGAAAGAGACTTGCTTGGGTGTGGCACCCACATACCACACACTATTAATAAATGCTTACTTTTTTATTTTTATATTAATAAAAATAAATTAAATCTATTTTTTTTCTTTTATTATTGAAAAGAAGAGCAATAAATGAAATCTTAACAGCCAAGAATTTATTTCTCTGAGGTTACTTTAATTTAGCCACAGGGGGTATTATTTCCGTCGGTTGCAGGGATTATTTTCCGTTTTCATCTGAGATGAGATCAATTACTTCAATGCATGCGTTGGACTGGTCAGATTACCACGTACCTTTGATCACGACCACCATAAAAAAATAATTATAATATTATATAATATATCAATTATCAGATACTAAAATCTTAAAATATATAATGTTAATATTTTTTAAATATTTTTGTTGACAAATCTAATTGTTAATAAAACATTATTATTTTAACAATCGTACGTTTCATTTAATGGTAAAATTGAGGTCTAAATTTTTGTTCGAAATTATATCAAAATTTGAAAATTTAAGGGAAAGATTAGTGTAAAAAATTATACGTCTTTTTTTGGGCGTCTTTTTCTATACTACATCACTAAAAAAATTAAATTACAAGTTATAACCTTAAAAATACACTATATACCTAATTCTATGTATTCTAACTTTGAGTCTTAACCCTAAACCTAATTTTTAGTGTGAAAGTATTGAAAGGGGTACCAAAAAATGATATAGAATTTTAATTCGCGAGATTAGATCATCAAAATAAAATATATGAAATTTAACATTTTTAGAGAGTGCGACTGTCATGTAACATCACGTTGGTTCATCCCTGCATACCGATATGATTATACTCGAAACTTTTGAAAAAGAAAGAGAAACGTTTTCTCTTGATGCAGACATAAAGAAAATAATAAATGAAGCAGAAAGATATATGCAGTTGGAGGTGTGTCACTCGAATAGTATATGCATATATTTATAGAATTAAAGAAGCATCGACCCCAGTTTATTGAAGTGAGGAGTTTGAAATTTCCGTTTCAGACATTAAAACCTAAGGTGAAATAAGTTAGAAGTAGCTCAGGATTCGATATTTGGACCAAAAAATTCAGATCGGGGGGGCATGTTCTTTATTGTCGTGGTCCAGAATATTACATTTCCATACATTATATCGTTGTTGGTCCATTTTCTTAAGCTTTTAGATTTCTCTTATTTTTGGTTTTGCTTTGGCATTAATCAAAACAATGTTTAAGACTACACAACAATGGGAATTTTATGTATTTTTGAGTAAAAATTAAATATATTTCCCATAACTTACAAAACATTACAATAATGTTCTAAACTTATTGAAGTTTTGTTTCTGGCACGGGCATCGACACCAATGAGGACCAGTGCTGGGACCGTTTATGTTCCAAATTTATTTAGAAAATAATAGGTCTCGTTACTTTTAAATAATTTATTGATTTGATTGGTATGTTAGAATATAATTTCATTGATTTGATTGGCACATTAGATTTTTTTAATATAATATAAAATCATATATTCGATATATATATATATATATATGAAAATTTGTAATAAATATGATAGGATATATCTCAGCTAGAGTTCGTAAGTTGTAACTTTGAAGATCAAGGTCATATAATATTTGACGCTATAAAAAATACTAATAAAACAACAGTATGAAAAATATAGAGTATCAAAATTAATATATTAAAAAGTTTATATAAACATATATTGTGATATAAAATACCACAAATAAAGTTATTGTTTGAATCCATTTGCTACCATTAATAAATATATTTTAAAACATTATATTTTTAATTAATATTTTGTACTATATGCACAATTCATAAGATTGAAAATCTATTCTATCAAGACTCGGGAAAAATTGCAATACATGGTTTTATAATAATAATAATAATAATAATAATAATAATAATAATAATAATAATAATAAAATCAGTTATATTAACCAATGTCATATTGTCAATTTATCATTTTAAGTTTTATAGATCATTCACCAATATAATTGTATTTTCTTAAAGAAAATTCTACAACGGTCGACGAATATTGATGAACACCACTAACGATTAACACCGATGAACACCATTAATTTTTTTTAAAATTTTAAAAATCCAAAGGACTAAAATTATAATTAAAACTATCTCTTAAAAAAAGAAAAATCAAATTTAATAGTTATTTTATAATATTTTTTAATAGGTTAGAATCAAATATACTCAATTCTCCTAAACCCTAACAAAATCAATCTCTTAAACAATAGAAACCAGTTTATAAATTTTTAATAGACTAGAATCAAATATACTCAATTCTCCTAAACCCTAACAAAATCAATCTCTTAAACAATAGAAACCAGTTTATAATTTTTTAATAGATTAGAATCAAATATACCCAACTCTCCTAAACCTAAACCCTAACAAATTCTAATCTATTAAAAAATTATAAACTGATTTTTATTTTTTTAAGAAATTGATTTTGTTAGGGTTTAGGAGAATTGGGTATATTTGATTATAACCTATTAAAAAATATTATAAAGTGACTATTAAATTTGATTTTTTATTTCTAAGAGATAATTTTATTTATAATTCTAGTCCTTAATATTTTTAAAATTTAAAAAAAATAATGGTTTTTATCAATGTTCGTCGCACGTGGTAGACTCATCCATTTCTTAATTATGTATACAAAAAAATTGCACGATTGAATTAAAAAAATATTCTCAATAAAAAATGTTTTTTTTCTTAAAAATTTAAATTCAAACAATTTTATTTACAACAGAAAGATGTGTTGCAGTTATTAAGCGTGATAATTATATAAAAATAATATAAAAATGACACATATAATATATATATTAATATTTATAAATAATAAATTAATAACATCTCAAATTTTTTAAAAACATATAGAACTTCAATTAAATTACAACACGAACATGCAAAAAGATTTTCAACCCGTCTTTAATTTCTTTTTTCATAAAAGATATATGCATATAATTAGAGGATGGCTTGCCACACACGTGACAGTCAATCACAACTCGAAGTAATTTATACGTAAGATGTGTCCTATGTTGAAAAGTATATTAATTTTATTTATTTTTAACACTTTTATGTGTACTTTAATAAATTTAAAATTATCTATTAATGATATATCATAAATATAAAATTTATTCCGGCTTTTGGTACGTTTTACTCTTGTCTTTTGACACTTTTTTTTTTCTTCTTTTTTATAATTTTTATTAGGATTGAGTTTGACGACGTCACGACTGATCAAGATGACGTTCTTTTTATTATGTTGCTGATCTCTCTATCTCGGACCTTCGAACTAGATTTAGATACGCGATTACATTCATCGTTTCTTATTCACGTTGAGTTGTGGTAATGACCTTGTTATCAACACATCTCATTGTAATATGCATTTTTATGTTGTTTGTTGATGGTTTTACCTTTCATCGTCGATTATTGGTGATATTTGTATCCATATTTTATTTCGAGTCTTTGGATTAGGCTTTTACATTTTTCTTATATGACCCTCTTTGATCTTGATAGGCTAGTTTTGTTTACTAATATTATGTCTAGATTATGTGTCTTGTTTACCAAGTTGTGAACTTTTATTTTAACTTCAGATATATCCCCGTTTAATAAAATTAAAAGATTTCAATTAAAAAAGTAAATATAATTTTTAAACAACCTAATAGATTTCATTAAAAAAATATAAAACTATACATATCAAATAAAAATTAATTATAATTGTAATAGTCCTTTATTATTAAACCCTTGATTAAGTTCCGGATACCAATTTAATTAAAAATAAAAAATTTTAAATAATAATTAATGTTATTGTAATGATATTTTTATTTTTTTCTTCCATTTTTTATATAAATTTTAAATAACACAATTAAAATCCACTAATTTAAAAACCAAACACGAAATTAATATATGTATATATACGATCCATTTTATTTATCTCATCTTAACTAGATAACATGGTTAGATTATCAATATCTCAACAAATGGATGAGAATCAATTGTTTAAGGTTTAAACCTAACACTAAATTTAAATTGAAGACTTAAAATTGAGAGTAATTATTCTATAGACATGAGTAGAAAAAGAGAATTTTAGGATTTAAAGTTTAATTTTGAATTTAGAATCTCGATGTTTAAGTTTACGAGTATAAAATTTAAAGTTTATAATATATACAGGGTTAAAATAAATCCATAATTTTATTATCACAACCAATAAACTCTAAACTTTAAATTATAACAATAAACCATAAATCATACATCCATACCTTAAACTCTTAAGATTAAATTTATAAACTCTAAAATTAATCCCACATAATATTTTATTTAAAATTAACATTAATCCGTAAAATACACCAACAATCAATTGAGTTAGTAGAATAAAATATTAGATATTATAATACGCTTATATAGTACCCGTTCGGAATAGTAAAATTTTATTGGGATTTTTAATTATTCGTGCAATTTCAGAATAAAAACCCTAATACTGTACGAAACAACTAAGTATTCAGAATAACCCGTACCAAATTTATGTGCTCTCTTCTTTTTAAAATACAAATACACGTACTCTTGAGTCTTAAGTCACAAATGCTGCACTTTGAACCCAAAAAAAATTCATATATACGTTCTCTAACATTCTTCTTCTCTCTTGTTTTACTTTTACTTTAAAGAGTTGTGTAAAACTGAAAAAAAAAAAGCCAAGTAAATACACAGTTTTAGTTTTATTTTCATATAACAAAAACTTCCCAAAAACTATTTTTTTATAATAATTATTATAAACCTTAATTTATCAAGGAAATCCACAAGCTTTGGTGAGGCTGTGGGGGGAAAAGAAATGGCATTTGCTGAATACCCTGAGCCGGCGCCACCACCATCGTTTTCTGGACCCCATCACTTTTATTTTCTTTCTCTCTCTAATTAGATGAGTTGTAATGTATTCTGTTTGTCCAGCTCCTTCTTTGTTACGTTTCCATATTTCAACACTCCCCTTCTCTCTCTCTTTCTGAAATTGCCATTTTAGATTGAGACCGAAGCAGCCAGCCCCGTTACAGAATACACTTAGCTTGTTTCTCAATCCAAACAAAATCCCACTCTTTCTCTCCTTTTGTTCCCTTTCCCTTTTCCCCCTCTTTTTAATCATTTTCTTTATATTTCATCAATCAAAGGCTTCTCTTTTCTCCACTGGAACTGCAGTTTGGGGTTTCGTGTGATGGGAGGTCAAGGGACCAAAGGAAGTTGGTGGTGCTCGTATTATATTTGAATTCATTCATTGAGGGAGAGACCGAGTTTTTCTGAGTTGGGTTTGTTCTTGTCTTTTTGTTTGGGGTACTGAGTTATGGACACTGGAGGTCGACTCATTGCTGGTTCTCATAACAGAAATGAGTTTGTTTTGATAAATGCTGATGAAAACTCAAGAGTAAGACATTCCAAATCTCACTGGAAAAAGCAAAGTTTTTTCCTTTCATTTTTTTGGCCTTATTTGTTAATTTGACGAATCCTATTTGCTTATTTTGCTGCTTTGTGAAATAAGTCCGATCCTCTTTCTTTTCTGTTTGTATTCCCAAAAATATGAAAAGTGGATCCTTTTGGTTTATTTTTGTATGGGATTCACTAGAAATGCAACAAGTTAGGGTTTTTTAAGGCCAAAATTTACACGATTTAGTACCTTTGTCTTGCTATTTTGAGCGTTAAATCTCTAATATTGTCATTTACTTTTTTGGTTTTTTTCCCCTGGAGGATACAAATGTTGACTGTTCTAGTGTGACCTGATTAATAAACATTTGCATAAAAATGGTCAATATTTTGTTGATTCAGTTGAAGGACGGGTTTCTTTCTGCCGTTGTTAATTGTATGGTTTCTGGTTTTATTAAGAGTGGGTAAGATTTTTCTTTTGCATTGAAGATTTTGGTGTTCCTTTTGTATAGATTCTGGGAATTTTGGCACCATTTGGAAGAAAAGAATAAGATTCTGTTTCTGGTGTAAATGTGTCAATGCCAAATTCTAGATTCTTCAGAAATATCCAAATCCTATGGAAATTGACCAATGGATGTGTGAATTTATTCAAAATGCTGATTGAGCTTTACATTTTTTGGAGATATTGATACAAATATTTAATGAAGTTGCTTATAACATTTATAATCTTTTTTTTTCATGATCCTTATGCATATATGGTTTAAGCTATTGCAAAACATGTTAACTGATTCCTGTCTTCTTATCCTCCATTTATTTTCTCTTGTTCTTTGCTTCACATGAAACACGAAACACTGTCAGAAAGGAGTAAATGAGGAGGGAATCTGGTTTTGTGAAGCTATCAAGATCAAATTAGATAATTAGAAATTAAATTAAGATAGAACTCAAGACAATAAATTTTGTTTTATCTGCAATTCTATTTATTTTGCAAAATAACATAGAAGTTATTACTTTTGATTGGAAACTGGTCAAGTTTTGATGTAATTAGCTGGTTAGTTTCTAGTACTTTGAAGCATTTTTGAGATTCAATGAGAACAGTTATCCTTCGAGGCCTTGGAAGAACATTCATCAGTGATCTTAGTTTTTGCTTGATTTGTTGTCACATTTCATTGCTAAGTGTTGATGGCATTCTCTTTATGGTTGTGGTTTTTACCAGATAAAGTCCGTGAAAGAATTGAGTGGCCAAACATGTCAGATTTGTGGAGATGAGATTGAGATCACAGTAGATGGGGAGCCGTTTGTTGCCTGCAACGAATGTGCTTTCCCTGTTTGCCGAACCTGCTATGAATATGAGAGAAGAGAGGGAAACGGAGCTTGCCCTCAGTGCAAAACCAGATACAAACGGATTAAAGGTGAGAATTTCACTGCAAGTATTGGTCTACATTGGCAGCCAAAAAGGAGTTACCAGTGTTCCTAACTAAAGATGTAAACTGCAGGCAGTCCTAGAGTTGAAGGTGATGAAGAAGAAGATGACATAGATGATCTGGACAATGAGTTCGACTATGGCACTTTGGATCCTCAACAAGTTACTGAGGCTATGCTTACTGCACGCCTTAACATTGGCCGTGGTTCCCACCTGAACGCTTCTGGAATGCCTACACACTCGGAACTAGATTCTTCTCCTCCTAGCTCTCAAATTCCTCTCTTGACCTACGGTGAGGAGGTTAGTCTCTCTTCTAATCTCTCTATGTATATGAATTTCCATATTCTGGATGCAATTTTTTTACACTGTACTGCACAGGTGATAGTTGCATTATGAGAATGCTTTTATTGTTTTAGGGTTCGGAGATTTCTGCTGATCATCATGCTCTCATTGTACCATCGACTATGGGTCACGGAAATAGAGTTCATCCAATGAGTTATGCTGATCCATCCGTACCCTGTAAGTCATTATCCTTCTGTTTGTCATCAATTTTTATTAAGTTCTCTTTAGTCTTGAACCTTAGCATTTCCATTGCTGCAGTGCAACCTAGACCAATGGTTCCTAAGAAAGATATAGCTGTATATGGTTATGGAAGTGTCTCATGGAAGGATCGGATGGAAGAGTGGAAGAAAAGGCAGAATGAAAAACTTCAGGTAGTTAAGCATGAAGGAGGGAGTGATGGTGGAAACTTTGATGGAGACGAGCTGGATGCTGACTTGCCGATGTAAGTGACTGTTTAAAGTTTACAGTTTTAATTTGCTACAACACTAGTATCTATGAACATTGACAGTTTTTGGGCAGACTTTTCTTTTCCCCCTGGTATTCTGCGGCCTGGCTTTGTATCCATAATGGCGTTGCTTTGTCATTTACAAATATGGTTTGTCCTTTCAGGATGGATGAAGGCAGGCAACCACTTTCAAGGAAGCTTCCAATTTCTTCAAGCAAGATAAATCCATACAGAATGATTGTCATCCTTCGTCTTGCAATTCTTGGCCTCTTTTTTCACTATAGACTTCTACACCCGGTCAGAGATGCTTATGGCTTGTGGTTGACTTCTGTAATTTGTGAAATATGGTTTGCTGTTTCATGGATTCTGGATCAATTCCCAAAATGGTACCCTATAGTGCGTGAAACATACCTCGATCGTCTATCTTTGAGGTTTGTGGTGTTTTCCGCCCATTGCTTTTTATGTTTGATGTGTTATGATTCTTTGACCTGAATTTTGATTTCACATCCATGTTTAATTTTCCTTCATACTATTTTGAATGATGCTACTTTCTTTGCTAATTTAACTGTTGTGCACAGGTATGAGAAAGAAGGGAAACCATCCGAATTAGCTAGTATAGATGTTTTTGTGAGTACAGTGGATCCAATGAAAGAACCTCCACTGATCACGGCGAACACTGTTCTGTCCATCCTCGCCGTTGATTATCCGGTTGATAAAGTTGCATGCTATGTATCAGATGACGGTGCTGCCATGCTCACATTTGAGGCTCTCTCTGAGACATCTGAATTTGCTAGGAAATGGGTTCCTTTCTGTAAAAAATTCAATATTGAGCCCCGTGCGCCAGAGTGGTATTTTTCTCAGAAGATAGACTACCTAAAAGACAAAGTCCATCCAACTTTTGTCAGGGAAAGGCGAGCAATGAAGGTGTGTGACTTGTCATGGATTTTAACATGTATTCTGTCCCATTTCTTTCGTATTTTGAGTTCTAAAAATAATCTGCAGTTTCTAAGTTCCAACCAATCCGAGGTTGTATTTAACAACTATGGTTTTGCTCTTGATTGCATGTAGTGCTTAATTTATTTTAATATATTATTTGATAATGCAGAGAGAGTATGAAGAATTTAAAGTTAGGATAAATGGATTGGTTGCCACAGCACAGAAGGTTCCGGAGGATGGCTGGACGATGCAGGATGGAACTCCTTGGCCTGGAAACAGTGTTCGCGACCATCCTGGAATGATTCAGGTGAGATGGTGTTGCATCTGATTTGCTGTATGGAACACAACACCATTGATGCTTGCTTGGAAAATTGGGTTTATTTATTTTATTTGATATATGTCGAAGTAGCTCATGAATCATCTTTGATTCCTTTTATGTGCAGGTTTTCCTAGGTCACAGTGGTGTTTGCGATGTGGAGGGAAATGAGTTACCTCGCCTAGTTTATGTTTCTCGTGAGAAGAGGCCAGGGTTTGAACATCATAAAAAGGCTGGGGCTATGAATGCTTTGGTAAGGCGCAAGGTCTTTGATTTTCATGTTTCATACTCTTTTAGCAGTCAACACTTAACACATGGTTTCAAACTGATGAACTTTCATTTTTGTACTGAAGATGCGAGTCTCAGCCGTTCTCTCGAATGCTCCTTATCTTCTGAATGTTGACTGTGATCACTATATTAACAATAGCAAAGCACTTAGAGAAGCCATGTGTTTCATGATGGATCCAACATCAGGAAAGAAAGTTTGTTATGTACAGTTTCCTCAAAGATTTGATGGAATTGATCGACATGATAGATACTCGAACCGGAATGTTGTGTTCTTTGATGTAAGCCTTTTTCATTTCTTCCCCTGCTAATTACCTGCCCTTTATTTCATCTTTCAAAACCTAATCTCATAAATCTAAACCAGATCAACATGAAAGGATTAGATGGCATACAAGGACCGATATATGTTGGAACAGGGTGTGTTTTCAGAAGGCAAGCGCTTTATGGTTTTGATGCACCAGTTACCAAGAAGCCTCCTGGCAAGACCTGCAACTGTTTGCCAAAATGGTGCTGCTTTCTCTGCTGCTGTTCTAGAAAGAACAAGAAAACAAAGCAAAAGAAGACGGCAAAGAAATCTAAGCAAAGGGAAGCTTCAAAGCAGATACACGCTCTTGAAAACATTGAAGGAGCTTCAGGTAAGGGTTTACTTACGAGGGGGCAACTGAGAGTTCTATTAATCTAACTACTTTTCTATTATGTGTTTTTAATATAACATTCTAAACCAGAAATCTTTGTGCCACTGTCAGAGTCAAACTCTCAGAAGTCGTCTGAGACGTCACAAATGAAACTGGAGAAGAAATTTGGTCAGTCTCCTGTTTTCGTGGCTTCCACTCTTTTGGAGAATGGCGGAGTTCCTCGAAATGCAAGCGCTGCATCATTACTGAGTGAAGCAATCCAAGTCATCAGTTGCGGCTATGAAGATAAAACCGAATGGGGGAAGGAAGTAAGTAAAAAGTGAAAAACCTGAGTATATAATATAGTCAAGTTTGTAATATATTAATATCTCATAATCATAAAAATTCGAACTTGCAAACCAGGTCGGCTGGATATATGGCTCTGTGACAGAGGATATCCTGACTGGATTCAAGATGCACTGTCATGGTTGGCGATCTGTGTACTGCATACCTAAACGACCTGCTTTTAAGGGTTCAGCTCCTATTAACCTCTCAGATCGTCTACACCAAGTTCTCCGATGGGCTCTTGGATCTGTTGAGATTTTCTTGAGCAGACATTGTCCCATTTGGTATGGATATGGGGGTGGGTTGAAATGGTTGGAGCGATTTTCCTACATAAACTCGGTCGTATATCCATGGACCTCCATTCCCTTGCTTGTTTACTGTACCCTTCCAGCTATTTGTCTCCTTACTGGGAAATTTATTGTTCCTGAGGTAAGAACTCACTTTTATCTTGTTATATGCTCCATACTTGATTAAATGTTGCATTTTCATTTTGAGTTGATATTAAAGCATTGATTACTGCTCATTCATCGACCATGTCACAATATCAGGACTTGGATAACTTTGAATTATTTCTTTCCAATCCATTTACTTTTTAGGTAGTATTTTTCACTTAATAACCTCGAAAAAAGAGAACTTGGGTACCTATGATGGCTAGTTTCTCTTTAAGTCCCCCCCCCCCTCGTAACAAGCAAATCTCCACTTATATGGTGTTTGCTGGTTTTTAACTTCTTATTAATTAGGGCCTTGTCTAACAGTTGAATTCAAACACTTGCAGATTAGCAACTATGCCAGTCTTATATTCATGGCTCTCTTCATATCAATTGCTGCAACTGGTATTCTCGAGATGCAGTGGGGTGGTGTTGGAATCGATGATTGGTGGAGAAATGAGCAATTCTGGGTGATTGGAGGTGTTTCATCACATCTTTTCGCGCTCTTTCAAGGTTTACTAAAGGTTCTGGCCGGTGTGAGCACAAGCTTCACCGTGACCTCTAAAGCAGCTGATGACGGTGAGTTCTCTGAGCTTTACCTCTTCAAGTGGACGTCCTTGCTCATCCCTCCCACCACCTTATTGATCATAAACATAGTTGGCATCGTGGTTGGAATCTCGGATGCAATCAATAACGGTTATGATTCCTGGGGACCATTGTTTGGGCGACTATTTTTCGCCCTTTGGGTGGTTATCCACCTTTACCCCTTCCTCAAAGGTTTACTCGGGAAACAAGACCGGATGCCAACCATTATTTTGGTGTGGTCGATCCTGCTGGCCTCGATATTGACCCTTATGTGGGTGCGAATAAACCCATTCGTATCCAAAGATGGGCCCGTACTAGAAATATGCGGGCTGAATTGTGATGACTAGGATAAAAATAAAGAAGAAAAGAAGAGCTTTGGGTGTTTTCTGGTATTGTGGTTATGTTTTCATGGTGAAGGGTTAAGCTGTTATCATGAGAGCAAAGCAGAAATTTTGCTATTGTGTTAGGCAAATAATAATAATAATAATTGTCATAGGTTGGGGCCTGGGGTGGGTGTTGTAGATAGTATTAAGAGGGCTGACCACATTACTATTTGTTCTTTTTCTTGGGATTGGGAGGTCTTTTATGCTGCATTCATTCATTAAAGATCCCTCCTTCCCCAATGTCTAAAACTTCATTCCCACTTTTCTTTTTTGTTAAATCTTTGTCTCACTTGTTGTAATGTTTGGTTTGGACTTCAGTGTAATGCCTCATAAATTGAAGTTGTGAAACTTTATTCTGTCATTTAGATATCAAATGCTGGATCATAAATATGATTTTTAGAGTATGGGTTTGAATTAAAGTAAGGGTTACATTTCGATACACATACACAAGCTGTTTAAATTTTTTTTAAACTAAATGATTATATTTAATTCTTCTATAAATATTTAATATTGATGTATTCCTAAGAATGTTAGAACATTCAACCTTATGGTGCTTGATCAATACACACATCACATTTACAGTGGGAATGACATATTACAAGCTAAGGTGTTTTTCTTGCGTGATGATGCGAGCATCAATGGAAAATAGTCGAACCAAATATAATGTTATGGTGTTCAAAAAGAAAAAGATATGACATTGTTATTTGTTAATTCGATTAAAAGATTAATATATTAATGTAAATATACATTTTAGCATTTGAATTTGATTTAAAATTTTAATCAACATTTTTATATAGGTAGTTGAATTTGATTTCTTGGTTCAATTAGGTGTATGAACTTGATTTATTGATTTTATTTGGATTATTTTGAATTTTGGTTTCTTGATTTTATTTGGATTAATTGGACCGAAAAAAATAACGAGTATCATATTGAATAAAAAAAGTCATATTTTGGTATCAATTTGAATTAAAAAGTCAAATTTAACATGCAGTGAAACAAAAAAAAAATTAGCACCAAATTGAATTTTGAAACTAAATTTAGATACCAAAATAGATATTTACCCATATTATCAGTAATATGATCTTCGTTGCCGACTTCATAGCAATAACGCGAATAGAAATCCTCTATATTTTTTGGAGCTCATCTCTATGCTCTACACTAAAAAATTAAGTTTATGACTTATGATTAAGGTTTAAAGCTAGAGTTTAAAGTTTATGAAATTATGGGTATCATATATTTTTTAGCGTTTAGAATTTAGGGTTTAAAATTTAAAATTTAAGATTAATGTCTATAATTTAACTTTTTTTAGTATTATAACCTAAAAACGCACTGATTAGAGGATTTTTTCCCCAAAAACGCTGCATATCTTTTTCTTCCTTTTGAACGTCACATAACACGGCCCCTCAAAACACGTTTTATGGCCATGATAAAAAAAAATTATTCTTTTCGGTGTTGTTACTTATGTCACAATATTAAAAAATACAATAAAATTAAATTTTAAACATTAATTTTAAATTTTAAATTTTAAATCGAACATCTTTTTAAATTTTAAATCTAACAAAATCTAATTTTAAATGTGAGACATAAATAAGACATTAAAAATGGCCAGAGAATTTCCATCTGGCCAGCTGCCTATCCCCACCCAAAAAAAAAACTTTCAAAAATTAACCAAATCAACACAGAGGAAATGGAGCTCTGATTTTGCAAAGTGATGTCGGAGTCGGACATGGCAGCAGCGGCTCAACAGCTGATGAAGATAACAAAAACAGCAGCAATGAGGCCATCAACATTAAAGCCAATATCAACAGCAAGGGATGTTCGTGCAATCATCCAAGAGAAGAGGATATCATTTCCAGACCAGCATTTAAGAAGCGGAGGTATCGTTTCCTTACAAGGAGACAAAGACTTTGAAGCTTAGATACGCCAGGAATTCATGCTGAAGCATATTTGATTGCAGATAAAAGAAAAGGGTGATTTTTTAGATGATTGAGTTGAAACTTGAAAGTTGAGCACAGTTTGGGATAATCATCATTTCTTGGCAACCAAAGTCGAAAGTTAAATGAAGATGAAGAATCTAATAAGTTACATGTGTGTATATGTCATAGGTTAATTTGGAGGTGGAAATTCACACATGGATGAGAAAATAAAATAAAAATGTTATTTGATTTTTATTTTATTTTAAAATGTTCTTATTTAATTATTATAAGTATTTATATTTTAAGATAATTATTTGATACACTGACGGTCACAAGTGTTTTAGTTTGAAGGTTTAGAGACTCAATTTAAGGCATATGGTTTAGATTTAATAGTTTAGAATTTAGTGACTAACTCCTATACCTAAACCCTTAACTGAGTCTCTAAACTCTAAAATCAAAGCGTTTGTAAAAACTAAAAGTTTCCCGTCAATGTATTGAATATAAATACTAATTATATTTGTAACTATGATTGTGATTATACTTGCTGTCAACCGTCAAAAACTACACATATAATCTCATGAGATGCTTTTCTGAACAACAAAACCATGGGTATAGTCTTCATCCACAAAGCAATTCATACTCATTCTATGTTATAGTTTTAATAGAAAATTTTGATACACAATTTTATTTTAGTTAACACATTAAATTTAGAGGATAAAAGTTTAGGAGTGTATGAGTTAAAATTTAGAATTTAAAATTTAGAGTTTAAGAATTTAAATTTTAAATTTTAAGAAAAATGGTGTAATGTTTTTTTACATCTATTATGTATCAAAATATAATTATTTTAACATTTTTATGAATGGATAAAATTCAAAAGTTCAAAGTCTTACTTTTTTACGCAAACATTTTATGTTTATAAATCTACTTAACAAATAATCACAAATAAAGTCCTAAAATGTTGTATATCAATTCACCAATTCCGTATTAAATTTTAGGATGAGTCTACCACATGCAACGAATATTGATGAACACCACTAACGATGAACACCGATGAACATCTTTAATAATTTTTTCAAAATTTTAAAAGTCTAAAGGACTAAAATTATAATTAAAATTATCTCTTAAAAATAAAAATCAAATTTAATAATTATTTTTTAATAGGTTAGAATCAAATATACTCAATTCTCCTAAACTCTAACAAAATCAATCTCTTAAAAAATAGAAATCAGTTTATAATTTTTTAATAGATTAGAATCAAATATACCCAATTCTCATATTATTGATTTTAATCTATTAAAAAATTATAAACTGATTTCTATTTTTTTAAGAGATTGATTTTGTTAGGGTTTAAGAGAATTTGGTATATTTGATTTTAACCTATTAAAAAAATATTATAAAGTAACTATTAAATTTAATTTTTATTTTTTAAGAGATAATTTTAATTATAATTTTAGTCTTTTAAATTTTTAATTTTTTTTAAAAAAAATTAATGGTGTTCATCAATGTTCATCGCCCGTTGTAGAATTTTCCTAAATTTTAAGATGAAAAATTATTCTACGTATTTAGCCGTGAAAAATCTATTTTTTACAAACGTCTAGTTTTTAAGGTTTAAAGTTGAGTTTTAATGCTCATGATTAGGTTTTAAAGTTTTAAATTAAATTTTATGTTTTAGAAGCCTATTTGTGGGGGGGGGGGGGGGGGGGGGGGGAATTTATTGCGGTGCACCAAATAAACATTTAAATTGTTTTGTTTAAATATTACATTCAATATAATTTTAATTGACATAACCAAAACCAAATATTAACATGCGCATAAGTTTCAAGTTTGAAATTTCTTTTTGAGATAGTACTTCTGAGTTCACCTCTGTTCATGAGATCATTATTGGATAAGAAAAATCAAGTATATATTAAATATAAATATTGTAAAAAAGTAAAATTTTCAAATAACGAAATCTCAGAAAATTTGACCGGGCTATTAGATACGAAAATTCATGTAAATTTTGTTACAATTATATCAGATCGTATTTTAATTATTTTTTTATATTTGCGGTTGAAAAAATATTTTCTTGTATATGAAACATACACATTATATACTTACTACACAATAGTCCTAAATTTGTCCTTAAAAAGTTGCACATCATGATCATATTTCAAAAGGAAAGTGGATTTGATTACCCAATCTTTTTACTTTTAACTGCCAAAAGGTTAATTTACAGTTTGATAGTGAGCTATTATCTGGGATTATCATGCAAAATGCAATTAAGAACAAAAGAATGTACTGCTCTATTATTCCTAAAAGGTAAAAAAATGTAAAAACTGTACAACATTTTCTAGGTTGTGTAAAAACCGTAAATACTTTTGTCAGAATTCACAGCAAAAACATTCCCTAAACCACAATTAGGAATGACAAAACAGCAAGCCACCAATGGCAGGCTGCTATACTTCTTAACTTGCTTCGAAACCAAACATAATATTACCTTAAACATCATCAACTTCAAGAACAAACAAGCAGAGCAGGCATCCACAATTCAAACACCACACCAACTACAATGTCGTTAAGCGGCGTTTGCTTGGATTGGTAAGTCTGACCTGGAATACCTGCCACGCCCGCGGCCCCTTCTTCCCCGGCCATGACCACGTCCTGCAAGAATGATGATAAGCAAATCATATAGTGCCAATGATGTTGTTAGAAGGTACAACAAACCAAATACCATCAGAATCTAATATGAAGTCGTCCGATAAAACAGATGGAAAAGGATGACATTCCATATCATAATATAGGTGTCCTCTCTTGGCATACGTTTATGACATCCAAACTCTTCCTTTTGAGAACTGCGCCTTCTTCGTCATACAAATTACATCATTCAAATGAAATTTTTGGAAAACATAGTTTAAGGCAAAGATGGAAGATAGTTCACTCCAACAGAAAGAACAAAGTCGTTGAAATTTCCAACTTTTTCATTTTTAAAAAATTGGCATAAACTGCAAGTTGACAATGAATTTGGAATGCTGAGCAGGCATGTTATCCAGAAGGTAGGTAGTTAACCTTGTTATTACATTGCACAAAGATGAATTTTAACATTAAAATCATGGGTGCCGCTTCCAAGATATGAAAGTGGACATCCATTTCTCTTATTCAACAAGCTAGCAGCAAACAAGTACAACATACTTCGAACTCTGTTCCAAATCAAAAACTTACCACGACCTTGGGCCAGGGGTGCATCGGACTCACCATAGTCATAGTACCCCCCACCACCATAGCCTTGCCCTCGACCCCGGAAAGAGTTACCTCTTCCACGCCCACGGCCTCGGCCACCAATACCACGCCCACCATCCCAGCCATCACCATTGTATCCCCCTACTGCACCATAGTTTCCTGCACCATGGTTATATAAACAGTACACAACATCAAAGAAAAGTGAAAAAATAGAAAGTAATGGATGCAAAGACATCCAAAGATCAATGCAACAATAGTACTAAAATAAGACCGTATATAATGGCTGAAGAAAAAGGATCGATTTTCACCGTGCACAAAAAAGGAGTCATTGGATGCAACAAGAGCAAGTACATTGCTTTGAGATAATTATTCTAATTCTAAATTCAAGCAGCAAAGGGTAATGAAAAGTTGGCATACTCAAACTGAAAACCGTATATGTTATAGTAAGCATACCTCTACCCCTAGATCTTCCTCGACCAGCTCGTCCCCTTCCTCTTGTCCCTGGTGGCGCCTCGGCAGCTAGATGATATCAAAATATTAGATATTACAAATCCATTCTCTCATTTATTTCCCCTTCGATGTGTACTTGTTTACTAAACAAGATTGCTTACCTCCATCATCTTCAAATTCATTTAGTGGTTTCACTTGATCAGCGGAAAGAGGAGGCTGATATCTGCATTTTAAGAGTAATTAGATATGACCTAAGAAGCACAGTTCAAAACTGAAGAATGGGAAAACTCAAATGTACTCAATATTTCTCAATGAAAGATTGAGTATGGTATTCAGCAATCCATATTATATGAGGGGAAAAAAAGAACTATACAGAGACAATTCTTCAGATGAAACAAAAACAAGGGACAATACATAAATGCATCATAGAATGTATAAATCCAAAAACGGAAATAAGACTACCGCCTTTGAAACAATTAAAAATAAGTAGAAGCTAACACTAACTGTTTAAATGTAAATGAAAAATTGGATCTCAGTTATTTACCCTATAGAGGACACATCCAGCTCCTTCTTTGATAATGTAATAGTGATCATTGACACGTGACGAGTAGTCTCCAGACTGTATTAAAACAGAAAACCGATCAACATAATTCCTATGCTCAAAACACATGGCAAATGCAAAGGACTTAATAAGCATAAAGGAGTCACTATTCCATACGGAAGGAGGCCTTCTTCTAGTGGTTCCCACATGTCGGTTATATCAGTTGATCCAATCGAAGTATTCTGATGAAGATCAGGAATTCTCCTCTGAAAACAGAAACCTTGATATAAATGAAGAAAATGACATATGTATATATACATGTAATTGAGAAGAAAAACAAAGAGAGACATGTTCAAGGTACCTTGATTAGCTCTGCAATCATCACAGTCTTATTAATGGCCCTGCCCATTGCTTTAAGAATAATCTCACTGGAACCTTTCTCCTACATAAAATGTAGAGGGGAGAAAAGTCAAATAAAAAAGCAATTTAATTTTATATGAAGGGATTTTAATACCAAGATTCCCCCCCCCCCCCCCCCCCAGGAGAAAATTTTCAAATTCTCAAATTGCAATAATCCAATTAAATCTTTGGGCATAACGGCCCACAAAGAGTGCATTTTTATGGAAACCTTCCCCTTCTACCTTTGTTTTCCATAAACCGAAGTACAACCATACAAATATACTTATGAAGCACTTACTAAACACCAAATATCACAATATTGTCACTATGAACTATGCAGCATGAAGTTAAACCTCCATAGATATCATCTACTTCTTAAGTACGTATGTCCAAAGACATGTATGTTTCGACATGCCTACGGGGTATGAATCTCCAAATTAATGGAGAACTCGAGTCAAAGTAACATAACTACACATTCTATAGGAAGTGAAGCATTTCATCCCAACAATTGTATTACAAAAAGACAATATATTTATAGCTGAATAAAAGAAAACATTAAGTTAAAAGAAGGAAGAAAAAGGGAGTTACTTGGAGAAGAGAGGTGGCATAGGTAATAAAATTCCTCATTCTGCCTTGTGTTGTTATCCTAATTTCATTTTCGTTTATGGGAATCTCTGCTTTTGGCTTCTCCACCCTCTGATACCGATCCATCTCACTTTTACAACTTCCCTTTTTCCACTATCAAAACTAAAGCAAAAAAAAAAAAAATCAAAAATACAAAAAACCAAACAAAAAGAAATTCTGGGTTTTGTTGGATTTACCTTAACTATCAGCAAATAAACTAAGAGCGTGGAACTGGAACCAAACACCCTTTTTTCCTTCTATTTTTCTTTTTTTGGTCTCTGTATCTGAAGTTTTCAAAGTTTATGGGCTCAGGCGATAAGGTCGGGTAGCTAGAAACGGTTTTTAATTATTAATTTATTTGAACGGGGATTTTGTTTTTGTATGAAATATGAGAACCGAGAAGTAAAAGTATTGTGACGTCTTTAACGAAATTCAGTTCTACTTTGGTTCCAGAGTCGAGAGAGAGAGTAGGGCTTTCTCATCGGCCTAAGCCTTGATCGCTCTCTTGCCTCCTCGGCCCAGCCCAGCCCAGGCTACCTCCTTGTTCTTGTGTATTACAAATTATGATTTTAATATATCATATATATGTAAACATAACATCATCTCGATAACAATAATAAAAGTTTCATGACAAAAATTAATAATGCCAATATTAAAAGTCTAATGATAATATTAAAGCTTTTGACCTAGGAGCAAAATTAAAAAGGTAATGATATTAAAATTTAGTAACACAGTAGAGCAAAATTCACCTTCTCCTCTTTGATAAAAAAAAAAAAAATTCACCTTCTCCTCTCCTAGGTAAAAACTGTTCAAAAAAATATATTAAAGTTTTTAAATATTAAAAGTTTAATGACAATATTAATGATTTATAAAAATTAAATCAAACTGAAATTACATGTATACAATTGTACAAAAATTAAAGTCCGCATATTCACTTGTTCCATATTACCCTTTGATTTAAAATTTATTGACATCTGCATGTTTACTTGTTCCATGTTATGTTTAATCTAATCCCTATATTCTTATTATGTTGCCTCACAAATTGAATTTTCCTAAAATATTCACATCCAATTTCAACTCTGATATCTAAATCCAAGGTGCCTTTAAATATAGTATTAAGAAAGGTAAATAAAATTGAACATATTTGTATCAGACTAACATAGGAATAGGATATTTAAAAATATACATTCTGTGGAATGAGTGATATCTTTTGACAAAGATGATGGCATAGAACATAGACGCAGTAACCTACTTTTATGTAATTACCAGAAAGTGCAGGTATAAAAGTAACCATACATACTGATCCTAGGACTTTATAACCAAAGAATATCATCACATTTCCAACTTGAGTCGATGAAAGTAAATTATAGAGCTTATCTGACATTCCTCTTCTCTCTATGTATACTTTTACATCATTCTGTTTAATGGGATTCTTTCCTTCTGCCGTTCAAACCTTTCTTGCGGGGATATCACTTGCGGCATCGTCATACCTCCGGAAACAATGATCTCTGCATTACCAAAAGACAAGAACAATGAAAACACAATCAACGGATTGTTTGTCCACGATTCATTCTTGCACATGAAATCATAAGGGTTAGAAAGTATACAAGCACACAGGAACGGGTATTGGCATCAACTGTAAACCAGCAAAGAATCTTTTAATAAATTTACACAACCACAAACCCATAGCAGGTATATTTGGCTCTACTGCAAATGACTCGAACAGTTTGACTGATTTCCATTTTGGCTGATGCCTAAATCAAATAAGGACAAACATACACAATTTGTTTTTAATTATAACTTGTATTTGATGTTTGTTGGTTCAAGAGAATTTTAACTACAAATTTATCTCCTACTTAGTTTCTCTTCTTTTTCTTTTCCCAATCAGGGATTTTTTTTACCATGAATTCATAACCTCAACAATACAAAGTTTTACTTAATTTCCCGATACATGCATTCTTTACTAAATATAGAGAATGGGAAAGCATGAGAAGTTGAGAACTTGCTGCGGAAAATGGAGAAAATACCTATCCCTTCCCGGATCGAAAGATTGGGCCTTATGATGTCTTTGGAGTTCACCAGGAAGATATCACCAATGTATAGATGGTTTGTTGGGACAAAAACACTGCATAGCTCTTCATCTTCATTTTCTCTCTACACGCAGAATCAACAAGCAAAGCTACTGAGGGAACTGATATGGCATTCATGGAACAGCAATATATGTTGGCAAAAGAACAGATAGAATATTAAAATAGCACCTGAAGGGTGACAGTTGATGTAATAAAGCCAAATGCATATTCACCAACACGTGGATGACGAATGATAGCAACCTCCTTAAATGCTGTTGTATTTTGATCTACAAGGAAAAAGATAACATCTTTGTATTAATGAAGCAAATCAAATAGTTACTGTGCTTTCATGCCAATCAAGCAGTATATCCTGGCTGATGAAAACATGTGAAATTACATTTGAACTAAATTTATATGGAAAACAGCAAAGTAGTTAATTAAGTATAACCTGGGGATATTGCAGCACTAATTTGTTTTGAGGCAGAGTATAAATGCCTAACAAAGGGCATTCGCTTTATAACCCATTCTCCCACAGAGATAACGGCAGCTCCCAGCCATGATGAAACAAAAACACCGACAAAGAAGACAAAGAGCAGAGATGTGATAAATCCCAGTCCTGCAGAAAGTAATCACAGCTCAGACAATCATTGCTCAGAGCAAAAATATCACTAAAGAGAGATCTACATAAAATTCAAGAATGAAGAGGAGGAAGAGTTCTCTTGGATGAAACTAGGTTGTGACATGTACCTTATAGAAACCATTCCAAATTGATCACAAAACTCAAAAGCTAAAAAAAATATACAAATCATAAATGCTTCTGATGATATACAGAAAAAAAATAACATTTTAAAACCCTGAGGCTAAACTTCTTCAGCAGCGTCTATCATTATGGAGTTAGAAACCTCAATAGCGTGCTTGAGTTCTATCCTTCCTTGAACTTCTCTATTGAATTTGAATATATATTATTACCAGCCGATTCATTTTTTCCCAATAAACATACATTTTAAGATTATGAAGAAATTTTGGGGTTTGATGATCGTGAAGCATGGTTGACTAGAGATAATTGGAGGCAATAATTTTTAAACTTGCCATGCCGATACTTGAGTCATCAAACATCAAAGCCACGAAAAATAAAAATATTCTTACCAAATATGTCAATGCCAAGTCGTTCATATAATGGACTGAAGAAACCGTCAACAAATTGAATAAACCACCAAGTAATGAAAAATGTAACTGCCACAGGAAAAAGAACCACACTGCAATTTTGCATGTCAACACGGTGTTACTCAATGGGATCGAATTATCAAAAGAAATAATGGAGGACTGAAAACATTTTGGGGAAATATAAAAGCTCAATACCATCCAGTCATGAACTTCTTTGAGACCCAACTTTGGAGAACAAAACAACAAGCCTGAAGAATCATAAAACAAAGTGTTCAGACTTCAAAATGAAATTGCATTGATTTGTTTCATCATTTATGATAGAAAAAATGGTCTGATTGTTTCTACAATTTCTACGACTTACACTGGAACTAGCAGATGATTATTCTTTTATTTATTTGCTGCAAACACAATTACTTTAAAACCATTAAAAGTAGTTAAACCCCTGAAACATTCATACTAATGACTTTAATACATTTAAAATCCTTTAAATTTTGAGCGCTCTAAATGTCCGTAAAGTATTTCAAGATTAGAAATGCAAAACTGGTTTAACCAAGAAATGTATAAAGAATAAACTTTACATTTGAAGAACTTGTTGTAAAGGTCATATTTTTTTGATTAAGCAGAGAGGTATTACACTACCAAATCAATATGAACATCTTTGATCATCGGCCAATTAGTGGATCTCAAAGGTCATAATTTATTTTAGTTAAAAAAAAGTACTATAAATAATCAAATCCTAAACCCTAAAGCAGAGACATTTATCTTGAGTATTTTCATCATCCTAATACACTGCTGTTAATTTGTTTTTGACATTAAAAAATGGTAATTAAAAAATCAATAGGTTATCAAGTTCTCCCCTTTTTCAACACATATCGAAGCCAAACTCGGGGACAATCGAAACCAACAGAATTTCAGCATATAATTCGGAATTCAACCAATTCCTTTCTTTTTTTAATATAAATATATGAAGAATTCAACAAGTTGGGGCAGTCATTAAACACAGTGAAGAAGAAATCATGACAAATCTGGAGCGATATTTGACCATTTTCAGTTCCTACATCCCAAATTCAGCAGCGATTTCCCTTATCTGAACTCATGTTTTCGTTAGTCACAAATTACATTAATTACAAAGCTTCAATTACAAATGCATTTGGAGTAATATAAATTTAAGAGAAATCCAACAACAGAGATCGGAAGAAACGCAGTGTGATTAATTGAGCGATAATTTAGGGGAAGCCAAAGCTAAGATAAAGAAGTAAAAGGGGGAAGTGGACCTTGCGAGTGGAGGAATTGGGGGAGGTAGGAGGAGACTTAGCCGGATCTTCGGGATCGACACCACCATTCTCGGCTTGGCTCAGTGGAATCGACGTTGATTCTTTCTCTTCCGCCATTTGTAGTTGAGGAGAGTCGGCAGGTCAGATCAGAGATTTGATGATTCGGAGTTTGGTGTTACATTATATTTACATGTCTTTAATTATTCCATCAAGCCAATATTTGCATCTTAAGCAATGCGTGGGGAGTGGACTTAAGGGTAGGTGTTGTCCCTCCCCAGTCCCCACCCCATTTTTTTCACTTTTATTTTTGTATATAATTTTTAAAGTTTTAAATTATTTATAAATTTATTCCCATTTTTAAATATTTATATTTTATCGTTAACCTCAAATCATGTATGTCTTTAGGTCTCGCCTTTAAGTTCTCAAAATAATATATTTTGCGGTAATATCTGATCTATATTTACCGATATTCTTTTCTATTATTAATTTGTAATTTACGATATATTAATTATATGTACTTCAAATAAATCATGCTCATTATTAATGATGATGATTAGTCAGTTGAGTTTACTTCAAATAAACCATGTCAGTTGATCAATTGAGTTTACCTTATATTTTATAAAGAAAAAAACAAATTATACTAATGACCACCAAACTATAAGATTAGTGTCGATTTTTTTTTATCAAGAAATAACTTTCGATTAAAACTGGAAGGAAAACCGGTACATACAACAGCAAACCAAGCCCCATACAAGGGTAACGACCACGGCAGAACAACATAAAACCAAACCACCAGTCGTAGGCGTCGATGGAAATCAACAAACATCAAGAGAAAGCCAGCACTCGTAAAATGCTAAAGCTGAGACAGCGTCCACTAGTTCATCCAGGGATAGCTTTGAACCATAACCGAGCATAGGCATCGGTAAACGCAGCAACGATCCAACAATGATCAGCCGAAGCTTGAGACAACAGAGAATCGCTCGAAACTCGCCTAAGAGCTCCCTCCGGAGGGAGACTCCCACTCCAAACGAGATGGGCCTTGTCAAGACAAGCGGAACAAAACCCCTACGTTGAATCTCGACAAGTTGATTAGGAACGTAACCGCAGCAGAAAACCAGTCCTGAAACAAATTCGCCAAAAGATTGAGCTCGTAATATTTTGAGGAACTGAACCACACCAACCAAAATTCTACGGAAGGGTAAATCCACCTGGATCCCATTCGAACCATAAAAACTCATGTTTTAGATCCTAATGGAGACCCAAAACCCAACAAATTTCCCAATCCCTTGAATCAAGGGGTTGTTTGGCTTTTTTGGAAATTTTTGGATGTAACAGCTGGAGATAGACATTTATAGGAACCAAGCTGTTGAAGGACGAAAATGCCCTCATCCCTCAACACCCCAAAGAACAGTCCTATCACTAGGGGTGTTCAAAATTACCTGACCCGAACTACCCGACCCGACTACCCGACTACCCGAACACAAATAATCGGGTATTTACCCGAAATTTTTTTTACCCGGGTCGGGTACCCGGCCCGTCATTTCCCGGGTCGGGCCCGAGTAAAAAAATATGCTTTTTTCGGGTACCAGGTTACTTTCGGGTACCCGATTCTTATTTTTTTTATTTTTTATTTTATTAGATTACTTAATATTTTTACTTTAGAACTATATATATATATATATATATATATATATATATATATATTTTGCAAGATTTATATGATACTTAAAAATATAACATTTGAAATGTGATTCAAAAGTCAATCTGTTCTCTGTACACCCCACAGGTGAGCAAAATGGCAAACACTAACCCATCTTCTTTAACTAAATTGTTTAAAATTCACAACCCAAAAGCGTTTGTAATTTCAAAGGTTTGAAAATTAACCATCAACCATCCTGTAGAACCAAAAATAAAACGAAACAGCCAACCCAGCAGTAGAACATCACGTCCTTCACATTGTCTTTAATGTTGGGCAGGGGACGAACATCAACACTAGCGTCCTTCGGTTTCCGGCTTCCACCAGTGGAGCCACTGTCCGACATCTCTTCCTCTACATAATACCGTGCCCTAAACACCCGGGTTATAAACTTCAAATCATTATTATTTTTTTGTTTGGATCAAGTGTTATAAACTTTTAAGGTTTTTTTTAAATTTTAAAATAAAAAAATAAAAAATAAAAATAAAAACCGGGTACCCGGGTTTAACGGGTACCCGATTATCGGGTACCCGGTATTTACGGGTCGGGACACGGGCCGACAAACCTAATACCCGAAGGTCCGGGTACCCGAAAACCCGGGTACCCGGATTTGAACACCCCTAGCCTGTCACCATAATTCTACCGGCAGCTTGGAAAACTATTGGACGCCAACATAAACCAGAGGGTAGGATCGGCAGGCGAATGAGACTCGAATGAAGCCGATGGGAACGGAGGCGGCACAAGGAAAGCCCGACCAAAACCGGGAATGACAGGCTACATTCTTGGGAGTTCGGGTGCTCACCGAAACTCTAGGGAAGTCGATAGGAACGGTACAAGGGAAAAAGTGAGACCCAGACAACATAGAGGAACGGTTGGGGGAGGATGAAACGGCCGATAAAAGGGTGTTGTCAGCTTGCTCCGACGCCGGTAAGTCCAGATCCGGCAAACCACAAGCCACATGACCCCAAAACCACAAAGGATCCAAGCCAGCCACGAACTAAAACCACCAGGAAACCATCGCCTAGGGGAGCGAGCACAAAAAGACACCGTCGGACGAGTTTCGGCAAGGCGACCCCAGCCGAGATCCGACCAAACGCTTGCCGGCCGTGGAACCTAAACCAGCCCAGACGAGCCCTTGGATAGTACGGGAGAGAGCTTTGGGTTTTAGAGAGAGGGAGTTTTGTGTGTATTTGACTGCTTGGGTTGGTGTCGATTTGACCACTATATTTTTAATTGTGTTAAATATACCACATAACTATTTAATTGGTTCTAATGTAGCCACATGTCGTTAAAAAACGGAAAAGTTGACGGGCTGTTAAAATAATTGGTATAATTACAAATTTAGTCCCCTTTATCTATACAATCTATCAATTTGATCCTAATTTTAATCTAATAAAAATTTATTTATTTTAATTAGGTGGTGACACGCGTCACCCTGATTGGAGTAGGAAAAATGAAAACAAAAGAACCGCCCTTTGTAGGATTTGAAACTCGAAATCCTTAAGGGTTGAGGCATGGGTTTGCCACTAGGCTAAATAAGTATTTTTTATATGAAATACTAACTATAATATATATCTTATTCGATTGTAATTTAGTTTGGAATATTATATATATAATAATATTAAAATAATCAAAATTAAGTTAAAAAAATCAATTCGAGGAAAACTTAATTTGGAATATGAAATATATAATTATGTTAAAATAATTAAAAATTAAAATTATTTTTTAATATTTTATGTTTGTTTTTCTTTTAAAATTTAAAATCTTGATTATTTTAATATTATTATATATATAATATTCCAAACTAAATTACAATCGAATAAGATATATAATATAATTATTATTTCATATAAAAAAATACTTATTTGGCCTAGTGGTAAACCCATGCCTCAACCCTTAAGGATCCCCAGGTTCAAATCCTACCAAGGGTGAGCATATTGTTTTTTTTCTTTCTCCATAGTATATGTTTGGCTCAGTGGAAAACTTGCGCGCTACTCCCTCTAAGGTCTCAGGTTTGATTTCTACCAAGGGGTTTCTTGGTTTTCATTTTTCCTACTACAATCAGGGTGACACGTATCACCATCTGATTGGAGGGAGAAATTAATTAATTTAGTTAAATAAAAATAATTAAAACCCCAAATTAGTGGTGACACGTGTCACCACCTAATTAAAATAAATAAATTTTTATTAGATTAAAATTAAGATTAAATTGATAGATTGTATAGATAAAGGGGACCAAATTTGTAATTATACAAATTATTTTAACAGCCCCGTCAACTTTTCCGTTTTTTTTAACGGCATGTGGCTACATTGGAACCAATTAAATAGTTATGTGTTATATTTAACACAATTGAAAATATAGTGGTCAAATCGACACCAACCCCATAGTTCGATGGTCATTAGTATAGTTTACCCAAGAAAAAATTATTGTTCAGAAGAGACAATTGTTTTCGATCAAAAAATTGTTATCCTAATATAATTTTAGATAAATTATGTAAATCATCACTAAACTTTGCTCTTAAATCTATTTTGGTCATTAAAGTTTTAAAATATTTAATTTACTCATTAAAGTTTAGATATTGAACCTTTTTTTCACTCTTAATTCTCAAACGGTCGTAGATGGCGGTCGTCCGGTCCCAAATTCCTCTAGTCATTTCGTCTCGGCCCCCTAAGTTTAAATTCAACTTATATTTTGTCAGAAAGTGTTCCGAAATTCACGAATCGGCCACAAACTTTATGATTTCTTTATCATTTATCTCCCTCATATGCCGTTGGATAGAACACAAAGGCCTCAACTATGTTTTGCATGCAAACATGAGATTATGGATTGCAATGGATCGGATTTGGATCAAATTATATAAAATTAAAGTTCGAATCCGTTACAACCGGACTTGGATATTTTTCGGATTTGGATTCAAATTTTTTTTTCAATCGGATTTGGATCAGATTTGTTTCAACCGCATTTAGATCAAAGTTTTTGGATTCGGTTTAAATTGTCATCCCTAATCTTGACCCAAGTCTGAGGGGTAAATTCATAAATTTTAGCGTCTCTAGGTTATATTCTGTTTTGGCCCTTTAATAAATTTATTTTAGTGTAAATCAGTCCATAATTTTGTATATTTAATTTCTTACGCATTTAATTTATGCTATTTAATTTTGCACTTGTTCATTTTTATCCCTTGTTTGTTGATTACATTTAATTTTTTGTGTTTATTGTTTATGATTTTAATTTGCTTTCTATTTTAATTCATAATTTTAGCATAATATATCATAACTTTATCTATCAATTGCACATCACTTACTATTTCATTCACTAATTTCCTTAATCTTGCATTTATTTTACTGTATATGGTACAAATAGATATATTATACACTATATTAAGGTTAAATTATATGTATACATCATAATAATATTATTATTATTTAACTTACATTCTTAAGACATTTATATTTTTATTATCACTTTTAATATATATATATATACATAAAGTTAATTTTGTTTTTACCATTATTTCAAATTACCTAATATATTGTTCTCTTTTAAAAAATGTATGTAGTTATGTTTCTTTTAATGTATTTAGTTTAACTTTTTTACTTTATTTATGTTGTCTTCTTGTTTTAATGTAAATATTATACATGATATTTTGTTTTAAGGAATTAAAAGTCCTAAATGTTTTTATTCAGACCCGGATATGGATCAGATGCGTCAGATTCGGATCAGACATGGATTTGGATTGGATAATCCGGATTTGGATCGGATCTTGGCATGATCCATATCCAACCAATCTCATATTAGGACTCGGACATTTTCCTCGAATTCGGATTTTTTCAACCGAATATGGATCGGATAAATTTCTTTGGATCGATTCGGATTTGGACCGGATCGGATCGGATCGAATTGCCATCCCTACATGAGATTGACTTCCTCATGCTGGAACACAATGGCCGATAAATAGACGTCGTCAAAAAGTTAACGGATGAGTGAGCAAAAACGTTCAATGTCTAAACTTCAATGAGTAAATTGAATTGAAATTTTATTGATCAAAATAGGTTTGAGAATAAAGTTTAGTGATGATTTACGTAATTTACCATAAATTTTAAAAAAAGGCTTAAACGTCAGATATGTGCCTAAACTATACCCTTTTTTCCAGTTAGGTGCCTAACGTTTGTTTCAGGCCACTTAGGTGCCTAACGTTTCATTCCGTAACCCATTTAAGGTTTTAGCCGTGACGGACGTTAAAATTTTCCGTTAAGGGACACGTGGCACATTTTTAGGACTTCTGATATTAAAAATAATAAAATAAATTAATTAAATTAATTAAAAATAAAATTAATTAAATTAATTAAAAATAAAAATAAAATTAACCCACTTAAGGGACACGTGAACTCCACCTCCCCGAATGAAGAGACACCTAAAGTGTCACCACCGCCACCACCGGTAGAGAAAAAACCACCACCACGCCGAGGATAAGCTCCAGCAGGTGACCGTACACTCCCTTGCCGCCGGTAAAAAGGTCATCATTTTTGGCGTTCCCGGTACCTTTACACCTACTTGCAGGTGGCGATTCTCTCCTCCAAATTCGCCGCCAAAACAATCACCGAAAAGTTCGCCACCACCATCTCTGCCATCATCATCCGAGTCACCACCCAGCCCTCCCAGACAACAATCACCGCCGGAACAACCTCCAAGCACCCTGACCAGAAATCGTCGCCACAAACACCTCCAAGCAATCCTACGCAACAATCCCCATCGACTCCTACCCCTACTAACCAGCAATCACAGCCGTCTCCTACACCTCCTAATCAAAAATCGCCACCATCTCCCAGCAACCAAACTCCACCGCAAACACTCCTTCTGCATCTCAACCCAGCGGAAGTTCTTCGGGTAACAACCCTTCTTCTCCTTCTTCCACAATCTCACAATCGCCGCAGTCAACGAACTCCACATCGACACCACAGACATCAGAAAATGAATCTAATGAATCGACGCCGGGTGTTCCTCCTCAAACGCTATACGTAACGTCTCCGCCAATATCTCCCATTAGTCCTTCTAACTTCACCGGAGGATCTTCCGGTAACAACAATTCAGGACGCTCTAATACTACTCAAAACAACGGTGGTTCTAAAAATCCAAGCTATGGATTTGTGCTTGGTGTGGCAGTGACGTCGGTTGTTGTCGTTGCTGAAGGGGAAGAGGGGGATGGTGATGGGAGAAGATGGGTTATTTTTATTTTTAATTAATTTTATTAATTTTATTTTTAATTAATTTAATTAATTAATTTTATTATTTTTAATATCAGAAGCCCTAAAAATGTGCCACGTGTCCCTTAACGGAAAATTTTAACGTCCGTCACGGCTAAAACCTTAAATGGGTTACGGAATGAAACGTTAGGCACCTAGGTAGCCCGAAACAAACGTTAGGCACCTAACTGGAAAAAAGGGTATAGTTTGGGCACCTATCTGACGTTTAAGCCTAAAAAAAATTATAATCATATGCTTGTGCAATTAGATTGTTCGAGTTTATTTATTTTTATCATTGTTTGTTCAATTGTTTGCTTTTGTAGGGTTTACATCTTCAGTTATTACTATTAATTTTCCTCCTTTAAATTCCTTTATCTGTAATGGTTATATATAAAAGTTAGTTTTAGTTGTTTTAATTCCAGAATGGTGATCGTTTGGATAGTACGAGCGTGTATGATGGGGAGTTTGGCTATGATTAAAGTTCAAGGAAAGATTATAGAACATGTTAGTGAGGTTGCTGACTGTTGGAATTCACGAGGATGATGTCTCAAAACTGTTCACTCATGCTGGATTGGAACACAAAGGCCTCAACTGCAAACATGAGATTGACTTCCTCATATTTAATGCCATTGTTAAATACCTTTGCACCATTAATTCTTCCTATTTCTGTACTCAAACTGCTGTTTGCAATCTGGCTTCTATTGCACTACCAAGATGATACATACTCTATTGGGTCTGCTGTTATTAGCCGTTTATCTTCTCCGGCAGTGGCAGATCCATGTGTACTGTGTAGTGTGTAGTGAAGGGTGATCAAGTGCCCAATCTGATTAGCTCAATTGCAGGGAGGCAGACGTGCGGAGTGTTACTCCTTGGGATCGGTGGGATTGGAATGCTCACTTTTTGTAGCACCTAACCTATGCCAACTGTTTCAACTAGCCAGTAGCCAGACCCAGATTCTTGAAAATAATGACTGCTTTCACCCGTATTCTTGCAAATTGCAATACTATAGTTACGAATTGCTTGCACTTCGTTCTCTACTCGCAGCCCCATATTTGTTTCTTTCGTTACCATTTTAAAGAAGCCGAGGCCTGTGTATCCTTACGATCACTAGGACCGCCTGCGAAAACGAGCAAAAACATCTGTGGAAATGGCGGCTAATCGAGGATGCTACATCGACCAAAGCCAAAACTTAAACATACACTTGGTTTTTCTATATGGAGTTAGTTAATAGGTTGTAATTGTATACACTTTGATGCATTAATTTCTTAATATTTTAACTATATTATGAGCTCAATTGTAAAAATTTTGTTCGTTTTGATTTATGAAGTGGAATGGTAAAAATTAACTCAAAATCATGTTTTTATTTATTATTATTATTTTTTTGAAAGTCGACGGGCCTCGTTAAAAACTCCCTCTAAACCTAGAACCTAAATAGGGGAAAAGAGTGCCCTATTTATTCAAAAGTCTGCTGTTCGAAATGAACAATTACATGCGATACACAACCAGTACACCTCCCACCCACAACTTGCCATCGTTACAAAATATTACCCACCCCAAAATCCTAACCTGCACCAGAGTTTACTACAGGTTTAAAACTTTCCACATACTTGCAGTATACCTTTCTATTCCTCCTGCATTCTACACCTACCCATTAACCATCACATGTACTAACACACACGACAACTAACACTGTGATCAATTCGATGTTGGCACACCAACCTGTTACTTTTTGACTTCAGTTACACTGTGATGGTTGGGGCTTCTATAGAAATCAAGTAAAGACGAAATAGCCCGTGGCCATTTGCATTGGCACCAATACCCTATACGAACTAGCATCAAGTCACGGATCTTGTTAACGCAAACACTATTATGATTAAAGATCACGTCATTTCTTTCTAACCAAATTGACCACGCAATGCCGAAAAACGCGAGAGACCAAATGGGTTTTGCCGCACGACATATGGGAATCTGACTCCAAACCACCAACAGCTCTCTAATCGTGGATGGGATTACCAAATTGACTCCCCACAACCCACACCAATGTTGCCAAATTTTCCAAGTTATGCTGCACTGACAAAATAAATGGTCACCAGTTTCTTCACATACACCACAAAACACACACATACCTTCACCCGAGATCGCCACACCCCTCTTTCTTAACGCACTAGCCGTCGAAGTCTATATAATACCGCTCTCCACATAAATGTCTCAACCTTCGGTGGGGCAAGGTTAGACCAAACCAGCTCCCAAATCTTCTCTCTTCAGTGCCGTCCGAGGCAATTATAGCAGAAAACTCCTTCGAATTATAAGATCCATTTTTTGATCCCTTCCACGTTAAGCAATCTTGGATTAAGGGTTTGACCACGAATCTGTTGATACAACACAGGAACAGATTCCAACACTTCTCCTCCCACTAGAAAAGGCTCCTTCTAAGTTCCACAACCCACGAATCATGTTTTTAGTTTTTCATGTCAAAGTCAAATCTTTTGGGAGAAAGTAGGAATTTTTATTGTCATCTATGAATTTATGATCCGTAATAATAGCAAGGGATAAGGCTTATGTTTTGTGTTTGTTATAGCTTTTTTCCTAACTCCACACCACGCATGATAGTCAATAAAAAATAAAAGTATGATATTAATTTAAGGGTTTTATTTTGATGCACAAGCTGTGTAAATTTTTTTTACACAATCTTTTTATAAAATTTAAAATTTAAATCACAAACCCTAACAACCTAAAACCTAAACCCTAAGCCCTAAACCCTAAACTCTAAATTCTACTCATAAACCTTAAATTATATACCTTACATACTAAACCCCTAAACCCTAACCTAAAACCTAAAACCCTAAACCCTAAAATTAAAGGGCTTGTGTAAACTAAAGTTTACACAAGCTTGTGCATCAAAGTATTTTCCTTAATTTAATTGAAACTATATTAATTGATTAATTTTGTTTTAGTCATTCTCACATTCTTAATGTTATCATTGGATTTAATATAAAACCCTATCGTGCCCAGTTATTTAATGTAAGTTTTGATTTGATTTGAATGATTTTTAAGCCTATAATCAGAATTACGATTAGATGAAAATCACACCTTTAAATTTGAAGTTTGGTAAGATCTAATTTTTGTTAATATAATATTCAATTTTTAGTTATTTTCTCCTTCATATTTAGTTTTAATTTGATAATCCAAAAGATTTGGTCAATATTCTTTGTTAATTTAGTATTCAACTCTCTTGAGATTCGATCTACTCTCATCAATACTACAAATTAATAAGAAAAACAATTTTATTTTACACAATTTCGAGAACCCTACCAAAAGTTTACTTAAAACTTAATAGTGCTTGTAAGGACAATAGTTGGGTTTTTCCTTACGAAGTTTTGGGAGGCAAAATCAAAGTCAACTGTAGAAAAATATGGTTAACAACAAGTAGTAACATGTCTTTTTGTGACAATAATAAAGAGTGGTCTAGGATGATGTGAGGTACATGAAAATTCGATATTGTTACGAACAAAAAACATTCGTACTTTTTTGGTATTGTTATATATTTTCCAACATTAAAAATTAAAATCTATAATAATTATAAATTTTAAATTTTAAACCATAAATCTTAAATTTTAACTAATTTTAAACCTCATATATAATTTTTAAATTTAATATTTTAATGTTTAGACATACACAGAAACACAAAAAGAAACAAAAAAAAAACTATTCATATTATTAGTCGGTTGTGGAGTGTTAACCATTCATATGGCTTTGCTTCCCTGTGAGGTTGTTATGTATTTGACTTCAAAAAATCATCCACACATTTTTTTAGTTAACCAAAAACACATGGATTGCGACTGTTTTTGAGTCAATGCTTTCCTCTTTCTTGATTGCGACCACCATTTCTTTCTCACCAATAAAAATTTAAATTAAAGACCCAAGCAAAAGTTGGTTCACAATTTGCATCCCTCATTAAATGTCAACTGCACGTTCAATATCTACACCAATTGCATGTTTAACCTATTCAATTCAACATCCTTAATTTCCCATTGTTGATACCTTAACTTAATTGGTAATTTAATTGATTTAACTATTGGTTTATATTTATTTTTTTACTAATTTAACCAGTTGAACAATTTATTTTCGATTCTGAACAAGTTCTAGTGGTGCGCCGGCTTTGATCGAGTTAAGTGCAGTCAGAATGGGGTTGGAGAAATTCTTAGGCTCGCGGTTATATGGCAAGGTGAGTCTTATTATTGAATCAGATTGTAAGTTAGTTGTGGATTGGTTATTGGGTTCGACTGATCCCTCAGAGTTTGATGTAGGCGTGGTGGATGAACTGGCTAACATCATTAGTAGTAGAAGTATTAAGATTCGATGGGTTCCACGGATCTGTAATGTGGTGGCGGACTCTGTGGCGAAAGTAGGGATTGGCTGGTCTTTTGGGGTCAGTTGAAGCTGGTATGTTTTGATTTTTGCCCATAAGTTTTGTAGTGGTCTCTGTAACCAAGTTTTGTGTATCGTTTTTACTTGAATGTATAAACTCTTGAGTTGATATGAATAAATTTTCGAGCACTCTTTTTCCTCTTTCTAGGTTAGAGGGGTTTTTAATGAGGCTTATATTCTCTTTTCAATATATATATATAACATGCAAACAAGATATCTTGCGGAAGTTATTCATGTGTAAATATGAGGTGATGCGGTTAGAAGACAATTTAGAAGAACATTGAAGAAAAAAACAGTAGTGAAAAATAACCTCCTAAAAAAGGGGCGAAATTTAAAAATGAGAAAGTAATGTTGGTTCGGTGGCCATACTTTTTTAGATCGTGAGTTTTAAATTTCTTGGGAGCAATCTCTTCATTTAGTGAAAGCAGTCTCTTCATCTAGAGTCATCCTCTTTCATATACGTAGAAATAAGATATGTAAAAAAATATTATAAAATAATATACTTACAAACGAGACGAGACAAGACAATTTAAAGTCTGAACTCAAAAGAGACTCAATAATTAGCCTAGTGACTAAGGATACTCACTTTATATCATTTGATATGAGTTTGAATCTCGACATAAGAATGTAATACTCACTATTTAATAAAAAAAAGGGAGCGACGTGTATCGAACCGTAAATTTGAATTTGTCAATCATTGCATTTAGATTAATTTTTACTTAAATTAATTTTAATATACATAGAAAATGAAATGAAATTTTATTAATATTAAATTAAAAAATTGAACCGGTAATGGACAAATTTAAAACCTTGATCTATATTATTTTTCAAAACTAATTTTCTAGTCAAAATTACTTTGCAGCCATTATAATTACTAAGACAATAGTGACAAAGAAAAAATGACTGTAAAAATAAAAAGGAAAATAAATATCAAAATTCATGTAGAAAATTCAAGAAGAGAAAAATTACAGAAAGAGGGAGAAAAAATTCCACTACGAGATTACAACTAATAATTTTAACTCTATCTTAAGTATCTATTTATAGGGATATATAGTTTGTTTATAAAGAAAACTTGTATAGAAAGTTTCACTCTTCAACCTATATCTAAAGGGTGAAGTAGAGTTTCACACGAATTGATCAGTTCATATAGTCACCCCTAACCGAGCCTCACTTTTATCATTATGCTTTTATAAATAAATATTCAAACTAATCCAAAATAAAATTTAGGTGATAACTCCAACTCTCCGAACAACGAATAAAACAATGCATAACAAATATAATGTAAAAAAACTTGTACCCAACAAGTCTTGATCCAGTAGGCCAGAGCTTTATTTTTATGAAATTCAAGTTTCATGTTGGGTTTGAGTTTAGGGAGAATATGTCTCAAAATAATGACAAAAATATTATTTTAGAATTTTTATATTTTTAATTAGATTTTGATAAAAATATGTGTATAAATTATCATGTAAAATATTAGAATTATGATATTAAATTAAATAATTGATTTAATGGTTAAAGATGCTCATGTTTCTCCAATTTATATGTATTTGAATCTCGACATTTCTCTTGAAAATGTATTTTTCTCTTTGCTAAATAAAATTTACTTTATAAAATATAATAAATTAGTATTTTTATTATTTTTATAAAAAATATATGTGAAAATGAAAATATGTTAAATTGGGATGGGTCATGTCAATTTTCAAATAATTTTTTCAATTGGATTCAGATATGGTGAAAATATTTTTAAAAACTCTAGTCATAGTCAAGTTTTAATATATTAGTGTTAGGTCATGTTTATGATCGGCCAAAAACCTAAAAATTAGAAGGGCAACTAAAAATTTAAATGAAAATAATAAAGGTTAAATTTAAGTTATTTGCAGGTTACATGTAATTGATAAGAGTAAAATAGTTCTGATAGCTCTTATGTCAAAACTTCTCATTTTAAAAAGTTCTTATTAATAATTTTTTTTCAATTTGAAAGGTTTCATCCCAATACTTTAGTACAATCCTTTATTCACCAAACATCTAAAGTAACATGTTTGACTAGTTAAACCTCTAATTTTAGCTCAAACCTCTAATTTTGACTCGAAATGTTGTTAACAATTCCATCTTTATTGATTATTTTATGATTTCGGCATTAGTTATAATGTTTGAAAATCGAAAAAAAATTATTTTATTATAAGAAAATTTGTACGTGGTGTTTAACATAAAGCCAAAAAAATATTTCTAACGTTTCACTTAATAGTTGTTTTGTCCTATATTCTTTTTTGGTTAACTTTTACTCTTAATATTTTATTTTGGGTCAGAGATGGCCATCGTTGGATGAAAACTGTTAGTTGACTAATAATCAACGCATAAGGCTGACTTGACATGTTTGTAACCCCCTCGTCCCGGTCTGGTCGGATGACCGGTCCGAGTGAGCTACACGGGGAAAACCGAGTGAAAACCCCTTAAGGATTCCCCCTCGGTTAGCAACCCTATTTTTTTTCTTTTTATTTTTATCTTGTCTATATGCATAAATTAATCCTATGTAAAGCACAGCAGCGGAAAATACAAACATTGCACCATACACCGACCAACCAAACATTAAACAATTCATTTTAGCCCCTTTTCAGCAGGCCGTTTCGAAACGCCCTTAGGGTGTTCCGAAACGCCTTGACTTAGTCAACAGGCCAGGGTCAACCATAAGGTGACCGTTCCGAAACAGGGGAGACCCGTATCGGAACGACCTTGACGGTCAATATCTCGTGGTCAACGAGATTTGACCGTTTCGAAACATCAAAGGCCCGTTTCGGAACGCCTTCATCTCGTCAATTTCTCAAAATTCCAGTAGCAAAAACATTCCGGAACGACTCTTATCCGTTTCGAAACGGCAGGCCATTTGCAAAGGGACCGTTCCGGAACAAGGGGACCCGTTCCGAAACGCCCCCTGTCTGCAGACACGATTTGGCTGTTTTAAGGCACAAGGGTGCCCTAAAACACCTCCAAAACACCTCACAACACCATGCAAATAAACCCAAGGCATACCAACCATACTAGCATGCTTCAACATGATTTAGACAAGTCTAACACTAAGGCAACACCCCACAAACATACATTCATTCAAACACCATTCAAACATAAAGATGGCCTCTAAGGCATTTAACTAACATTCAAAGAGCAATTTAGGCATGAGTTAACATTCATTATGGCAACACAAACTATACAAAAGCAAGATACTAAGGAGTCTAAACATGCTCCTAGCAAACAACAACTATCCAACAAAATCATACATGTCCCATTGCTCAAGCTATTACATGTCTAACATTAAAAATCCATACTTGATAAACTCAAGCCAAAAACCACACTTGGAGGCCCTCCACTTGCCCGAGCAACCCATGAACTAAGGATCTGCAATGTTGAACAAAGAGAGCGTAAGCAATGATGCTTAGTGAGGGTAAGCTCTAAAAATAAACCTCAACATTGCAGGGTCCGAGCACGATCTAGCCAAGGCATTTCACAAACATGCCAAGGTTCCACAAGAGTCATGAGAAAAAAACGCATGAGCAATGTACATTATAATGTCATGATCATAAGCTTAACTCCACATTACAAGTAAACACATCCAATCATCTCATCAATGGTCATAAATCTCAACATTTTGATATACACATCAAACAACATTGGCACCTAGCTAAGACCCGAATACGCGGATAGACATGTTGGAACTCACATCCAACAACCACATTACCTCACGGTGGGATTTCACTCATCACCGGTCTCGCGGAGGGGATTCCACTCATCCTCACGCCCCGTCGATGGGATTCCACTCATCACCGACTACATTTAAATACAATTCCGGGCGAACCCGTACTCCTCCTTGGTGACTCAACGCCACCAAGGCCACGCGCGACTTTAGACTCATGTGTACACACTAACATCCTAATGATCGATCATTTGTATTCAAGTAAACTAGTGCCAATATTTACTCACTTCACATTACTCATTTCAATCAATCTCGTGCTTAGCACGTACTCACCAACAACCATCATCATGCATGTCTCAAGCATCACAAGCCATATTTCAACCCACATGTATAATACAATATACACAAGCATTCATACCACATTTCATACGAGACATACACAACCATATACTGAGTTCATCCAATAGATCTAGATCAAGCTTAGGATTAGGCTACCACCCTAATCCTAATTCTAGGTGGGTCTACCAAGCCCAACCTAGTCCATATACTCGAACCAACTATTTTAAAAACCTTTAAAAGCAAACAACCACTCACCTAAGCTTCCAAGCTCCAAGACCAAGCAAGCAACAACCTTCAACTTTCCGGATTCACTTCCGATGCTTCACCGATGCCCAAACTTGATTCTAATCAATCCCAAATACAAACAAAACATCCACAATCAATATTTTATCATTGAAACTAATCCGGATTAACATTATCAAGCATCCAACACTCAAAATCAACCCCAAAAATAGAATTTCGAGCAGCCCTTAACACCCACTGAATTCTCCCATTTCAAGCACCCAAACAAGCATCAATTACACCCAAGATGATCCTCATATATCATACTACCTACAGCTCCCAAAATCCAACCTTAAACAACCTCAAATCCCACTTTAAAACCCTCCAAAAACCCTCTCAAAACCCAATTCCGAAAATTGATTAAAATCATTTGAAATTCACATATGTAGCATCATTTGGCTCCTATATTCCATAACTAACCATAATAAATCAAAATTTTAGGTTTAGCTACACAAAGGCACCATTTTTAATCAAATTCTTTGAAAACCCCATTTTCAAATATTCAATGAAAATGAAAATAATTGGTACTTTTAAAGAGGGGAAGATGAGGGAAAGTCAAAAACATTCTTACCTTTCGATTTGGAGTTGAAATGGATGAGGAATAAGATGGAATAGTGGATTTGGGTAGAGAGCTCTATTTCACGTTGGAAACTTTGGAGAGGAAGACAATGAATAGTAAATGGGGTGTTTTATTTGAAATAAGGAGATTTAATTTGGAAAGATGGGTAAATTACCATAAGGCCATTAATGAATAGTTTTCCTTGTTTTTGAATTAGCTCTTCAACTTTGAGTCTAAATCAATTTGGTCCCATTTTAAAAATGTTTATTTTGAAACCCAAAATTTTAAAAGAATCATTTCAAAACCAACCCGAGCCCAATTAATATTAAAATATTATTTTCACCTAACCCCTAAACCCGGGTGTTACAATGTTGACTTAGCTAGGAACACTGACATGGCAAAGTTCCAAGTCAACATTTTTTAAACCATTATTTTTTAATTTTCTAAAAATAATTAATGATTAATAATAAAATTTTCATTTTTATTTTTAAATTTTTATAATAAGTTAATAATATTTTTTAAAATAATAAATCAAATAAATTATTAATTATTTTTGGAAAAATTAAAAAATTAAAAAATGTTGACGTAACACTTAGCCACGTTAGCGTCTCAAACCTAGTCAACATGCCACATCAGCATCTTATGTCGACCGTTAGTCAATTAATGTTTTTCATCTACGGGGCAATTTTAGTCTAAAATAAAATACTAAGGGTGAAAATAGACAAAAAAAAAATAAAGGCTATAACGACAATTATATAAAATATTAGGAGCATTTTTTAGCATTAAACTATCATGATATTATATGTAACATTATTTATGAACTAGGGGTCAAACTCGGATAATAAAAAAGTTATTATCTAACTTATGAACTGACTTTTTCTATAACAAATAAGAAATATTCTACCCCCTAATTTTAATCGTCTCTTTGTCTTTGATTTTTAATATTTTAACTTATACTTAAATAAGTATTTAATCTTTAATTTACGTATAGATCAAAATTTAACTCGAAAATAATGATTTGTTAAGTACAAATAAAAGCATAAGAGTTTATTTAAATATTAATAAAAAAGTATAGAAGTTTATCCAAAATAAAACACAATAGTTAAGGGAATAATTTTGGATGTTATGGTTTATGAGTAAAGCAATTGCAGGACCATTTGAGCACAGAGCACGTGTTCCATTGAAACTAAAAGTTACTTCATTAGGTGCCAACTGCCAAATGTAAGTGTAAGATATTAGATATATATGTGAGCCTTTTTAGAAATTTGAACTTTGTATAATAATAATTCACTGTTTTGGCAGAATGGAAGAAAACAAATAAAGTTTTTTGTTTAAAACTGAAGTACGCAAGTTTATAAATTATTTCTTAAACATAGAAAAAGAAAAATTGACTTTTCCATCGATTCTATGCCGTAGCGGATTTTAAAAATATTTTTAGGGTGAATACACGTAAAATCTCAAAATATTAGGGTGAGCCAAACTTAAAAACGATTAAAAATTTTAAAGACTAATTCATAAAAAATAAGAAAATTGAAGTAAAATGTATAAAATTTAAAAAGTATAATGCTTTCTTTGTGCCAATGATGCTTCCACTGTTCGAATCTTAAAGAAATTTCTTAGTTTGTTGGTAAATGGACGTCGTCAAAAAAATTAACAGAAGAGTAATAAAAAAGCGTTCAATGTCTATATTCTAGTGAGTAAATTGAACGTTTTAAAATTTCAGTGACCAAAATAAGTTTGAAAGTAAAATTAAATGATGATTTACGTAACTTATTCTAACATCAATTTAACAAGTTTTATACTAAAGTAGATAGTATTTTCCGACTAAAATAAATACTAACAAAGCTTTAAATCAGGGATGGAAATTTTCTGTCTTTTTCGTTGCTGCTATTTATACACTCACGCTTAAAATTAAGTTTATAAATTAAGGTTTATAGAATTTAAGGTAAGATATATTTTTAAAGTATAAAATTTAGAATTTAAAATTTAAAATTAAAGCTTAAAATTTATAGTAATTTTAGTGTTGTGCCATAAATAAAGCCACAAAGAAAGGACAGGAAATTTTTTATCCTTATCCAACCCAAAATCCAACCAAGCCCATTTGGTTTCGTGACTACCATCAATGTCGGCTTAAAAAGGAGGGTATCTTACGCGCAAAACCGACCAAGGCGGTTTCCTAATCGTCCAAGACTGCCGGTTCACATTAGAAAATAAATTTACAGTTTGACATTTTCGTTATTCACTATTCCTGATTTGCCCGGTTGCCACATCACTATTTTTAAAAATGTCAAATGTTACTTAAATGAAGCGGTTATTAAGTTTAACTAGACCTGATTAATTTGACTCGAGATTCGAACCAAGACTTAAAATTGACTTAAAATTTTATTAAAATCGAAAATAAATTGAAATTGAATCGAATTTTAGTTGAACCGGAAACAACCCGAACCAAAGACAACCCGAAATAAATAAAAGATATTAATAGAAATAAATAAAGATGAGATATGAACAGTCGCACTATTCACCAAAAAGTCAAACATATTGGTTTTGTAATGTCATATATATAGTGTAAAAAATTGACCGGCTTAAAAACTTGATTAAAATCGACTGATCTCTCGTTGACCCAAAATTGACCCGAACCGAATTCAACCGAATAAAAAATCAACTGACCTAAAATGACCCGAATTACAACCAAACCAAACTGAATTTGAACCGAATGACCAAACCTAAAATAACCGAAATCGAAATAACACGAACTAAACCCGAACCTTTGCCACCTCTAAGTTTAACCGACTGTTCTTCAAGTCTCCTGTTTGGCCAAATGTTGGTAGGCCGACAAACTCTCCCTTATTGTCTATATAACTGTCCTTTTTTGTTAAATAAATAAATAAATCGGTTGTGTAAGATATTTCTGAATTTGATTCTTTCATGTGTTAGATAGTTAAAAAGGTGGCGAACAATAAAGAGGAAGCCCCCGTTCGTAATAACAGGGGAGATTCGGGCCTAGACGTCGACCAAGACCTGCAACTGCAAGGGTTGTTTACGCATCAGCCGATGTTTCGTGAAGAAGGGACGTCGATGCTATCGGAGATTAGTAGGGAAAGGGAGATGTCAGTCATAGTTTCAGCTTTGACTCACGTCGTAACCGGCGACATCCCTGAGCTTCCATGGAATCAAAACGCTGGTGATTTCGGTGATGATAGTGATACCAATATTAGTTCGTCATCGGGAATTGGTGGGAAAAAGAGAGAAAGGGAAGAACCGGAAGGTGGGCCTAGCGGTGGAGGCATGGCGGTGGAAGCCGACACTACTGCAAAACCAGTCCAAATATATGAATACAAGAGCAACGAGAACTACAAAGAAGAACCAAGGAGGAGATACAGGGGAGTGCGACAGAGGCCATGGGGGAAATGGGCAGCTGAGATAAGAGACCCCTTCAAAGCCGCTAGAGTTTGGTTAGGAACATTCGACACCGCCGAGGCCGCCGCCAGAGCCTACGACGAAGCCGCCCTTCGATTCCGTGGCAACAAAGCCAAGCTCAACTTCCCTGAAAACGTCAAACTCATATCACCCCCTCCACCCAAAACCCATTTCTCTATTCCGTCTCATCACTCGGTTCAACTTCAACACTCTCAAGTTTCCGGCCAGTATATTGACTATTCTCAATACTTTGTTGGTTCCGGCAATGATTTTACCAGTGGAACACAGCAGCAGTCTATGAACCCCTACGACCAAATGGTTTTGTCAACTCCAGTGGATTCTAAAGAACAATCTTCTTCTTCTTCGACACCGACATCGTATCCTATCGTTTTCCCAAATCAAACGTCGGTTCAGAACCTCAACTTGGGTAGCGGCAGTCAAGGTGGCGGTGTTGGAGATTTTGCGGTGCATGCTTGGCCATCAGATTCTACTCATCCTTATACGTCAACCTCTAGATAGTGTCTTTCTTCCCTAATAATCTTCTTCTACTTATATTTTATTTTTGGGTTTAGGGTCATTATATTCCCAATTATTAACACATTACGGGTATCTGATTTTGTACGCTAATCATACATAGAAACGAGAATATCGTAGAAACTATATGATTTCAATGAGTAAAAAACTATATATATCAGTGAGTTTTTTTTCCGGATTAGAGTCATGGATAGAGTTCTAAAATTTATATTGTGGTGTTGAAATTAATATATATATATATATAATTTTTTTGATAAATACAAACAATTTTAAAGTTATTGTGGTTAACTATAAAATAAGTGTTTAAATTATATTTTTTATTATAAGCGCCTAAAGTTATATAAAAAGACAAACTAGTTGTATTATTTTATTTAAAGCCAAACTACAAGTCTTAATTATTTTACAAAATGGTCACTTGTCCAGCTCAAAAATCTCAAAAACACATTCAATAAAAGCTCAAACTTGGCTTAGTGGGTCCAACGGTCCAACATAACATGTAGGTCCATAACTTGGGTGAACACTCAACCGTCGACTCATAAATTCGTGTTGTTACAATACTAAAAATTATATTCATTCAAAATGAAAATAAAAAATTTATTTTTTAAAATGTGTAGAATTTAGTTAGAATTGAAATTTCATACATGTAATTGTATTAAAACTAAAAGCTTATGTGTATAGTTATACCAATTCAATTATCATATTGTAATATTCAAAAAATATATCATATTGTAAATGAAGTAAGAGTTTATATGTGATTTTAAACGTTATTTCTTTAATATATTATAAATTTAAAATTATAAATATGTAAATAATTACAAATATAAGATCAAACAGATCAAGATATACACTCGTAACAAAAGTAAATTAGACTGTTTAACTGTTAAACAGAGACAACCGTGATTTATATAAAGAATATTTTGAATAACTTTCATTAAATCGGTATCAATTTTACCAATTTGCTTCAATTTTAATTTGGTCCATTATTAAGTAGGACTTATTTGCTTACTTCATGAAAGTAGGGGACTATCGAGCGAAGCCCGAAAATTTAATTTGGGTTAACAAATTTCAGAATTTTTATGAAATGTTTTTAAGTATGTGAGAACAAATAATAAGTGTTAATTTTTCTTTTAAGAAGTGTCAATATTTATTTAAAATTGTGTTTATTTTTATTCTAATATTATTTTATATTAAATTTATAGAATAAAATTTTCAAAATATTCGAAATATCATGTGACACTCTTAGTTAAGGGTAGCTCCATCCATGAGACTACCCAAATACTTTCACCGTGAATCTACACTATAGTCTATAAGTGGAGGTGTGCAAAAAAATTCAATCCGATCGACCTAGTTTAAAATTTTGGATATCTGATTTATTTTTTAGATAATTTGGATCAAATATCTAAAAATTTTGGACAGAATGTGAATATTATTTCACACTCGGATTGGATATCGATTATTTAAAATTCAAAAATTCAAATTTTCTTTTTATAGATATGGATCTTGTTATAATCAATATTTTAACTTGTTATAGATGAAAAATTGAAATTTATCTAGATACAAATATTGTTATATTCAATAATTTGTTGATTGTGATATTCGAAAACCTAAAATTTTCATGGAAAAGACAACTAAATTTATAAAATACTTAAATCAAATCATAAATTCAAATATTCGAATAATTAAATTTTTGAATCGAATATAAATCATTAAATTACATATTTAAAAATTTTAAATATTTAAAATTTCAGAACAAATGTATGAAATGCACACCCCTATTTTTTATGGAATACACTATTAAGTAATTTAAATATAAATGTATCCAACAGAATTGGAAAACGTTAAAAAAGCCAGAGGAAGCTTAGGGGATAGGAGAAGTTTTTTTTTTTTTTTTTGGATCAAAAGGAGAAGTTGTTCTTTACGTCTCCGCAAACAAGTTATAATAATTGTATTTTAATTATCGAAGACGTGGATCAACCGTGGACTGTCCGACCTCACTTGGACCTTTTCCTTTTTGTTTCGTGTTTTCAATTTCAGGATTCTAAACTTCAAAGTTCTCTCTCAAATATTAATGCTCCATCCCACGCTTATCTCCAACACACTGTTTTGTATTACAATAATTATTTTAAGGTTCTGATTTCTGTCCACATGTGTTGCGCTTTAATTTTTTGTTATAATTAATTAATATATTAAAAATAATTTTGTAATGTTTATAATATTTTACATAACCAACGAGTTTGACCCAAGTGATAAGCAGTTTAGTATCAATAAAGCAAGTTTCGAAATTGAAACATTGTTCATGTAGAATTTTTTTCTTGAGAGACTTACCCATCAAATGTGCGATGTAGATCAGTCCGAATTAGTCAGGACATTATCTTAGAAAACCAATAGAGCAACCAAAAAAACATTTTACCTTGAAAATTGTAATGTTTTAATTGAATTGGAAGGACTTTAAATTTTAATGAATTCATCTCATAGTTAATGTATAATGTAATTGAATATAAGTTAATTTTTTTTTAAATTTATTTAAATTCAAACATAATTTTAATTAGAATTTAATTTTGAAGTTTTTAATATTGTTTCAACGTAGTTAATTTATTATTATTTTATAGTAAAAAGTGAAAATAAAAATAAAAATATAGGAATAAAAAATAAGAAGAACCAACAAATGTTGTGTGGATTGGTAATACACATTGTACTCCCAAGGAGAGGATGTGAGTTCGAACCTTAGAGATGACATTGTTGTGAGAGGTAATCTTGCACCTCGAATATGAACCGTAAGACGAACATAAATATAAAAAATAAGAAGAAAAATATAATTGTCTTTACACTTACATAGAAGAGATAATATTTCATTAAATTAAAAAAATAAATTGACATGTTCTAAAATACAGATAAATGGAATCTCAATCAAACTTCGTGTACATTTCCGTTATAAATATAGGACTTGTACTCAATTTTTACCGTTTTGATTATTTTTATACTTTGTTTTTCAATGATCTGATCACGTGAATTTATTTTTTTTGAAAAGTGGGTTTAAAGCCCAAATATATCGGGTGCTCCTGGCCCATATTGTTTTTTTTTATCAATGATGGTACGAATTGCAGCCGCCGTTATGTGTAAACCGGTGGGAGAAAACCCTAATTTTTTAAAATGGCTAAAACCCTAAACTCACTCTTTATAATCCCTTCTCTTCTCCCCTTCTACCTCATCAGCTCCTAAGCCTTCACTTGCTCAATTTCGTTTCTTTTTCTTTGGGTTTTATTTTTAAACGATTTTGTTATTGTTTGATAAAGTATTTGGAAAGACGAAAGGGTCGATGATGATAAATCCAAAGGCTTGTTTCTCAAAGAACATTCGCAGTGGCCGCCTGAGAGCTTTCGCCTTTCGCCGGGCTTGAGAGCTTCTGCTGTTTCACTCCTTCCTTGGATGTCTGAGACTCTTCTTTCCTCTCTTTTAATTTATTTTATATATAAATAAGCTAATCCTTTTCTCTGTTTTTCTTTTTGTTTATTCCATTTACTTCAATTTGCCCTAATAACTTAAACAAAATTTGTAGTGTTTTTAGTTTATGGTTTAAGAACTGAAGTGTGGGTAATTAAGGTCAATGATGATAGTTTGAAAAGTGTGGGTAATTAAGGTCAATGATGATAGTTTGAAAGGCTTGTTTCTCAAAACATTCGCAGTGGCCGCCTAAGAGCTTTCGCCTTCGCCGGGCTTGAGAGTTTGTGCTGCTTTTATCCTTCCTTGGATGTCTGAGACCTTATAAGACTTGTCTTTGTATTTTATGCTTGAATTTATGTTTTTTAATGATTTGTTTGATTCACAAACTTGAAGCCATGTTTCTCAAACCTTATGCAGTAGCTGTGAAAGAGATTCAACTTTACCGGCTTCAGAGCTTGTGATGCTTCTTTCCATCATTGTAAATTGTAATTGTGTGTTTTGATGGTAATTTTGAGGATGCCAAAACCAAAGGCTTGTTGTTCAAAACATTTGCAGTGTCCCATAAATAGCTTTTTCCTTCGCCAAGCTTGACTGCTTGTGCTTCTTCATCCTTCTTTGGATGTCAGAAACTTTTAGTTCAGTTTTTGTTTTTAATTGTAGGTCATAAGCTCTTTGGATATCAGCTATTTTGGGCCAAATTGGTGCCGCAAACAATCTTTAATTAATGTTGAATACGTGGCATGGATTTATATTTTGTGCTAAATAGCTATTTTGTATTTATAATTTTGGGCCAAATTGCTATTTTAATACGTGGCATGGATCTCAGCTCTTTGGATTTACAATTTTGGGCTAAATAGATGCACATTAATACCTCACTGATATTATTATTTTTTGTTATCCTATAAGATTTGAATACGTGACCTGGATTTATTTATTTTTTAAAATTAATATCTGAAAAATAAAAAGATAAATCAATAAGTTACGATAATTAAGCTAACAATCTTTCACCGTTGATGAACTCCCAATAATAAAAAAAAGATGATTGATTTTTGATCCTTAATTAGAGGATAATTGTGAGATATCGAACAGTTGAGCGATAAATGATAAGTTCGTTGATGAAGGAGATGTGATTTGGTAATTTTATTTAATATGAAGATAAATTTTTTAAAAAAAATTCGAAAATTAAGAATAAAAAAATAAATCATATGTTATGTTTTAATTGAATGTCGATAATTTTTTAATGGTTGTAGATGAAAAAAATTTAAATAAAAATTATAAAATAAAATATTAAACATTTATCTAGCTCAAAATATAATTTTGACACTTATAAAAAATTTAATTGAAACACTTATTTAACAATTAAACCTTCTCTAAAACGCGGTTAGAAATGTTTTCTTTCCCTTTCGTGCGCCTGTTAGATTATAATATGAATATGGGCAATTATGTTAGTTATCAAGTACTAGCAACCCTACTGTATTCAATGCGTGACGATTTCCTACACCGATAATCACTTGAGTGACGTGTTGAAAAAAAATATTAAAATTTCAAAAGAAATTCGAAAATTAATAATTAAAAGTACATATTGTGTGTCATGTTTTACTGTTGTTGATGAAAAAATCTTAAGTAAATTATAGAATAAAATGTTAAACACCTATCAGAAAAAAAAATTACTCAAACATTTATTTTACAATTAAACCTTCTCTAAAACTCGGTTAGAAATGTTTTCTTCCATTTTGTGCGCCTGTTAGATTATAATATTGAATATGGACAATTTTGTTAGTTATCAAGTACTAGCAACTCTACTCTATACAATGTGTGACCATTTTTTACACCGATAATCACCACGAAATTTGGGGATCAAGGACCGTGATAGTCCCTATATTTTATTTTTCTGAGATTGATTTTATATTTTTTTAATTAGATTTGACATTATTTTTTATTTGAAAGTTTTAATCAGTCCATTAATTTCTGGGCTATTTTGTTGTTAATTGTTAATTGAGCTACTATTTGTGGTTGAATCTTTTATCTTTGTAATTTCTAAAAGTTTACATGTCAAAAAATTGAAGAATTAAAATGTCAGATGGAGGGAATTAACAAATTTGCTTTGCCTTTTTATTATAGTTGACAGATCAAACATTTAATGATAAATTAAATGGATTTGTCTAACCTGGCATAGATTAGACAATCATATTTAATTATAAAATAGCATAGAGACTCTGATATGTTTAAATCGTTAAAGATCCTTTGCTAAGTTAAGCATTTCCTGGGTAAATATAGTAGACACCATCTTTGTATATAAAATCCAAATTTAACATTTATAATAGAAAGATTATGTGTATTATCTTAACTTAGGTTAACATTTGATGATTTTTATCAATGAATAATTTGATAACCTATCATTAAAAAATAACATGCAAGTAAATTTAGTTTTAAGTTATTTTTATTTATTGACTATGCATAAAATTATAAAAAAAATTATTCCAGATTTTCTAGAATGAATTTTCACTATTAACTGGTTAAGAAGCAAGGCATCTCCCATCAAATGGTATGTAGTTTTTAAAAATCAAAATTAAATTGATGTTTTACAAACAATTTTAATTTTATATGTAGTTCAAGCAAGGTTCTTCTGTGACTAATTTGTCTATATCTTGGGAATTTTTTTCTTTCATGAATTGCAATGGGGTGTTGCTGTTTAATAGATAAAACTTCTCTGTCATTTTCGGTTTCTTTTTAAGGGTTTAATTTTCAAATCGATATCACTAATCAACCTAATCCAAAACAAATCATACAAATTTATGCAGCAGACTTTATGAAAAGCTCGGGCTATCTCTCCTTTGTTATCAGCGTTTAATTCACCAATTTTATGCCGTTGGCTGCTGTTGCACCATTATTGTTATGAAAGCCTGACTTGATAGCTATCAAGTTTATCTGACCTGCCATTCAACTTTTCCACAATCTATAAGTCTTAAACCTGATACTCTTAACACGAGACCATAAACAATTGAGATGAACCGCCATAAACCACTACAACCCCATCCTCACCGTTTAACAATTATATTTAAGGTGAGAAAGCAAAGCCTTGTGGTTTGATATTCAGTTTAATGACTGAAACATGTAGGTATTTATAGGTATCCATTAAACACAAAAACTGATATGCAATATCCAAGGCTTCTCCATGCAGACTCTCACTTTCAAAAAATATATATATACTTCTCCATGCAAGAATTTTATTTACAAAAGAAGCATAAACCGTAGAGAATATGTGAATCTGATTCTCTATAATAAGATGAAAACATATTTAACAAAGCTTGATTCTCATATTTGTAAACCATTTATTTCCTTGTTTAACCCTTCCTAGTTCCTACTGTGTAGAAATGTATATTTATAAAGTGGGAAAAAACAATTGATTTAGCAACTACTAGTTTTTAATATACAAAAATTTGGTAATTAATTATGAATCGGAGGCTTCCTTGTTGCCGGACTGTAGTCCATAGCTACTAATTCATCAACCCTAACACGATCTTCTGTCGCGGTGCCGGTAACCACTCGATCATTGTGAATCACTTTCTGATTTTCCTTAGCCACCGGCATATTTCTTGCTGAAAAAGAAAAACAAAGAGTTCAGATTCGATCTCCACATATATTGAATTTACTAAAGGCTAAAGCTATATAGATTCAAAACTTTACCTCCAGCTGTTGTAGCGATGAAGAAGAGGAGGAAAAAAGCAACAAGAAGAAGATGCTTGCAGGGAACCCTAGCCATGTATGTCTCTTAGTTTATTTCTGAATATGTTTGCTGTGAGCAACGTGTTCAAGCTTGGTTTCTCTTATATAGAACCAAAATCTGTAGTACATACATGGATCGACAAGAGGTGTATTAATCGAGAATGACATGGAGTTTTGTAGTAACTCTACATGAGTAATGTTGTCTGTTAGAGTCGCCATCAATGTCTCCTGCTGTCTTTGCCATGAAAATGATATCCCATATGTGCTCACCTAATGTAACTGGGTACCCATATGTGCTTGCAATATTTATCATTTTGCATTCCTATAGTATTCGATACGAATATATTCAAACCTTTGAAACGTTTATGAATTTAATTCCAATCAGAATTTTAGAACTACTATGAAACCTACCTCTGTTTTTTCTTTCTCCATTTGGCTTACTCAACTTGTACAAAGAAACAGGGACCGGGGAACATGTTCTAGAATGCATGGGATGGGGCACTGATTAATTTGTGGACCAAAACATACCTAAGTTGCAACACTAATGGCCCTGCATTACCATTAGAATAGCAGTTTTTGAACAAGGCACCAACACTGTTCTTTAAGCTTCTTACATAACCATATCATTAAATTAAACAAAACTTGTCAAATCCAAATTGTCTGGTTCGATCTCCGATTCGGTGTATATAACGGACACCGTGTGGGGCAGCAATCATTTTCGGAAGGGGGAGGTGGTCGACAATTTCATGAAGGGGGAAAAAATCACGTGAAGGGAGCTCAAGTCATCGGGTGGAGGGGTCCTCCTTGTCCGCAGAATGAAAAACATACGCAAAACATGATTTATACGGCTAATTAAGGCCTTGAAATAGAGACGTTTATAAGGCAGAGTAAAGCAGGTTTATCGCCCCGAATATAAAAACAAAAACTGAAAATCACCACGACTGTGACTTTTCTCGAGAATATGCTTCCGGGAACAACAGCACATGAACTTTAGGTCCTTGTTGTTTTCAGGCTTCTGCTGCTATAATGAAGCTAAGATCATGTCCATTTGTTTATCAACTAATTTTTTCGCTCAGATCTTTTTAATATGAATAGATTGGACTAAGTTTCGAATACGATTACGGTTCGAATTCAATACTCTCTTCCCAAACATATATGTTTAATAAGATCTATTTATTCGTTCATAAAGTTTTTTTTTTCTTATCTACTATAGATTAAGGTATCTTATTTTTATTTATTTTCGGGATTTAACATAGACTCGTGATTCATACGTAGTCAAAGTTAAATAGTTATGACCAACAATCAGTTGGTCAGTTGGTCTAGCGGGATGAGCTACAAATTTTATGAGTTTGAATTTTAATATTACAAATAGAGAAAATTAAGTTAAAAATATCATATCTCATATTAAATCTAAGTAAAACTGAATTTAAATTAGTCAACTAATCAATAAATAAATAAAAATAAATAGTTGTGGTATCCTCCAATTTCTTGGAAGCTGTATGAAAATTCAAAGTTATTTTATTATTGTTATTATTATTACTGGAAGGGTTAGTGAGTGGCAAAATGGAAGTGATGGCTCTGGTTAAGCCCTATCATTGTGAGCCCACATGTCTGGAGTCTAACAAGGCCTTTTTAGCCAGCTCAGGTTGAGGGATGCCACCAACTCCCGAGCGCCAAAAATCATTAAAAATAAGGAAAATTATCCAAATAGTACCCCAGCTATTGTCGAAATATCGTTTTAATACTCTAGCTATTTTTGACAAAATGGTAGCTAACGTTGTGTTTTCATTTTGGTCCCCACCGTTAAAAAAACTAATTATGTGCGGACTAGGAGAGAGAAAATTACATGCGACAGACTGTCACGTCATTTTCTCACTCCTAGTCAGCATGCCACGTCAACTAAAATCATAAAAAAAGCATATGTGGCATGCTGACTAGGAGAGAGAAAATGATGTGGCAGGCTGCCATGTGTGATTTCTCTCTCTCCTTGTTAGCGTGCTGTTAAATTTTAACAACGAGGTAGCATTTTAAAAACGAAACATAGCATTGGGTACCATTTTGCCAAAAAAAAATAGCTAAGTACTAAAACGATATTTTGGCAATAGCTAGGGCTCTATTTGAGTAGTTTTCCCTTAAAAATATTATTTCACTTTTTTATATATAACTATAATAGTACTGTGAGCATTCGATCGAGTCAAGTCAAAAAAATTTAAGTTAGTCAAATTGACGTGTGCTATTTTATAAATCAAATTTTATTAAATTTTTTTCATTTTGATTTTATAAAATTCAAGTTGAACCGAGTTGTATTGAATTTATTTGTAATCATTTATAATGTTATGGTACTAATGATTTTAATTTAAACGGCTTTTTGTAACCATAGACGATATACGTATATATTTCTATATATGTGATATACATATAACATATATCAAGTACAATTGATGGACTCGACTTAAACATAAAAATCGATCCACTAATTACTAAAAAGTTTCGATTTTTTTCGAGTTGAGTTTAACTCACCCTATATAAGAGTAAGACCTCGAGATCAAATTCAAACCTTGATATCAATTAAAATTAGAATAAAATCCCTTTTTTCAGTACAATATGAATTTGATCGATGTTTTTCCTAACTATTTTTCCTACAAATTAAAGATCCTTGGATGCTGCAACAAACCTACCAATTTTAACCATCCGATCCAACTATAGATCATGCTTGAGACATCATATAATATTGCCGCCCAACACATCATGGATGTTTCTTAACTTTATTTCCATGTGTACATGGATCAAAACGAAATATAATTATTGAGATTAATGAAAAAAAAAACATCTAATCTAATCACAGTTCATACCAAGAAGAGTAGAATGAATGTAGTTGTTAGATTCGAATTCCATCTGCATAAACCAAGTTAAAACTCAAATTTAATTTATATACCAACATACCATTCTACACATTTAAAGTTCAAATCCTACTCTCAACTATTTTATTTTATATTCTCCGCAATCTTATAAAACAAAAAAAATAGTGTTATAAACTGTTATCTACTCTAATTATTTGATTTTTTTTGTTTAACCACTGATATTTAATTTATTGGCTGACATGTCCGGATCGAATGCTACAGAGGCCTATTATGAGGACGACACTCATAATTTATTTTTTCATTCACATTGCCATGGCTCGAACCTTTAACCTTAAAGAATTTAGTGTCTTATCTCACTAGACCAACTAATTTGAATCTTTACTTGTTGATAATCCAATAACAAAAAACAATAATGTCTATGATAAAAAAAAGAGAAATAAACATTTTAATCACGTGACTAAGAAAAAGTAAGGATTTGATCAAATTATGAATTTACGATAAGATCTTAAATAGCAATTTCCACATATATTGTTGACTTGGGTGAAACTTTGTATTTCTTGATGCACCCAAGTCAAAACAGCGTTAGATTGTAGATTAGTATGGTCCCCGGCAGTGATTAAACAAGCAACGCTTCAAATCAAAAGGGCGGATATGTCAAGAAGAGACAATATAAATGAGAATGGGGCTACCTTGTTGTTAGTAGATGCAAGGATTGTGACCATGTCTGTCTTGCTATAGGATCCATTAATTCATTCGTATACCCGTATCGTATTTGTAAAATTTACCATATTTTAGTCACATTTATAATATATTATGCTTATATAAATTTTAATATACTATAGTCGGTATCATATGAATTTATATTCATGTTATGTTTAATATTGTTAGATGTACGTATTTGATCAAATTATTTTAAAACCGCACGATAATGGGTATGGAATGGAACCTCATCCAGCATGCCAAAGCAGGCAGGAAATGATTGACAAATAATCACGTAATTGACTTGGAGGGATGCTTTCCTTTACAACAGGTGATGTTTCCATTTATGTTGCGGTCTGGCATGCCGCATGACATGAGCCGATGCCGTAGACTAGGAACCAATGGTCCATCACGTGCTCCACCCCGCCTCTCACGCTTTCCTTGTTAAGGCGTAATTTTTAGGTAAAATGACAAAAGATATCCCTAATGTTTGCATGTTTTATCATTTGGTCCCTTATTTTTTGAAGCAAACAACCCCTAACATTTTAATTTGGTCCAAATATGCCCTTTTTGGATGGAAATCGCCAGTCAACTGACGGTCAACGGTTGATTCTGATTGGACTTGACACGCGTTAAGATACGTTGTCACGTCAATTTAAAAAAAATATATTTTGTTATACCCTTCTTTATAATGATATGTGGCTGATTATCATGTTGACACATGGCCGAAACGGATGGTGACACGTGGCGAATATGATGCTGACACGTTAGCAGATCTTAACACGTTGACTGACAGTTTCTATCTAACAGAGACATATTTTGACCAAATTAAAATGTTGGGAGTTGTTTCTTAAAAAAAAGAATAAGAGACCAAATGACGAAACCTACAAACGTTTGAGCATCTTTTGCCATTTTTCCTAATTCTTATTGCTCCAGCTTTTTACTTTTCATGATATTTAGATCAAAATTGTGGTGCCAAAACTTGATGGCAATGAGAGTACAATTATTTGATGGAACACTTTAGGTTTGTTAGTTCTATTACGACATCTAATTTATCCATAATTTTAATCTATAAATCCAAGAGAATTGTATATTAATGATTTCAATAGGCATTCGAAGCTTTATTTTATATTAACAAGAATGATAGGTTCAAATGGGCATACCTAGAAGGAGCCCATTTGAAGCGAGTAAATTATGCAAATAGGTATGTATATGAACGAATATAGTAATTAATTGATTTTAGCAAAAAAAATTATATATTGAAAGATTCATATTTCAGAATATATTGATATATTAGTGTTGGAAGAAAATATTTTTACATACCCTGCAATTTATAATAATTGTACATGTAATCTACCATATACATAGACCCTAATTCCATGAATTAAATTCTTCTGTTTAAATCATACAATATTGCAATGAAAGCCTATCAAATATTGTAATATCAGCAACCAGACAACTAAAAAAGAATAAAGCTAGCATCAAATGTTTCTTACATTATAGGACAAAACAATAAGATGAACATGTTTATTTATTTATAACCAAATCGCATGAGGAATGTTTTAGGCATAAAGCTGAATAAATCAATAACACATACATTCATATTACATAATATAATTTCACCTCAAAAGAGAGATCACTTCCCCATCACTCACTCCTTTTCATTCAACACCAAAAAGTTTAGATATCTTCTCAGGATCAAGTGCTCGGAAATCCAATGTAGACATAGACCGGCGGTACTGAGGATTGCCGAGGTTGTTTTTCAAGATATCGGTTATGGAAGCCTGTAAAAGAGTGAAATTCTGAATGTTCTGAGTAGCATTCAGGTACATGTATACATACTTCTTTCCATCTTTGGCTTGATATGGCTCATCCTCATCCTCATCTTTATATCCAGGTTTGTAATGCTGCGGCTGCCGAAAGCTTGCTGGTAGCTTCATCTTTTTCCAATAGTCCTCTGAGGGCGAACCAAATAGCTTAAAAATTCGAAGAAGCTGCTCAACCTGATCAGAAGCTTAACTTATCAACAATAAGACTATCATACTTTTACTGTTTTGCACATGTACATGTCTAATACTTGCATCCAAATCTGAGTAACATAGGTCTTTTATAGGTTGTTCAGTGTTTACATGCATTCATAACAATAATCTATTGATTCATTGGTGTTTAAACTCATGTTATTCATAGTCATACTCAAGTGCCAATATCAGATACAGGTTTATGTTTAATCGTGTATTCTTTGAAATGATGCTCATATTGTCTGATCTTGTATGAATTCGAATTTTGACATTTGCCTTGAGAATGTAAATATCTGTCTATTTAATAAAAAGAATTGCTTATCATTCGCATGTATTCTCTGAAATGATGTGTATGATAAGGTGTACCCCAGTCCTCCCAGCAAACATCTCAGCTAAAAGGCAACCTGCACTCCAGAGATCAATCCCAACGCCATAATCTGTGGATCCTAGTAGTAGCTCCGGAGCTCTGTATACCAAAGTGTTACAACGCGGCTCGTAAGGGGCCGGTTTGGTTTAGGGTTGAAAGTATGGCAAACCCGAAACCTGCAATTTTCAGCACCCCATTCCTGTCTATCAACAGGTATGAACCTTTAATATCTCGGTGCAATATTCCTCTTTCGTGACAGTGTGACAGCGCTGCAAGAAGTTGTTGCGTATAACACTTGATCTGCATCATAATAAGCACAAAGACATAGACTTAGTATTTGGAGGGTCCTTTGAGATAATATCTGGTCCTCATCAGAAAAAAATGAAAAGTCGGAGCAACATAGATTTAAATTCCAAACCTGAGGTTCAGTGAGCCTCTGGCCGGGACGGGAGATAACTGTGGTTAAGTCTGATTGCATGAAACCAAAGACCAAATAAATTTTGTACTGCATCCTAGAAGTGGCAAGTCCTTTAAGCCTGATAATATTTGGATGGTTCAGTTTCTGAAGCATCATAACCTCTCTTGCCATAAATTTAACATTCTCTGGCTCTGCAGTATTGAAACGAGACTTCTTCAAAGCAACAATCTTTCCGGTGTCCTTATCTCGAGCTTTGTACACATTGCTGTAAGTTCCTTTTCCTACCTACGAAACAAGATCGAATAATTCTCTAAAACTAAGCATTATAATTAAGTTTCAGACAATCCAATCATCAATGTCATGGAAAATATACATACCTTAGCAAGCTTATCATAGGAATCAACACTCTTTGGAACCAAACCAGACAAAACCTAGAAAGGAACATTATCAGCAAGCCATTTAGGCCATCCATGAACATCCTGAAAACATGCATAGCTACTGCTGCAGTGGCCTCAGAAGACGATGATTTGGTGATTGCAGATTTCAATTTTTTTCTACTCCATTTTCAATGTGATTGGGCTGTGTTAACAAGGAATGTAGATTCTTTTTTTCTCAAAAGTTTGTTGTTCAATGAATCAAACTAACTTTTGCGGGTACAACAAACCACCGGTTATTCATAGACAAAAGGTTCGATTCTCTTTCGTAACTTATAAAATGATGAAAATTTTCAAGAAGAATTCCTCCGAAATAGGTTTAGGGAAGGTTTTAATAAAGCACTTAGTCAATTACTTTTTTATTAAAAAAAATTAAGATGTTACGAATATCTTTATTTATGATGAATATCATATATTAAATTAGACTTTAATGTACTCTATTATTAGGGTTTAATACTCATTGGAATTATGATTTACATCTTATGCATATAAATATAGAGTTTGGAGAAAGCATTGTACACAGCCCTACATTGAGAATATAATACAAGCTATTTTCTTTGTCTCTCTTATTTGTTCTTGCTCATCTCTCTTGTTCTTCTTTACTTTATTCACAACATATTATTAGCACGATCCCGCTCAATAACCGTAATTCTCGTCGGTAATTCTCGAAAAAGATTTCAACAAAATATTGGTGACTACATCTACTATATATTCAACTTAACTTAGAAAGTCTGGTATGATTTCTTATTTATATATCGATATAGTGGTTGGTTAATCACTCTAATATTAAGGTTAGCGTATTTTGATATAATATTTGATTATTATTTTGTTCTGATATTTAATGATGTTTTGTTGCACCGAGTTTATATATATAACTCCATGAACAAATATCGAGCCTTCAACGAAACTTACGAGATCAACTTAGTTTGAAAATTATGGTGCTAGAGTGACTAACGTCTACTTTAAGGAAAGTGAAGAAAGCGGTGGATTGACTATTCCACTTGACAGTGATGTTTTTCGATTTTCCCGAGCTATATGAATCTCAATAATTTTTTTTCCTACCGAGCTTTTATCTTAGTAAGGTTTTAATGAGGCACGTTATCTTCATGGATATTCAAGGGGAGTGTTATGAATATCTTTATTTATGGTGGATATCCATATATTAAATGAGACTTTAATGTACTTTATTATTAGAGTTTAATATCCATTTGAATTAGAATTTCTATCTTATGCCTATAAATATAGAGTTTGGAGAAAATATTGTACACAATCCTACATAGAGAATATAATACAATTCTCTCTCTTTGTCTTTCATATTTGTTCTTGTTCTTCTTTACTTTATTCACAACACAAAAAAAAATTTATATAATAATTATAGGTATTTAACTCAATGATAAATTAATTCAAATTAAATACCACAAAGTTTCATTATAGGTTAATCTCTCGACTTAATTTGTTTTTTTTATAATATATTTAAATTTAAACATTGCTAAAGAGATCAAACATCGTAATTGTTTTGAATGAATAAAGTTCAATTTAAATTGATAACATAAAATAATTTTTAGTACATGTATATAGTATTAGTATTTCAAGATTTTTTTATTCATTTGTATTAAAATTTCCAGACTATTTCTTATTATAAGTAATTTCTTATATTATTTAACCCATAATGTGCATCTAGACTTTACAATCCGCATTATAACATCCAAAACATTCAATTTTTAATATTCTTTCTATATAAAAAAATTAATATCAAAATAGTAGATATTTAACTATAATAAAACTAAAGCAAGTTATAAAATTAGAGTGAACTTTTTTGGATAAAAAGAGTGGCATAGTGTTCAAAAACAATGGTCTGTTTGGTAAATAGCGGTTTGGGCAAAAATTAGAGGTTTGATGTATAATTAGAGGTTTGACTAGTCAAATCCGCTAATATTGATGTTTGGTAAATAGCGGATTGAAAGAGCGGATTGGGGTGAAAAATCTAATTTTGAAAAAGCTCCTATTAAGAGCTTTTCGAGATTAGAGGTTTAATATTAGAGTTGTAATGACTCTTTTACCCTTAATAATTACTAAAAATCTCCAAATAACCTAAATTAAATAATAATATTTTTTAATATAAATAATAACATATTAAATATTGGACTTATTTGTTGTTACTATTAATTTATATAGTGATATTTGTAAGTTAATTCTATTTTTTACTATCATATATTTATATGTGCATATAAAAAATTTAATAATTATATAAATAATAAATTAATATATAAATCTTTCAAACATGTTTAGAAAATTTATATTAAAAAATATTTTTTTACAAATCTAATTAATATTTATTACATACAAAATATTAATAACTGATAAATTATTTAAACAAGTATTAAATATAATTATGTCCTTATATGTCATTTTGCTTGTTTAAATAATCAAACAACTATCAGCTATTAGTTAATTTTACCAAACACTTTTATACAATCAGCTAATACAATCCGCTAGTCAAATCAGCTAATGCAATCAGCTATCAGCTAATGTAATCCGCTATCAGCTATCCGCTAATTGCCAAACATGGCCAATAATTATCTAAAATTTATCTAAAATCAAGTAACTAATTATGAGCCAACACATTTGGATTGTTGCCTAAATTGCTCATCTTTATTCATTTTTTTTTAGGTTATTGGTTCTAGACCCACTAAAAACACTTCATTCCTTTTCTCTTCCCCTCCTCTCCAAGTAGGATTAGATTTAGATATAATTTGTCCAAAAAAAACACTAATTATAACATTTTTTTACTAAGTGAATTAAATAAAAATAGCAATTAATTTGAAAATATGTTAGTCAACTGATTTTTAATATGACTTGCATTATTATTATTCTAATATTTAGAAGGATATGAATTCAAACGTGCTTAAGTACATATTACTCTCTGCTGTGTAGGTCGGATGAAATTTGCATTGTTTAGATTGTGTATACAAAAATACAAAACAAAAGTAATTCTAAAAACAACTAGTATTTATTTTTAAAACAACATCAACTCTATCGACTAAGTTTGTGGTGTATTAACAAAGGACATCACTTTAGTTTTGATTGACATTAATTTTTGAAATAATTCGATTTCGACTGGTCCCTTTCTTCTCATAAAAACACTAGATCAACTATAATATTCTTTTACTAAGTTAAATTTAAATAAAACTCTAAATGTACTCTTTACTAATTTTTTTGTTAGGAAAATTCTACAACGGGCGACGAACATTGATGAACACCACTAACGATGAACACCGATGAACACCGTTAATTTTTTTTTTAAATTTTAAAAATCTAAAGGACTAAAATTATAATTAAAATTACTCCTCTTAAAAAATAAAAATCAAATTTAATAGTTACTTTGTAATATTTTTTAATAAGTTAGAATCAAATATACTCAATTCTCCTAAACCCTATCAAAATCAATCTCTTAAAAAATAGAAATTAATTTATAATTTTTTAATAAATTAAAATCAATAATATAAGAATTAGAACAAACTAAATCATTGACAATTTCCCAATTCCCATGTTTTAAAACCCATATCGTTCCCAATTCCCATGTTTTAAAACCCAGATCGACCTATCAATTCTAATTCAAAATCTCAGCAAAGTTCATCGACAAACCAGATGCAGAGTTTTACAACGGTGCAAAGGGTAAAATCCATGACTGCTTGTTACATCCATATTTGCAATAACCCAGATAAAGAACAAACTAGACAAGAGCAACTCAAAAATGACGGTATATTTGATTCTAATCTATTAAAAAATTATAAACTGATTTTTATTTTCTAAAAGATTGATTTTGTTAGGGTTTAGGAGAATTGAGTATATTTGATTTTACCCTATTAAAAAAATATTATAAAGTAATTATTAAATTTGATTTTTATTTTTTAAGAGATAATTTTAATTATAATTTTAGTCCTTTAGATTTTTAAATTTTTTTAAAAAAATTAATGGTGTTCATCTGTGTTCATCGTTAGTGGTGTTTATCAATGTTCGTCGCACGTGGTAGACTCATCCTTTTTGTTATTCTATATTCTTTTAGTATACAACTTTTAATCAAAAAAATATTGAAAATTAAATAGTTTTAAAACTATTTTAAATTTTATTATATTGAATTATATTCTAATCAATATATGTAAGCTTATTTTTAGTAGTTATTGTCTTCTCCTTAATTTTTATTAATTCTTTAAGGCCTTATTATAATTACTGTTTATTCTAAGTTAAATTCTTGTAAAAAAATATATATTTATATTTTAAAATAAACTAATTATCATTGCCTAAAAAAATTTAAGCTAACCTTTCCCCCCCAAAACTCATTTTTTCAGTTTCATTTTTTCAAATCAAAGTTTTGATTTAAAATGTTCAATTATTGAACGGATCTTCGAATTTGACCGTTCATGTATAGATCTATTAAAATACTTCATTTAGGCTAAGAATGGGCCTCAAATTCAGGCCCATACCCATAGCTGATATGGCTTTTGAACTTTTGTATCCTATAAAAGCGTGGACTGATTTGGCGGCATTCGCCTACGAATTTCGAAGTCTATTTTGAACTTTTTGCCGAAACAAACACTCCCTAGAAATTTTAATTTCGGAGATTCCCGCCAATACTATTCACCACTCTCAAATTTCTCGCCCTCTCTTTCTGCTCTACGCTGCTTTGATTCTGTTCAGGTAAAACTAGAAGTTCACCTTTTTCTCTTCTTTTCTTTTCTTGCTCCTTTTGAATAGAGTTGGGAATTTTAGTTAGATTTTGTTTTTGCAAATCATTCAACTTGTCCCAAGATTTTTCATTTTCTGATTTTATATCCTTAAATTTCAAAATCTGTTGCTGAATTATATAACTTACTCAAACTTTTCAGATGATCTTTAATTTCAATCTTGTTACTCAAACTTACTCAAACCTTAGTTATTTTTAATGTCTTGTCTTGTAACCCTAATTTGAGAATTAGGGTTTGACTCGTGGGCAACTTGTTTGAATCCGCTTTGACATTGCTTCAACTTACAATTCATGAGTATATTGTTTTTCCTTTTCTAATCTAAAGATTTTGTTTCTTTCCCTGTGCCTCTGATGTTGGTTATAAAATGCTGAACTCTAGATGCTCCAATGAAATCGAAATACTTAAAACTAAATACTCCGTGTTTAAAGTTGGAATCCCCCTCTTTTTTTAGACTGAAATATTTCCCACTGATTGTTAATTGAAGGCTACTGGTGGCAGACCCTCATAGAAATGGACTTTCAGCTGAATTTTGATATTTTTTCTTCTTTAGGTGCAATGTTGATGGGTGTTTTTGGTAAAGTACTTTGGGTTTAATGTTGTTTACAAATGGTTTGATTGACAGGGAAATTTTTATCACATGGGAACTAATAGAAAGAGAAGGATAAAGGCCTTGGAACCACATTCAGAAATTAATGTGCAAGAAGGTTCTAAGGGAGTTGATAAATCTAGAAAGATAGGTGTCGAGCAGCAGCTTCGGGGAGCAACAGGCAGGACATTGGATTTTTTTAATACTTGTCTTGCCTTATTGAGAAATTTATCTTTTTAAGTATAAATGTTGATGTGTTTCATAAATTGATTAACTTGATTTCTTCTTTTAACTACAAGTTTTTTATCTTTAAATTTAGGGGAAACAGAAAAGGGTGAGCAATCATCACCTTCTGGCTTGGGTGAAGCAGTATCTTTGAGGTCTAAAACTACAAAAACTGGTTTTGTGGAAGAAATTACAACGCTACCTGCACTTGACCTGAATACAAAAGAAAGACTTCATCCTTCCACTAAGATTAAGTTGCAACTCTTTCCAATAGATGAAAGCACTCGTCTAGGATTAGAAAAGGTAAAACTGTAAACCTAAAAACACTTTAAGATTTTTACATACGATACATGTAGGCTGAGGATTAACTATTCTTTCCTCTAGGATGGGTTTCATCCATACTTGGAACTGACTTTAAGTGCTAGAAAGAAGATATCCTCTGTGCTAAAGCACATTGAGAGCAAGTGGGGCAGTTCAAGCATCGCAATAGGCGAGCCCATGCTTTTCCCATATGTAGCAGAAACTCTGACCAGTTGCCGATGGACGAGAAATGACATTTGTATCACTGCCAGGGATGTCTATGCAACAATTGGAAGTCCATCTGTATTTCGTTTAAGGTCCAATACCTGATTACCTTTCTTAGTCTTTATTTTTCATCTCATTTTATACATTATTTATTGTGGCTCCTAGTAGTTTATTGATAGATTGTAACTTTCTTCTACCTTAAAGGTATGGGTGGATGCCTGATCTTGAAGCAAATACCTTGGAGCAACCTTCTGTATCAGCTCCCTTCAAAGCCTCTTCAGAACTTGTAGATGCACAGAGAAGTTGTAACAATTACATGCAGAATATTTTTGGTGATGGTGAAAAAGCTGAGGTAACTAATGAAGAGTCTGGAAAACCAACCATTACAAGTGGAGAAACAAATGTAGCAGCTGCTGAGAAGATGTCTAATGGAGTTGGTTCTATGGTACAGTGTCTATGGCCAGTTTTCTACTTATTAGCTCACCTAGAGATTAATTTCTTTTTCTATCTTTTTTTTGTTGTTGCAAAACTGCATTGCCAATAACCTGAATCAAACCTGTAACCCCAGTCAAGCATTTAGTATGGTTACAAGTTACAAAAAGGCATAGGCATGGCTAATATATTTGTTGGTTCTTTGAATAATGTCTATTATATTTACCCTTTTATTTTGATGGTGGCAATTCTACCGGCTTATGAGATAACGCTTTGGGGTCACATTATGTAGGTTATTTGATATGGCTCAAAACTAAAAACCTTTATGTCCAAAAGAGTGCTAGGTTGCAATAAGTTTCATGTCAAATAATTTACTTTCTGAAACTTCTATTTTTTCTTCCTCTGTCTGTTAGGAAAATGAAGTGGCAATGGATAGCAGCATTGGGCAATCATTGGCAATGTGGGCGGACAGTCTAACTAACATTAGCATAGGAGGCCTGCTGTCAGAAGCATCATTGCAGGGCAGTTTTGGTAATTGTGATCCAAAATTAAATGGGATCACTTCAGGCCTGCAATCATCTCAATTAATCTCTGATTCCTTTGATGCTTTCCTTGCTGGTCAAATGAATCCCTTTAAAAATCCAAGGCAGCCAGTTCAGGACTCGCATTCAATCTTAGATGCGGATGACACATGCCATGCATTTCCATTTCAAAAAATGTCTTCCTTAGGCAAAAATGCTATAGCTTCTGGTGGAAGTGCTTATTCTCATGCCAGCGGTCAGGAAACCAGTTCTAAGTCATTCAAACACCCCAATCCAACAGAGGTTTGCTAAATTTTTATTATAATTTCCAACTTCCAGTATCACAATTCCAGAACTGTTTTACATAATGCATTTCCAGTAGAATAGCTATCAGCAGCTTTATTCTATTTTTTTTTAACTATTAAGTCTAGTAATTGAAGTTTTCTATTGCTGTTGGTGGACAAAACTTGACTACTATAAAAGATATTCCGACAAGGCACTTTTAGTATTTAGTCACATTGAGCAATTCAGCAGTTTTGTTATTTTTATATGGTATGGGATTTCAAACATAAGACAGTTTTGATGGAAAATACTGTCATTTACATCACAATGTTTTTATTTTTTATGTTTAAAACAACTGTAAATTTTATTAATTGGCCTTTAAGATCATCTGTGGGTTTGCAATTTCATATCAGATATTTGATATATATATTCCCTTTGAAGCGCTTGTAGATATGCATAAGATATTTAAAGAATTCACTTTCACAGGCCAATATTCAATTACAAGGCCAGGCTTGTCAACAGTCAGACACAGATTTGATACTTTGTTCACGAGTATATAACGATGAAAGCAGTCTGGGGTTCTCAGGCATCAAATGGGTACTTCACTTCATTCATTTCTTTGTCTAAATTATCTCTTTTTTTAGGTATTCATATTCTATATATATATATATATGTATATATATATGGACATAGGTATTTGGATATGATCTTCCAAATACATGATAAATTTTAAGAAAATTGAAAATATTTTGTCGAATACTCACAGTAATGCTGCTGTTTTTTTACTGCATTTTATTCATTATATTTATTATCAATTTTCTTTCAATGGAATGCGGATGCAGACAGAATCTTTGGGACCCTTTGATCTGGGCTTGTCTTCCCGCAAAGTTACATGTGCAAACGATATTAGCATTGATGGCATTGCCAAGTAGTCGGTTCCTCTTGAAGATATGAATGAACAAGACAAAGTAAGACAGATTATATGGAGGAAAATAAAGCAAGGAAGGTAAAGCCTTTATTTTACTGCTTAAACATTCTCAACTTGTCAGCTTTATAAATTGTTAGTTTCTTGTACATTTGCTTTTTTGTTGTGTATATGAGATTCAGAAACACTATGAAAATTGGAAGCAAACAGTATTGATTATAAACCTGAAACTAAACCGAGCTAGTTTAAGTCCATGCGTATTGTTTAACTTGTTATTGAGATGGCAACAGATGGAGAGATGTATTTGGATGTGGTTTAAATCCAAATAACAGATAACATCAGCTTGTAGTGTTTCTTTTACTCCAGTGGTTGAGTCAGGAATTTATTCAAGGGTGTTCCTAACCCTAGGGTATGATTTTATTTTTAAGGTTAAGTATAATTTTTTTATTTAATTTTTTATACAAATAAATCATTGTTATACAAGCAGACACCACTTGTAACTCGAATTTACAATGCTAGTTGAGTGGGTGAACATATATATTTACTTTTATAAATTGCATATTGTACAAATAATGTTAAAAAGTATGTTCATAAATAAATCACTATTGTTTTTACAGTATTAAATTGAGAAATTATTGAAAAGGAATTTTAGGTGAGACAACGTGGAAAAGTGTAAATTTTTTACTGTAAAAGTGGATCCAAAATAGACAAGTCTCATCTCGTCTCGTTGTAGTGTCATCTCAATTGGGAGATAATTTGGAAGTTTTCTTGGAAAAGAATAGAAAGCTAATTAAAATGCAATGATAACCTAATTAAAATGCAATGTTAACCTAATTCCTTTAAAAAAATGAAAGAGACTAATAAAGTTGAAATTTATTGTTTTTTTATAAATCATTGATACTTGATTCAGTAGTCCACTAATTTAGATCGAGTACTAAAAGACTTATTATAAAAGCGAAGTTTCCAATTTAATTTTTTTCATCTACAGTGTAAGATTCAAACCCAATAACTTCACTTAAAAAATTTTGTGTCTTATCTCACTAGACCACTTAATTATTATTACTATTAAATTTTTATAGGTTTGTCTAACATATGCATACATGCATAGGTTAAGGGTCATTTAATAACATATATTTAATATAAGATTCTATTTGAAAAAAATAATCATTTAATGGCCCTGTTTGCTAAATAGATGTTTGGGCAAAAATTAGAAGTTTGATCAGTCAAATCCGCTAATATTGTTGTTTGATAAACAACAGTTTGAGGTGAAATCGCTAATTTTGAAAAAGCTCATAATATGAGTTTTTGAGATTAGATGTTTGATATTAGAGTTATAAAGACTCTTTTACCCTTACCAGTTACCAAAAATTTCAAAATAACCTAAATTAAATATTTTCTCACCCTATTTATAAGCTAATCCTATTTACTTTTTTTATTATCACATATTTATATGTGCATTTAAATTTAGTAATTAATTAAATTATATTAAAATAATTATATAAATAATAAATTAATATATAAATTATTTGAATATGTTTAGAAAAAGTTATATTAAAAATAATTTTATAGATACAAAATATTGATAACTAATAAACTATTCAAACAAGTATTGAATATAATCATGTCTTTATATGTCATTTCGTTTGTTTAAATAATCTAACAGCTATCAGCTATCAGTTAATTTTATCAAACATTTTTATACAATCGGCTAATACAATTCGCTAGTCAAATCAACTAATGTAATCCGCTATCTGATATAAGCTATCCGCTAATTGCCAAACAGGGCCAATGTATTACAAAATCTTAAAAAATTTTGTTGAAAAAATTAAACACAAAACGTTAAATCATATACCGTAAACCTAGACATTAAACCCTAAAACTCAAATCCTAACTCTAAACACTATACCCTAAAACCCTAAACTATAAAACCATAAATTGTAAAATATAAACACTAACCCTAAACCCTAACCATACCCTAAACCTTAACCCTAAAAACCTAAAACAATAATCATAAAACCATAAACCTAAAACTACAAACCATAAACACCAAGCCCTAAAACACTAAAACCCTAACCCTAACCATAAAACCCTAAACATTAACCATACCCATAAAACTCTAAACCATGAAACATAAAACCCTAACCACAAAATCATAAATACTAAACGTTAAACCCTAAAATTATAAACCCTAGATCCTAGACCATAATACATTAGATGATGTTTTTTTTCTAATAGAATCTTTTAGGGTTTTGTAATACATTAAATGATTGTTATTTTTTCAAGTAGAATCTTTTATTTAATACAAGCTGTTATTGACCCTTAACCTATGTATGTATGCATAGCAGCATAGGTTAGAAAAAGTTTTTTTTATTTGTTCACATTTTTTCTTAAATAAATGACTTCATAAATATACTTACTTTTAAATTTATATTCCGTATATTTGCATTGTAGGAATATGTTTGGATTATGTGTTTTTGTTTATTCAAGTGTAAATTTACATTGTAATTTTTGACATATCATCATTCAATAAAATTAGCGGGTTTCAACTAAAAAACAAATAGTTATAAACTTGATTAGTGGTTATATTGAGAAAATGACTGTTATTTTTCTTTAATATTTGAATAGCTTGTATGTATTGTCTCGGTGCGTGTGTCTTTTCAAAAAACTAAGAATACAAGACAAATGTCATCTTTGTAATCACTAGTCACACATAAATGTCTAAAAACAAATAGTTATATTTAAAAAAACATTAAATTTTTTAAATTACACTGTTTATAAATATTTTTAATTGTTTGTAAATATATTTGATTATACATACCATTTAATTTTCTGGTTCACTAGATATTTAGATAATGGATTAAAAATGTTAAAATTTGAATTTGAATTTTATTTTTTTTTATGAAAGCTAAAGTGATTACAAGTAGTATCTGTTCTAAATATACTCTCAACCATTTGACAATTATTCTATACACAAAGAATGTAAAGTTTTTTTTTACATAAACATACCTAATTTAAAGTTAAAATTTAAAATTAAACCCTAAGACTTTAAACTAAATTACAACCATACACTTTAAATTCTATATCTACGATTACATTTTATATCTATAACCTATAAATCTTAAATTAAAATCTTAAAATTTTCACAGACCGTGTATGAAATAATAATTCATAAGTAAATGCATTATAAAACAATTGAGTTACTCGATTGACAGTTCCACCATTCACAAGGTTACACGTACCACGATCAAAGCTTAATTTCATCTTATTTATTATTTTTTTTAGTCTACGTCTGTCTCTCTCTCTCACCATTTCTTTTAATGGCTAGACAAGGAGAGGAAAATCATTTGAAATCAAGCAATCACTGCAACCAAAAAGTTTCTCTTTCTCTTTCATTCGAGGTGGAAAAAAAATTCTATTTACTCAGCAAATCTCGAGAGAAGTGAGAACCTCATTGGACTCTCAGCTTCTTCTTCTCAGGTTCGTTGCAATTCTTTTCCAAGTTTGTTTTACGACTTCAGTTTTAATTTTGTATTTGCTTAGATGTACTTATTATTTTCATTACTGTTCTTTTTTCTTTTATTTGCTATTTTTGACTGAATTTTCTTCTGATTTGTTATGTTTTACGAATGAATCGTATTTAAATCAATGTTAAAGTGCGATGAATCTGCTTACCGAGAAATAGTAAAATGTTTCTCCAATTTTATATGATCTGTACTGTGAACTTCAGTAAATGCGTACATTTTGAATTCGATAACTTTTTATTTGAACTGAAAATTTGTTAGCTCAAAAGTTTCAGTATCTTTTTTTTTGCGTTTAGATCTTTGCAAGTAGGTCAAATTTATGCAGGTAAAGGTTTCAATTTGCAATCCGTGCTTAATTATATTTAAAAAAAGAACAAATCTCAAGTAGCCAAACAAACACAATATTGTTTCATCAATGGAGGGGAAAAAACAATGAGTATGTCCTAGTTCGCTCATTGTTTGTTATCTAGGTTTTAATGGAATAAGTAGTTAATAGAATGCTTATAAGAATAGCCTAGAAAGAGAGCGAGGAAAAGGGGGGGGGGGGGGATCATGGTTGTTTTGTATGATAAAACACTTATAAATAAAACTTTCGTGGTTATTTTCAAATTCATTTTATTTCTGTAAAAAAATTACAAGAAACATGCTTGTTTCTACTTTCTTTAACTTTTGCTTCTCCTAATGGTTTGTCGATGCAGGTACAGCTACGGTTTGTTGACACCCGGACTTAATTTTTTCTTGCTTGAAAATTGAGAAACAAAGACTCTGCTTGCTAAGTTGGAGACTATAGTGTAAAATGTCATCAGTAAGCAAGACTGATAGGAAGGCAGCTCTAGATGTGGCCTCATGGGCTTTCAATATTGTTACATCTGTGGGAATAATCATGGTCAATAAAGCCTTGATGGCCACGTATGGCTTCTGTTTTGGTATGCTCTTAATAAACATTGTAATGCAAACTCCGATATACTTTGTGAATGCAATGCATTTTATTAGATCAACCACTTAATCTTCATTGTGCCTCCAAAAAGTATCATACATAGCTTGCTTTGAATAGGTTCTGAAAATTTGAACAAAATTGACCCGACTGCTTCTGAAGACCCTGATTTTGTATCCCATTAATTACTGTGCTGCAGCTACAACATTAACAGGTTTGCATTTTGCAACAACAACCTTGTTGACTCTTCTTCTTAGATGGTTGGGTTATATTCATGATTCTTATCTGCCATTACCCGAACTTCTCAAGTTTGTCATGTTTGCAAACTTTTCTATTGTTGGAATGAATGTGAGTTTGATGTGGAATTCTGTGGGCTTCTATCAGGTCAGTTTTTGAGACTTTGTTTATTATTCTCTTCTATGTTTAAATCTTTTGGAAGTTATTCATTATTTTGTTTAAAAGTTTTTATCAGATAGCAAAGCTGAGCATGATTCCAGTATCTTGCTTTCTGGAAGTTATTTTTGACAAGGTGCGGTACTCAAGGGATACAAAGCTTAGCATAGTACTAGTTCTTCTTGGAGTTGCTGTTTGTACTGTTACAGATGTGAGCGTCAATTTCAAGGGATTTTTAGCTGCTGTGATAGCAATCTGGAGCACAGCCCTCCAGCAGTATGTAAGTAAATCTGCACGACTATCCTGATTTTACATAAGATGCAATAAATTAGAAAAAATTTTTGAATAGTAATGTCAAAAAGTTTAATGATTGAACTGAGGTTCAGAATGCATTTGTCATGGCTTGATCCATTCCATAAATGAGACGCCTACTATTGTTCATTGGTGATATTTTGGGTCTTTCCTCATTTCCTGATTCATTTATTTCTTTTAATTTTGCAGTATGTACATTTTCTTCAACGCAAGCATTCTTTAGGATCTTTCGACTTATTGGGACATACGGCACCATTGCAAGCTGCAAGCCTGCTATTGACTGGCCCTTTTGTGGATTACTGGTTAACTGAGAAAAAGGTTTATGCCTATGACTACACTGTGACATCAGTGGTAAGGTTCTTATCAGACTTGACTAGAATCCAGTGAGTAATGTTACTGCTCCTTTTTACTGGCATAAATTCTGATGAAGTCATTGCAGCTAATTCAATTATACTTAACACATGTTATATGATGCTTTTAAATTTAGTTATACCAGTATATTTATGGATAGGTTTTCATCTGTAATGAGATTCAATCGTTATTTGTGGCCTTTGAGTTTTCGCAAAATGCTAGAAGACCTTGGTTGTCATTACAATAGCTTATTGAATAGGAAATTAAGAAACCTAGTCTATTGTCAAAGTGGGTGCTATTGCATGTCCGTGGCATTTTATTTTGGTAGTCAGTTGTGCCTAATTGGCTCAAAAAGGGGGACAGGAGGAGGATCTACCTTACAGGCCCAGAAAGAGGCCCCCCAACTGTTATTTGAGAATGTCTTTTATTTGTTTGTGTTCATACTGAGGTTATTTCCATCCTTGCATCAGTTTTTTTTTAACAAGGATTCACAAATAAGAAAACATGGGAGATTTAAATGCTTACCTACTTTTCATCTTCGAGTGCCCATTCTCATGTCCTTTTCCTTCTGTCCAAACAAACTTTCGTAATGCAAGAAAACATAGGTTCACAAATAAGAAAAACATGGAAGATTTTTGACATCTTACCTGCCTTTCATCTTCAGGTGCATATTGTCCTGTCTTTTCACAATTAAGGTTATTTTCATTCTTGCATCTGGTAACAAGGAAGCTTGGAAGATTTAACATCTTACCTACTTTTCATCTTCAACTGTCTATTTCCACATATGTATTTTATGTTTAATGGCATAGGACTGACATACTTTGTTAGCTACTTCGTTAGTTTTGATTACTCGATGATCTAAACAGAAAAAGATTTTGATTATTTTATCCTGCCTTCTTACGCTTTTCTAACCTAGCTGGATGCACTTATCCTTTCAATGACGTTCATGAGATGACTCTTAGAATTTGATTGAATTGAGATCAATCATGCTTGTAGAATATTATGCAGTTATGATTGGATTCAGGATTGTAAAAACTTGCATGAGATCTTTTTGTCTTGCGTAGAAGAGAACAAAGTTACAGCTCAAGCCTAGGATCAATACCCCGAGCCTCATTTCTCGCCTGACTCACATCACATCCCGTGAGACCTGTCCATGAGCAGGGCCGGGTCTCAGTCTAGGACTTTTTAATTTGCTTGCCCAGGCCTGAAAGGCTGAATTACTGTTCATTGTGACAACATATTAAAAAAATATTTTACTAATAGTAATTTGGGTCGAGCTAGCCCAAATTACAAATTTCCTTGTCCAAGCCAGGGCCATAATGTGCCCGGAACTTGGACAGGTTTACATCCCCAAGTCAGCAAAGATTTAATCCTAATACTGTTTTTAAGTTGGAGCACCATGGATCTGCATCTGCAAGTTCATATATGAATGTTAAATATGTTTTGCTTGCAGGTTAAATCACGAGTTGTGTAAAATGATATGCGCTGCTCTTTTGCTTGCAGTTTTTCACAATCCTGTCATGCACCATTGCAGTGGGAACCAACCTCAGCCAATTCATCTGCATCGGCAGGTTTACGGCCGTATCGTTCCAAGTGCTTGGCCATATGAAGACCGTTCTTGTTCTGATTCTAGGGTTCATTTTCTTCGGGAAAGAAGGTCTTAACCTACATGTAATTCTGGGTATGGTCATTGCAGTTATAGGAATGATCTGGTATGGTAATGCCTCATCCAAGCCTGGTGGCAAGGAACGACGGATTTATTCAGCTCCAAGCAACAAATCACAAAAACGCGACGCATTGGATTTCCCCGAGACCGATGACAAGGTCTAAAACTTCAGTTGCAGCTCTACGAAGTAAAAGGGATATATATATATATATATATATATATATATATATATATATATATATATATATATATATATATATATATATAGGATCAAAGTTTCAAATTGTTGTTATTATTGTTGCTTATTCATGTTGGTCCCAAAGCCACTGAAGTTTGCCCAGTACTAATTCTTCATTGTGTGAAATTTTGCCAGATCCTGTGATAACTTTTACATTTTTTTCTCTCGTAGGATATAGGGAATGATGCAATTTTAAATGGAAAAGGATCATATATTTATGCAGCAACTTTGATTAACGTATTAACTTTGAAGAATTAAAAGCTCACGTAATAATTGCTGCAAATCGCTACACCTTTAAGTTTCAACAACTAGCATAAAATGTATCACCTTGATTAACCGCTCATATTTGCATATTAATTTTAATTATATGTGTTTTTTTATTAAGTAGAGTTAATTAATAATTATATTCTTAAAATAAATGTCGGAATTCAAATACATACACAATGAGATAAAATGAACATATTTAACTATGAATTAATATCCTATACACTGGCGGTGGAAAGTTTTTATTTCCACAAGTGCCTCAATTATAGGGTTTAAGGTTAGTGTTTAGGGTTTAGAGTTTAGGGGTTTTAGTGTAAAGGTTTAGAATTCAGGGTTCATGTTTAGAATTTAGGAATTAGGGTTATAATTTAGGGTTTAGGGTTATGGTTTAGTTTTAGGGAATATGGGTGGGGATTTAGGTTTTAACCTATAAACCTTAAATTTTAAACCTAAACCCAAAATTCTATCAACAATCCCTAAATTCAAAACTACTGCACTTATACCCCTAAATTTTAAACCCTAAACGAAGTCCCTAACCCCTAAAACTAAGGCGCTTGTGTAAAAAAATTTCCACAAGCGCTTGTGTATAGAACAATTACCCTTTAACTATTCGGCTAATTAATGAATTTCATTAATTATATGTGATTTTATATTAAATAATTTAGTATATTTTAATTAATAAATACAGTCTACCCATAAATCGTTCAGTGAAGAAAACTAATAATAATAAATAATTAATTGGATTGAAAATCATTAATAATTCTCACGTCTCACATTACTAACATAACCCCTAAAATAAAGGTAATATTGAGATTACTTTGTATTTTCAAAATTCGAATATTGTTAAATGTTAAATCATTGACCTAAGGTGGTGCTATTTTGAAAATTTACATTGCTACTGGTCTATAGCATTTTTTTTCTTTTTGGTAATAAAGGAGATTGTGTTGCATCAATGAGAAATTACAGAAAGCAGTTACCCTCATTGATTATAATTCATTCCATTTTAACCATTTCAATTCAAACCAGGCTTGGATTAGAAAAGAAAAGAGAAGATTGAAATTACGCAAAAGCCCTCACTCTATTTCCTTGGCTTCTTTCTTCCCCCGAACCTTCATACTTCGACATACCTGTCGTCTTCGATCGAAAATAAATAGTAAATAAACAAAAAAAAATTATTCTCTCAAATCCTCCTGAAACAAGGAGAAAAACAAGGAGAGGAGAACAAGCACGTAAAGAACAATAACAATCTCGTTTACAGCGATAAAGCTCAGAGGCTCTTGCGATTTGTGGATATGTCGTTAATCAATTGAACTTGTCCGTTTTAACTTCTCCAGGTTCATTATAGAATCTAATCTTATCGTCTGTTCTCTCTCTAATTTTTCAGATTGTTTTTAGGTTTCATTTTGTAATTTGATTGTTTAATCTTATTTTAATCGTGTAATCGATGCTCGGTTCATTTTTATTTTTGAATTTATTTAGATGATTTTCCCAATTTCTAAGTTAATACGTGGGGATGATATTGGATAACGTCGGTTTGGTTGCTGAAAAAAATGAACGAGTGTAAATGGAGTGATTTTTAAATGCCACTGTAAACGTTGTTAACTTGCTAATAAATTGATAGGTAACTTAGGTTCACTTAGAATTTTGATTAAATTCCATTCGCTTGCGTACCTATTGCAACTGTAACTTAATTCATTGAACTGGAGAAAAATGTGATTGATTTATCTTATCGGTTTGATTACTAGAATACCTATTGCAACCTGTGCGGTAAGATGAATTGCGCAATTCCATCTATTGTTTTGCAATGGTTGTTTTATGGATGTGTCTTTCTTCTGATTAGTTTGGCATAGACATGTAGCTTGGAACTCATATTAGGTTGGTTGCGCAGAGCAGTGTTTAATGTTAAAATGCATTGGAGGAATTAGACCTAGATTTTGGTATGATTATAATATTTGTGGTCTTCATCTTTTGATTAGTTTGGCATAGACATGTAGCTTGGAATGCATATTTGGTTGGTTGCGCAGGGCAGTGTTTAATGTTAAAATGCATTGGAGGAATTAGACCTAGATTTTGGTACGGTTATAATATTTGTGGTCTTCATCTTCGATTCTTCTTATGAACAGAATGGACCGTTCTTCCAGTGGTGAGGGTCCTGCTATACTGCAGTTACATAAATGGGGTCCCTCGGAGTTGCCACTCAATCTGTCAGAATATCGTGAAGCCTTTATATCTCCGACAAGGGAGTTACTGTTATTGCTTTCATACCAATGCCAAGCTTTGCTACTTCCTTTGACTACAGGTTAATATTTCTTATTCTCTGCTTCCAGACTGCCAAAATTGTATTGCATTTTTGTTTGGGTTGGAATGTCTTGATTTTGGGGCTTCCTTTAATCAATCAGTTGTTTCTGTGCATTTGGTTTCAATTGCATGGCTATTCTGGTTTACTTTTACAGTTGTTCAGTTTTCCCTTTTGGTTTGCAGGGGGCTATGTAGATGCTGATATTTCTGAAAGCTTTCATGACGAGAGTCCCCAAAATTTAGATTTATTAGCTTGTAGGTCTAATTTAAAGGATGATATTCCGTGCACTTCTGGATCAGCAACAGATTCTGATGATGGTATTTCCCTTGAACGTGGATTTTCACGGTCTAACGGTTACCCTTTTCTTTGTGATGTAAACTCATTGGCTTGGGGTGTGTGTGGGGATACCTATAACCAGCACAAAGATGGTTCATTTAGGGAGCTTCTTTTTGTGTCCGGCAATCAAGGTGTGATGGTACATGCCTTCTCTCAGCCTGTTCAGAGCAGTGTGCCTGGTGCAATGTCAGAGGGTGAGATCAGGGATGGGACTTGGGTTGAGTGGGGCCCTTCATCCTCATCATTTCAACATATCAAGGACGAGAAGCCAATTGATTTGTCTTTTGAAGAGTCTCAGAGTACCATCGATAAAAGCATCTCAAATGGAAATTTAGGAGTTCCAGATAAGATAAGTAAGAAAGTCGGGAATGATGTATTTTCTGGAACTGGCACTTCAAAGAGGTGGTTACGATCATTTTTCACTAATGCTGAAACTGTTGAATATGAGGGTGACATTTGGACCAGGTTTCCTCAGAAATCATCATTTCCTTGCTCTGCAAAAGTTGTTTCTTTTGGCATTTTTACTAGTAATTTCCCAGTTCTGAGATTCCTTTGTAAAAAGAAATCTTTAGCAAGTGGGGAGAGCTGCCGAGAGACTATTAGAGATCTAGAAAATGGTTCCTCTGAAACTGTTGAGTTGGATACATCTGATGTTGGTTCCAGCATTCCATACAAATGTTCCAGAGTGTTCTCTAGCAATTCTCATCAGCTAATTGGATTCTTATTAACACGAATGAACCCTGCATCGGCCAATGCTAGCGATGGAAATGAAAAAAAGAGTAAGAATATAATTGTCATTTCCAGGTTGGATATTCGGGGAATTCAGTGGGTTTCTTTGGTGAAGCTTCCGCAAAATGAGAATACATGCCCGCTGGATGATTGGAAAGACTTCCACTTTTCAGATGATTTTCTTATTTGCCTCAATGCTTCTGGCTTAGTGTTCTTTTATGACGCATTGTCTGGTGAGCATGTTGCACGTCTTGATATTTTACGGAGTTGTGAGTTAAACTGTGCTGCGAATTTGCGTGAATCAGAAAGGTCAACTCTAGATGATGATATGCAATGCAAGTCAAATTATCAGCATGGTGATTTATTTGGTAGAAGAACATTTAAGAGTCTACTTGTTGCATCATATACATCTCTTTTGGCTGTGGTTGATGAATTTGATATAGTGTATGTGATATATGCTGGGGACTGTCTACCAGACCAGTATAATGCATTTGAAAAATTGCTTCCACATTATCAACATTTAGGACTTGGGATGTTAGTTGGTTGGGATGTAGGGAGTTCTGATGTAAGCCACCAAAGGATATATATTGGTTCTTCAAATTCTTGCAATTTAAATAGTTCTTCCAAAATGAATGAAATTGTTTCCTTTTGTGATAATACTGGAAACAATATTCTTCAGAAAATCCGTGGCTGGAAACATTATGGAAATTGGTGCCTTCCTGATTCAGGCTTGAATGGTTTTTCTCCTGCTTCAAAAGCAATGAATGAGAAGTTTCATGATTCACAAATGCATTTCCCCCTTATGCGAAAGATTTTTCTTCCAACAGATAGATATGGTGATGATGACTGTATTTTTTTTTCTCCTTTTGGGATTACTCGGCTCATTAGAAGGCATAATATCAAGGACCACAAGAGTTCTCAAATTGTACATTTTGATTTGCATACAGACTCAGTAGTCCATGATGATAGATTCTTGAATTCGGGAAGCAAAAAATGTTCTCTCCAAGGGAGAGAAGTTTCTATTGGAGAAGCTGTTGGTTGTACTTTCCAGGGTTGTTTTTATTTGGTGACTGATGTTGGTCTTTCGGTGGTTCTCCCTTCTGTTTCGGTTTCATCAAATCTGCTTCCCATTGAAACCATTGGTTATCAAGAATCAGGTATTGGTACTGGCATTGGATGCCAAGCAATAAATATCCTGCAACTGGAAGAGCCAAAAATGTTATTGTCACATTGGAAAGTTGAAGTTTTGGATAGAGTTCTTCTCTATGAAGGTCCTGAAGAGGCAGATCGTTTATGCTTGGAAAATGGTGAGGAAAAACTTAATACAATTTATTTGAATATATCAGCAAAAGTTTGGTGATCAAGATTGTTTTCCATATCATTATTGTCTTCTTTACAATCTACCATGCCCAACATCCTAAACATCATTCTTATGCATTTCTTTTCTACTATATATGAGTCATGTCCTGAACTGTTAATTGACTATACAGAACTGCCGTCTTCTTGATAATCAATGCCTGTTCTATTCAGGTCAAAGTCATAATAGATATTTAGTTATTGTGGCTTGGGTTTAACCGCTGATATCCCAAGTTACTGGCAACTGATTTAACTCTGTGCATTGATCCTGGACACTTGTTAATGATCTTTTATTATTCCTTTTATTTAAAATGTAAATTGTGAATTTTCTAGTTTCAGAAAAGGGTAAAAAATTTAGATAGTGGTGGAAATTTTTGTGGCTACTAAAGAGGCTGGAATATCTGGCCTGTGTTATGAGGTGAGTATTGTTTTTATAGCATTGGTTTCGAATTTGTAGTTATGAGATTATATGGGCTTGGAAGTGTAGAAAATTTTATGGAATTAGTATTGCCACTTCATATAGAAGTTGGATTCCTTTAATAGTGGCAGGTTTTGCTTGTTGTAGATTGTAAACAAAGTATTATCCACTCAATCTTGTTGTTGACTAGCATCATAGCATGAGCCTATAAGTGTAACTCCTTTGAAATTTTAATTTAAGTAGTTTTAAATCATAAAAAGGTTTTATATAACTCTATTTTACTTTCGGCGAGCATCATAGCTGTTGCCAATGATTTATTTGATGGTCCTTTTGTGTACAATAGGCAACTTCTGTTAGTAACATTCCCATTTAGCACTGTTCATGCATCTTTATTGTAGTTAATTGAAGGTTACATTCCCATTTAGCACGTGTTTGTTAAATTAAACTAACTTTCTTAGTAAATATAGTTGGAAAATGTTAAATTTAATAAAAATTGTATTTTATTTGATGAGATAAATTTTATAAATGACCATCACATTCCTAATGAAGTGTTTAGTGAACCAAATGTACCAATGTAATTTTCTCTGGAATTTAATGTGCACTTTCCCCTATGTACCAAATCCTGTAATATTACTTTCTTAGCAATTACATTATTAGGAATCGCATTCCATTGGGATCTTAACATGGGAAAGTGTAGAAATAGATGAAAACAGAAGGCTTTTCTTGTTATTCGACTTATGAAAAGATTACATCAAGAGACTCTTTTATAGAGTCTTTAGGAGTTCGACTAGGATAAGGACTCCTAGTACAAAATAACTTCTAACTCTATACTGAATTAGAGATAACTCTAGACTGATTAGGATTTTAATTCTAATCTCTTTACATAATACAATAAGTATAGATAAACACTAACTCTTAGGAGATTTAATCCTAATCTATGTACAAGCCGCAATATCCTACAGAAAGAACGTCAACTATGTTCATAACTTCATTTTTTTTATTTAATGTTCATAACTTCTGAACAAACTTAGAAAGAAGATTGTTATCTTTTTCTAATTAGGTTACAACCTTTATAAGATGATCTAAGTACAAATAAGGAAATAATTTCCTAGAAATCAATAACTTCCTAAGAATTAGAGACTAATATTATATCCTACTATACAAGGTAATTACAAGGACTAAGCCAAGAATTATGTCCTTAATTTTAGGGATTCTAACACTCCCCCTCAAGCTGAGTGTAGATATTTATCAAACCCAGCTTGCCAATGAGTTCCTCGAACATGTTCTTGCTCAAGCTTTTAGTTAGCATGTCTGCAACTTGTTGCCTGGTAGGTAGGTAGGTAATGCACACTTCTCCTGAGTCAATTCTTTCTTTGATGAAGTGGCGATCTATTTCCACATGTTTGGTGCGATCGTGGTGAACAAGCTTATGAGCTATGCTGACAGCAGCTTGGTTGTCACAATACATCTTTATAGGTCTAGTGTATAGTACTTTTAGTTCTCCCATTAGTCGTTGCAACCAGATTCCTTCACATATGCCATGGGATAGTGCTCGATACTCTGCTTCTGCGCTGCTGCGTGCTACAACAGGCTGCTTTTTGCTTCTCCACGTCACAAGATTGCCCCACACATAGCTGCAGTAACCACTTGTAGAACGTCTGTCATTAACAGACCCAGCCCAGTCTGCATCAGTGTAAATTTCCACACTTCGGTTGGCAGTTTTCTTGAAGTGTAGGCCTTTACCAGGGGTCCCCTTTAGATACCTTAAAATTCTGTAAGCAGCTTCCAAGTGCTTCTCTCTTGGGGCATGCATGTATTGGCTGATAACACTCACACCAAAGGCTATGTCCGGACGAGTGTGAGATAGGTAGATAAGTCTTCCTACCAATCGTTGATATCTCCCCCTATCAACTTTTTCTCCATCTTTATCAGTTCCCAATTTAAGATTAGATTCCATGGGAGTTTGGGCTGGTTTACACCCCAACATACCAACTTCAGATAATAGATCAAGAATATACTTCCTTTGGGAGATGGAAATACCTATTTTAGACCTTGCTACTTCCATTCCAAGGAAGTACTTAAGGTTTCCCAAGTCCTTAAGTTCAAATTCAGCACTAAGAAATTCTTTTAGACTTTCAATTTCGCTTGAATCATCCCCAGTTAATATTATATCATCCACGTAAACAATGAGAATGCAGCATTTCCCACATTCTGAATGCTTGTAAAACATGGTATGATCTGCTTGTCCCCTAGATATAGCTCCTACTGATCATAGCCTTGGCAAATAGACTGAACCACGCCCTTGGAGACTGCTTCAGACCATACAAGGACTTCTTCAACTTGCATACTTGGCCCTTGCTTTCTTCAAACCAGGGTGGGAAATCCATGTACACTTCCTCGTTTAACTCTCCATTGAGGAATGCATTTTTTACATCCAATTGAGTCAAAGGCCAATCCATGTTGACAGCTAGGGATAGAAGAACTCGAATGGTGTTTAGCTTGGCAACCATAGATTTTGGCTGGAAGGTTGGGAACATGAAATAATGGAAAAGCCTTTTGAAGGATAGTTATAGGTGTTTGGAAATTTAGGACCTTTGATGGTAGTCGGTTTATGAGATAACAGGCTGTGAGGATAGCTTCTCCCCATAGGTATTTTGGAACTCCCATGGTGAACATTAGTGCTCGAGCTATAGCAAGGAGATGACGATTTTTTCTCTCGGAGATTCCATTTTGTTGAGGGGTGTCAGGACAAGAACTTTGGTGTATGATGCCCTGTTCAGCTAGGTAAGGACTTAGGACAGAATTAAAGTATTCTCTCCCATTGTCAGTTCGGAGAGTATGAATGGTTGAGTTAAATTGGGTTCGAATCATTGAATGGAAGTTTTGGAAAACTTTAGGTGTTTCTGATTTTTCTTTGAGAAGGTAGACCCAACAGACCCTAGTGTGGTCATCAATGAAAGTTATGAACCTCCTAGCTCCTGTAATGTTTTTCACTTGGCTGGCTCCCCATAAGTCACTATGAATTAAAGAGAATGGTTGAGACTGGTTATAGGATTTTACTGGGTATGGTACTCGGGTGTGTTTGGATAATTGACAGATTTCACACTTCAAGGAATCAATATTTTTATTTCTAAATAACAGTGGAAGGTGTTTTTTCAAGTACAAGAAGTTTGGATGTCCTAGTCTACGGTGCCATAACATGATTGTGTCTTCATTGGAAGTAGATAGAGCCAGCCCTTCTTGTCCACTGTCTTTATTCCAAACATAGAGACCATCATCAACTTTAGCAGTGCCAATCATCCTCCCCGATTTCTGTTCCTGTACCACACAACCATTTGCAGAAAATTCAGCAAGAACACTTTCATCCTTAGTTAGTTTACTGATTGAAAGTAAATTGCATGACAAGTTTGGAACATGTAACACTTCATCAAGAGAAAAATTCTTTGTTAATTGAATTTTCCCAATACCAGCTATAGGTGAGTAAGAACCATCAGCAATACGGATTCGGGACTGATTATGACATGGTGTGTAGGTGTGAAACGAGGTGGAGTTACCTGTCATGTGATCAGAGGCACCCGAATCGAGTATCCAAGAGGATTGGTTGTTAGGTTCAAAAATACTGTTGAGAGCAATACCTTGAGTGGCTAAGGATCCATGAGCAGTGGTAGTGCCTAGTATCTTATGAAGAGCCTCAAGTTGATTTTTGGTTAGGCGAACATCAAGGACTTCATCTACAGCAGTGGAGGTGTTAGAGGACACTAGTGCAGCCTTATTTTCCTTCGGATTTTTTCCAGGATAACCATGTAGTTTGAAGCATTTTTCCTTTGTATGTCCTACACGGTTGCAGTGGCTGCACCATGGCCTGGTCGAGCCTGAATCATTCCCAGCACGGGGCCTTTGTGGTTGAGGGCCTCTGGAGATAAGAGCTGAGTTTTCAGTGGGACGGTAACCATTAGTTGTCACAGGTTTAGGTTCCTTTAAATCTCCCATCATGACAAGTCGGCGCTTCTCTTCTCTTCTAACTTCTGCAAATGCTTCACCAATGGTTGGCAGGGAGGTTCTGCCCAGAATTCTACCACGAACCTCATCAAGTTCTCGGTTCAGCCCTGCCAGAAACTCATAGAGACGTTCTTTGTTGAGATGAGTCATAAACTTGGTATGTTCCTCGCCTTCTCCCCAATCTGCCTCATAGTACATGTCCAGTTCCTGCCACAAAATTTTCAGATTATTGTAATACTGAGTTACTTCAAGTGTTCCTTGTCGGATATCCTTCAACTTGAGTTTGATCTCAAATACTTGGGAGGCATTTCCAAGATCTGAGTAGTTTTCTTTGATAGCATCCCACATATCTTTTGCAGTTTTGAAGAAGAGGTAGGTGCGACTAATATGGCCTTCCATTGAATTAATTAACCAAGCCATTACGATCGAGTTGTTGAGTTCCCACGTTCCATAAGTTGGATCTGTTGTGGCTGGTCGTGGAATATCTCCATTGATATATCCTAGTTTTCCACGACCACGGATCACCATAATGATCGATTGGGACCACTGTAGGAAATTTTTTCCATCTAGCCGATGGTTGGTGATTATAAGGGAGGAATTAAGATCCCCTTGAGAAGTTCCTTGATTGCTGTTTGGAATCATTTGTGAGGTTTCAGTCTCAGACAAAGTTTCAACAGTGTCACCCATAGGAAGGAATAAAATAGAAGGATAGAGAGATTAAGAGAAGGGATGTTTGGGACGAGAGATTAGAGATGACAGGATCAAAAATCCTAAAGCTCTGATGCCATGAACAAACTTAGAAAGAAGATTGTTATCTTTTTCTAATTAGGTTACAACCTTTATAAGATGATCTAAGTACAAATAAGGAAATAATTTCCTAGAAATCAATAACTTCCTAAGAATTAGAGACTAATATTATATCCTACTATACAAGGTAATTACAAGGACTAAGCCAAGAATTATGTCCTTAATTTTAGGGATTCTAACAACTTCATATGATGCATTGATGTGCAAATAACATTTATTTTGTTGTTTATGGACAATTTGTTGAGAAGGCTCTGTAATGACCTAGTAAGCTGATTGATGGTTTATTTAGTTTTAGGTTGATTTCTAGTTTATCCTTTGCTGGAGATTGCTTTGATGAGATGATATTGGCTACTGGCCTTTTTTAATAAAACCTTTTTCTAATCCAATTTGGTTTTGGGATTTCATCCTTTCTGTAATCCTTTTTTCTTTTACATTTATTTCTTCTTGTGACAACTCATGGATTGCTGCATCAATAAAGAATGCTGAACTGGATTTCCAAATTTATTTGAATTGCTGGTATGTTAGGATGGGATATTAAGTTTTCACGGATGCGTCGGCTGCAAGTTGCATTGGACTACTTGAAATTTGATGAAGTAAAGCAGTAAGATTCTTCTTCTCACTTTAAAATTATGTGTTGTTAGTCTTTTCTCTCCTCTTTTATCTTGCCTTGGTTTTTCTTTTTATTTATTCTTTTCTTTTCTTCCAAAGTGATATTTTGTACAACATGCTCAAATCTTAGTTATTTGTTTATGCTGATATGGAATATATCTGTTCGTATACCTCTTGTTTCCAGCAGCCAATTGGGTAATGGCTATATACGTTTATGCTTCATGGAACATATAACTTTATCCAAAGCAGAAGGCTATTTTTATTTTGTCTTTCACCCTCTCTAGTAAATTTGATTATACCATACATACCGAAGGAATCATGTCATATTTAAATTACTTTGTATGGGATTGAACAAGATAATTATTTTATTTTATTCTATTCTGTCATTTCATGTTGAATTCTAGGTTTTTAGATGTTGTAGAAATCATACGCTATTATCTAGTTGATTCTCTTTAAGATTTCGTTTTGTATAGGGTATTGCTGTAATTTTCTATTCTGAACCTCACTTCTTTTCTCCTTATCAGTTTTACTTATATATATATATATATATATATATATATATATATATATATTCTACTGTCCTCTCTGCTGTGCTGTATCCTGTATGCCCAGAAGAATACATTGATTCTTCAGTGTTTTATATATAGAAAATTGGATTGAGGCTTTGTTCCATGGATTAGACTTGTTTTTAATATGTAATTAATTAATTGTTTTCTCCTACTGGATTAACAGATCTCTGGAGATGCTTGTGGGTGTCAAACTGGCAGAAGAAGGTGTTTTAAGATTGCTTTTTGCTGCAGTTTATCTTATGTTTGGAAAAAATAGCAATGATAATGAGATTTCTGCTGCATCAAGGTTAATATCTTCTAACTATTGTTCACTGGCTAGGATGGTGGTCTTACTGTTGCATTTGTTTGCCCCTTGCAAAGCGCATGGAAAGCATTACTGCTTGTTATATTATAGATAACAGTGCTCGGTAGAAATATATGTTATAATTACAATTTACAATGTTCTGCATTTGTTTTCTGTATCTTATACATGCTGCAACCCTCATATCCAAAGATGTACTGGGATAGTGTGTTGAAGGTGAAGATACTTGGCACTATGTTTGGATTGAGGAGAGAACAGGAAAGGGAAGGAGGTGGAATTAGGAACCCTCCCCCCCCCCCCCCCCCCATTATTACTATCTTCTTTTTCCTTCTTGAGCTTCATTCCTAACTCTTAAATTTTATGTTGGTAAACCTGCAATTTATTCTTAACCTTGTGTTGTCATTGTCAATTCTTTTAGTTCTTAACATGTCTCCTTAGTATGTCTTGGCTTCCTACAATAATCAGTGTGTAAGTTGTCAAAATAGAGTGATTTACTGTAGAAAACTCTCTTCATTTCTATACAACAGCTTACATCTTTATATACAACTTATATCCTTAACTTAGGTAACTATTAAGTTAGGAAAGAGACTATTCTCGGTAAACTAAAATCCCTTAAAGTTAGGGATTGTAATCACTAACAAGGATCTACAGGATCCTGTCTAATTATACAAAGAATCTCTAATTTATGTGCATATTTCCGGACATAAGTGATCCTTGTCTAATAGACCACAGTTACAAACTTGCAGCTGCTTACGAAAGGAGTTGGCAACTAACCCTGCCTTGTTACCGAAACTGTGTACCTTGAAACTTCTTTGACTTTCTTGTTGCTCATATGAATAGGTTTGACCTGAATGCAATGGCTTCTTACCAAGTACTTGAACCCATATTTGATCATATTCCAAATTACCAACAAGAAAATCATGCATGTGCTCCTTCTCCATTAATTTTTGGAATTTTGCCACACCTTCTGAACATGCTGCTTGGAGATCTTGATAATGATCAAGTTCCTGCCTAGAACGCTTAATTCATCAAATTATTCAGCAGAAGTCATCTCACCTTGTTTCATCTCATGCACCTAATTTCTCAATTCATAAATCCGCACATCATTGCCCACTTGAGGATAGGTTTGAGATGCTGCATTCGGAATCTTAGATGCATACTAACCTTGGGAAGCTTGAATCTGCATGGATTTAATGAGCTACGACATGACGAGAGTTTCCAGATTTCTGCTGGTTGTAGGTTGGATTCAGTGACCTCTAGCTTTTGTTTATCCCTAGTTACATTTCCTTGGATGAATAAAAGGCAAGATCTTGGTCACTGATCAAACAACCTTTTTTCAGCAGCCATTTTCTCCATTAGAGATGCTTTGAAGAACTCTTCGTTGAATGCCCAATTTCAAAAGGCTTCTTGTGGCTGTCAAGGTTGATGTCGGAGATTTCCCTACTTCTGAGTGATAAAAAATATAGCTCCTTTAACCTCTAGAAGCTCTGATAGTTGAGAGAAAGAACCAAGAGAGAACTTCTGAGAGAAAAAACCTGCAGAATTTTTGTTCTCTGTCACACACACACACACATATATGCTAACCCTAAAACAGTCCAAAAACTGGAAATTTTCATATTGGGTCTTAGTAATGTGCCCTGATACAAATAACAATAACAATTCATAGAACTTCTCTACCAAACGCCAGTCAGCTGAAACAAATATCTATTCTTTCCTATATAAACTTTCTTAACTAACTTCTATCCGGATATAGTGCAAGATTTAGAACCCTATGAGTAATGTTAGTAATGAAACAATAGTTACTCAATTCAGAACTAGTGTTAGATTTTTGATAAATGAAGCTGAAAAATTAAGTATTGAAGTTTTAGTACAGAATTTTGTCACTACTGAATTAATATTATAAAACTGTTTGGTACATTAGTAATTAAGCATTGAATATAATTATGTTGTTCGATAATAGAAAATCTTGATTTTTAAAAAATATTTATTTCACAATTTTAATCTTATTAATGTAATATTTTGTATTATTTTGGTTAAATGTTGAATATAATACTTTGGATATTTCATTTTTATACAAAAATGCAGAAACCTTTTATTGATATATATATATATATATATATATATATATATATAAAATCAACTTAATATATTCAACATTAAGTGATGAGGAGTTATCTGCTTCCTCAACCTATTCAACACTTTTTGTTGAACATTTTGTATTAAGTAAAATATCTAATATATTTATAAACTCATTCAAAATATTAAATGTTGAAAAATTTCTTTTTCAATGCAATGAAATTTCCAATGATTTATTAACATACCATTAGTCTCCTTAGCAATAAGGATATTGATTGATGAGCTGAGCATCTATTCCTTCCAAGCGAAGCACTCAAGGGTAGTCCTCAGTTTCTTCTTTAAGCTTCTTGTAGGTATTTTACCCCTTTTTGCTATTTTGTGATAGGGATCCTTGGTATTTTACTCTTTTGCTTGGCCGTCATTGGTCCCTATGGTGTTTGATTTAGGTTCAAACCTACAACATTAAGGATTGTCTCATACTTACATTCTAGATACTTTTCTATGTACTAATTAGTTAGCATCACCTGTTGCTCACTTTCTCACGGAGCTTCATTTTTTCTTATATTTATAACCATTTTAATGGATTGCATATGTTCTTTATAAGTTAGCATCACCTATATAATTTCCGATGTGGGTTTGGTATAGTTGGTTATGTGTTGATTTGAATAATATGTATTTTTTATGGATGAGTCAGACTGCTATGTATATCTTCTAAATATATACATGTTTACATTTCATTTTCTATTGTTACAGGCTACTGAAATTAGCTACCTGGTTTGCTACCAAAATGATCCGTGAATATGGATTACTCCAGCTTAAAAGGGATGCATTCATGTTTCAAGGCTTTGATAGGCCCCGTGTCCTCGCTCTTCCTTCAGTGTTACCTGATAAAACACAAAATGAAGTAGGAACTTCCACAAGACTTAAGGAGATGGCTCAATTTTTGGAGATTATTCGTAATCTGCAATATCAACTTAGAGCAAAACTTGAAAAGCCAGGCCAAGGATTGGTATGATTTTGATACTTTTTGCTGGTTGTAGTCTAACCCCAGAATTTTAAGTAATGTACTTTCCATATGAAACAGGTGGATCGGAAGGAGCCATTAAGTATTGTAGATCCGAGTTCCCTTCAGGATGAAATTCAGTTTTCAGCACCTTCAGTGGATTCGCTGGAGACATATAATGAACATGAGCTTCAGATTTCTGCATTGGCATTCCCACCCAACAATAATGAGAGGCTTGCTTTGGTGCCCAACAATTCTATAAGCACTGAAGCTTTTACAGACTTAGAGGATCCAAGTGAAGCAACTGCCCTTATTCCACGAGGAATGGGCTCAGGGAAAATTCTTCCTACTGAAAATCCAAAAGAGATGATTGCACGTTGGAAAATAGATAAACTGGATTTGAAAACTGTGGTAAAAGATGCTCTACTCTCTGGGCGCCTCCCTTTAGCTGTTCTTCAACTGCATCTTCATCGTTCTAGCGAATCCACCTCTGATGAAGAGCCTCATGACACCTTCAATGAAGTTAGTGACATTGGAAGAGATATTGCATATGACCTATTTTTGAAGGTAAAATATTAAAGGTTTAAGTGCATGAAGGTGAATTTTCCATATATCTTCAGTATATTGACTGTACATGAATGACAGGGTGAAACTGAACTTGCTATAGAAACACTACAAAGGCTTGGCGAGGACATCGATATCTGCCTCAAGCAGTTGTTATTTGGCACAGTGAGGAAAACTCTCCGTTTGCAAATTGCTGAGGAAATGAGGAGATATGGTTACCTGGGATCAGTTGAGTTGAAAATATTGGAGAGAATATCACTTATTGAGGTATGTGAACATTTTCTGTTACTTGCCTTATATTTCTGTTAAGCATGTGTAAATGCAATTGAGTTTATACCCTTTCCATTTCTGTGGAGCTGAATTTTTTTCTGTCTCTCTTGGAAGCGGCTTTATCCTAGCTGTACTTTCTGGAAAACGTTTCATGACCGCATGAAAGGGTGCATGCATGTGTCATCAACCTTAAACTCACCAGAGGGGATTCATTTGTGCCTCTTAGACTTTTTCAACAATTTAAAAATTGAATGTGGCGAGATTGGTGGAGTCGTTTTAGGTGCATGGGTAAATGTTAATGAAAATTCATCTGATACTATGCTTGAACAAGATGGTGTTCATGCTGGATACTGGGCTGCTGCTGCTGTGTGGTCCAAAGCTTGGGATCAGAGAACCATTGATCGTGTAAGCAACATTTTCTCACCTTCCTTGCAGCATATTTATTTTGAAAATATTATGAATTGTATTGAAATGTAATGGACAGAAATGAAAATTTTCATAGTAAGACATGTTCAATGGTCACTGAGCTAAGGCTCAGTCGACGGGTGTTAAAATCCTTTTAAATGGGCTTTCTATATGTTGTTAAAATTAACTTTTGATTCCCTTGTTGTTCCAGTCAATTCACTTGGAATGGAAAAAGCTTTCAATGTGTCTGATATGTTATGAAACAATAAAAGGTTTTGCCAGCATCCAGAACTTAAATGGAAAATGATATTTTATCTGTGTGAAATTGGCATCTACGATTTGGGCCCTAATTACTTTAAAAGAAGTGCATCATATTTACAATTATTTTCGCGGGATAAATCTTAGAAGCTGAAACATACAATATCTCCGAAGTCTGATTTTTGTATTGCATGCGAATTCTTGTTTGCTTTAACACATTTATTGGGTGGCGGACCTAAACATGTCTTTGTTTAAACTTCTGCTTTTCAGATAGTATTGGATCAGCCTTTTGTAATGGGTGTTCATGTGTCATGGGAGTCACAATTGGAATATCATATATACCATAATGACTGGGAGGAAGTCTTCAAACTCTTGGACCTTATTCCTTCATCTGTTTTATCAAATGGAAGCCTCCAAATAGCTTTGGATGGTTTCCAAACTGCCTCAACAATTGAGTGCAGCGGATTTCCTGATGCTGGCAATTACATGTACTCTGTCGAAGAACTGGATGCTGTATGTATGGATGTTCCAGAGATTAAGATTTTTAGGTTGTCTTCCATTTTTATGTGTTCTACGTGGTTAAGGATGCTGATAGAGCAGGAGCTTGTAAAGAAACTGATATTTTTGAAAGAATACTGGGAGGGCACTGCAGAGGTAGCATCTCTTCTTGCACGGTCAGGCTTCATTGTGAAGAGATATAAGGTTTCATTTGAAGATAATTCCATTGGGAGATCATCGGATCTAGATTTCTCTAGCAGGAATGAAAATTTTCGTGCAGATACTGTGCAAGCTCTGGATAAATTACTTATTCATTACTGTGCACAAAATAACTTGCCAAATCTTCTGGACCTTTACCTTGATCGTCACAAGTTGGTTTTCGATGATGAATCACTTTTTTCATTACAGGAAGCTGCAGTAAGTATCATAAAAAGTCCAGTGATTGTTAATGATTTTTTTAGTTTTAATCTCTTCCGATTGATAGATATTTAATAACCATCCTTAAGTATTTTATTGGGTTTGATTACTGGACTTGTCTTTGCTCAAGGTGATTACCTCTCATTTTATAATATTTTATGAACTTCATCACTGTGAAATATCATGTTTATATGTGGATTATCTTAAAGCTTTCTGATATTGTCAGATTGTTTACTAATATCTCTACTAGATTGTTCTGTTTTATGTCATAAACTAATTTTATATGTTCGTACATGTCTTCTCTTATCTGATGCATCTGTTCAGGGAGATTGTCATTGGGCAAGATGGTTGCTTTTATCAAGGTTTAAGGGCCATGAGTATGATGCATCTTTTGAAAATGCTCGTTCAATAATGTCTCGTAACTTGATTCATGGTGGCGGCCTCCATGGTCACGAAGTAGATGATTTAATTCATACTATTGATGATATGGCAGAGGGATGTGGAGAGATGGCAGCATTAGCAACTCTAATGTATGCTTCTTCTCCAATCCAAAATTGCTTAACTAGTGGGAGTGTTAACAGGCATAACAGCTCCACAGCACAATGCACATTAGAGAATCTGAGACCTACTTTGCAGCACTATCCTACATTGTGGCGCACACTTGTATCTGGATGTTTTGGACAAGATGCATCTGTTGGTTTCTTACGCACCGGAGCAAAAAATGGTTACTGTTTTACCTTTCTTTTGCTTGTTTATTCATACCCATTAAAAATATGTAATATTTTAGGCATAATTTTGTTTGCTTTTGGTTTGGGAGTGCAGCTTTAGCAGAATACCTAAATTGGCGTAACAACATCTTCTTCTCTACCGGACGTGATACTTCGCTACAACAGATGCTGCCTTGCTGGTTCCCAAAGGCTGTACGGCGATTGATCCAGCTTTATGTGCAGGTCTCTTTTTCTTTTCTCATTTTCCCCTTTTAATCAAATATAGGACAGTGGGTACTGGGTTACTAGCTAGGTAAGTTGTGTTCCTCTGGATTTATCATGCTTCTATTAATGTTATTTTATGTTACCTTTGACAGATTTAAGATACCTTGTATTTGAAATTCCATCCATTCATTTGCTTTTCTGGTATTTACTTTTTCCATATCATTTACTTTGCACATTGTTGCAGGGTCCCCTTGGATGGCAATCGCTTTCAGGTTTACCTACCGGAGAATCTTTGTTGGATAGAGACATTGATTTTTACATAAATGCCGATGAACAAGCTGAGATTAATGCTATCTCCTGGGAAGCAACTATACAAAAGCATGTTGAAGAGGAACTTTATCACTCTTCACTCAAGGTTTATCCTTATTCACTCAAGATAAGTTGATAATATCAAAATGGCTGATAAATATGTGGGATAATTTATTCACTTAATATAGTTCTCTATTGCCTGCATTACATTAAGGATGATGTATTGCTATCTGCTATGTTTAAAAAACCAGACTAGAGATCAAACTGGTGAGACCGTCAATTACTGGTTGAACAAGTCGGTTGCATTGAATAAGTATTAAATATTTAATAAAATATTTATTTGACTAAATGGTACTACTTTGGTATAAAGTCAAGGGATTGAAGGTTCAAATCTCAACAATACAATAAATATTTTATAAAGAAATTTTTTAAAGAGTTACCAGTGTATGCAAAATTTCAGGGTTTTTAATGGTTCACTGGTTTTTTGCTGGTTTGACAAGCTACCTGTTGAATGATATATACTGGTCCGGGTGGACCACTTGTTCCCAGTTTAACTGGCCAGTCTGCTCTAGTTTTTTTAACACTAGACTAGATATCTGGGTTAGAGTTTCATGTGTATTGTGAAAGGATGGTACTCAAAATCTGAGTTAAAATTTCATGTGTATTTTGTAAAAAAATGTTCTTGCTTGAAACACTAGCAGATAATTAAGGGGAATGTTGGACTCATTTTCCTATGTTGAAAGGATCCTGTTGTTTTGAATTTCTATGCTTGTAAATTGTCTTTCCTTCTGATTAAAAAGCTAAATAAAGCTTGAGGTACATGGTCATCATCGCACTTTGTTTCAAATATTTGGACACGGAGCATTTGTTTTATTAAATAAATCTGATAAAACATTGCCGGTTTTTTGTTTATTTCCCTTTAGTTTTTCTTGTATTCTAACTCTAGAATGAGATGTCAAATAGTCAAATCATTTTCAACTTTTTTTTTTGATAAGAAAGGAAAGGTGGCCTCCTTAAAAACCCCTTCATACCCAACCAGCTACAATGGTAACCCATCAGGCATTGGAAGGGGAAAAGAGTGCCTCATAGTTTTATTGCTCTTAAGAACTTATATCAAACATTACAAAACCCAATACTCAACCATACATCCTTAAAACATACAATAAACCTTTGTTTAGACTTGCAGCCTACACTGCTTACACCAAATTCAGTATGTTAGCAAAATCCTAACTACATAATTACCCTATTCCTTGTTTAGCCAAGCTGTCTGCCTCCCAGTTACCCCCTCTAATGATTACATTTCTATCCAGCACCCTTTTTTTCAATTTCCTTAACTAGTTGGAAGAAAATAGTTGGAAAAACTCCAGGGTTCCCATTCCAACTCAATGCAACAGCCGAGTCACTTTCCAGGATTAGTCGACCTTTATTACCCCAATTGGAATAAAAAAACAAGTCCAACCCTTCTCGAATGGCTTTCAATTCAGCTAGAATTGGCGGACCAGGACCAATTGCCTTCGAGAAGGTCCCCAACTTCTTACCCTCAGCGTTCCTGAGAAGACCACCTATACCACTGCACTTCCAATCACTACTCGCCGCTCCATCAACATTTACCTTAAAGAAACCAGGGGGTGGAGGAGTCCATTCAATCATAGATATCTTTGGTTTTTTAACCCAAACAGCAGAGTCAGCCAATGTTGGATCTCCGATTAGACAATCTAACTGACTCGACATGTTAGGTTCCTTTGCCAAAAACTAAGCCGCTAACCTGTACTTCGATAAGAAGAACAATTGAGTCTGATCTAGACTGCCTTTCTCAACTTTCTCCTTTCTGCTTGTTTGTATAAAAGAGTAGTTAACTTTCATAAAGTAACTGCATTATTATGTCGTCATGCCTTTTCTTTCTGCTTTGTTTATTTGGCTCTCATGTTTATTTGGGTTAATGCTACTGTTAATATAGCGTTTGCTTCAATTGATTTAACTGTAACCAATTTATCTCAGTAGTTCTATTTTTCTTTTCTTCTCACTTTAGGAAAGTGGACTTGGGCTTGAACATCATTTGCATCGTGGACGCGCGCTTGCAGCTTTTAATCATCTTCTTATTTCAAGAGTTGAAAAGTTGAAAATTGAAGGGAGATCCAATGGTTCTGGACAAACAAATGTTCAATCAGATGTCCAGATGCTTCTTGCACCTATATCTGAGAAGGAAGAATGTCTTCTTTCATCTGTAAGGGCTTTCTTTTCATGTTATTTGGATGATATATTTATGATTGAAATGAATGGCATTGACTAGAATGAAATCCATTAATGGGCGCTGGCTTAGTTTATTTTCTTATGCTACTACAGAATTACCAAGAAGACAGCTAAGGTAAGGCGATGTTTTATATGATGCTGCGTAATACTCATTGCTCTTGAATTTTCAGGTCACACCCTTTGCTATTACCCATTTTGAAGACAATGTGTTGGTGGCATCGTGTGCTTTTCTTTTGGAGCTTTGTGGCTTATCAGCCAGCATGCTTCGAGTAGATGTAGCTTCATTGAGACGGATATCTTTCTTTTACAAATCCATTCAAAAAAAGGAGATTTCTAGGCAACTTTCTTCTAAGGGTTCAGCATTTCATGTTGCAATACATGATGATAGTATTATTGAGTCTCTAGCTCGAGCATTGTCTGATGAATTTATGCATGGGGATAACTCCAAGCGAAGGGGATCTCTTAATTCAGTTTCTAGTAAACAGCCTTCTCGAGCTCTTATGCTTGTCCTACAGCATTTAGAGAAGGCTAGTCTTCCACAGTTAGTGGAGGGAAAAACATGTGGATATTGGCTGTTAACCGGTGATGGTGATGGCACTGAATTGAGATCTCAACAAAAAGCTGCTAGTCAGCACTGGAGTTTGGTAACTCTCTTCTGTCAGATTCATCAACTGCCCTTGAGTACAAAATATCTTGCTGTATTAGCAAGAGATAATGACTGGGTATGCCTCAATATTTTTACTTCATTTCTGAATTGACAAATTTTCTTTAACTCTGAACTTATGGTTCCCCTATCTTCTTAAAGGTTGGATTTTTGTGTGAAGCTCAGATTGGAGGATACTCATTTGACACAGTGTTCCAAGTTGTAAGCTCGCTGTTTGTGAACTTTCTCTTTTAAATATATGTTCTATTAAGTTTTAAAAAAAGTTTGCACCAATTCATATCGTGATACTTTCTCTCATGTGTCAGGCATCAAAAGAATTTAGCAATCCTCGTCTTAAGATCCATATACTAACAGTTTTGAAAAGCATGCAATCAAAGAAAATGGCTAGCTCCCAATCATACCTGGATAGGAAGAATGAAAGTCCCTTCCCAGAGGAAAATGTATATATACCCGTAGAACTCTTCAGAGTTTTAGCAGATTGCGAGAAGCAGAAAAACCCTGGCGAGGCGTTATTGCTAAAAGCAAAAGACTTCTCCTGGTCTATTTTGGCCATGATCGCTTCATGCTTTTCAGATGTGTCTCCACTGTCATGCTTAACAGTTTGGCTGGAAATAACTGCAGCCAGGTTATTACAACTAAATATGAAATTACACTTCTAATGGTCTTTTCACTTTGCTCTGTCACTCCACTCTCCAATATCAGTCTACTAGTTTAGTATCCTTCTTTCTCAGATTTTGCATTTTCTTTGTGAATAAATCCATTTTTATAGATGAATCTTAAATCTGACTGAATATAGTCATACAGGGAAACTAAATCCATCAAGGTGAATGACATAGCTACCCAGATAGCAGATAATGTAGCAGCAGCTGTAGAAGCTACCAATTCATTGCCATTTGGCAGCAGATCACTTTCATTTCATTACAATAGGAGGAATCCTAAACGAAGGCGGCTTTTGGAATCTTTATGTAGGACTCCCTTGCCTGAGGGATCTGATAGTTCAACTAGAATATTTTTTGCTGAGGGCAGTACTGCTGGGGAAGAGAAAAAAGTTGAACTTGGTGAACGGATTAATGTTTCAAGTGATTTTAATGAAGGTCCAGCTTCTCTGGCCAAGATGGTTGCTGTGCTTTGTGAACAGCGCTTGTTTCTGCCTTTACTAAGAGCATTTGAATTGTTCCTCCCCTCGTGTTCTTTCCTGCCATTTATCCGGGCTCTTCAGGTTTGTTAGAAGGACTAAACTCTAGCTTTATCATTTATCTTTGCTACTTAAAGATAAAAGTATAGTTTTAGTTATATTAAAACTCTATATCAGCCTATTTAAAGGCTTACTCTGTATACATTTGATAATTAAGAGTAATAAGAAAATCCAGAGAAACACATTGTTCTCTCTGAAAATTATCCTGTTCATCTTCTTCAAACAACAAATCTCTAACCACCGATTACACACAAACCACCATTATTTATTGCATCTCCGGCCACCATGGCCCCTTTCTCACAAAAGCCTTGTGAGCCAGTTATCACCATCTGGTGGTGGATGCATTATTGTATCTTGATAATCATCAGACATGGGTTTGCAGTTTCTGTGTTTTCCACTTTGATTTGTTGTTTGGATGCCAAACATACACTTTGTGCTTAGCATAAAGCAATTGGAAAGTGAAATTTGAAGGACTTGAACCTGAATAATTTTTGTTAGATTATTTTAACTGTGGATGTTGGATTCATGTAGAAAGAATGAAGAAAGTAGAGGCAGACCAAAATTCACATAGATTGAAGCAATAGGAAGTGCTTGACATATTTGGATCTTTTAGAGGATGTTCTATTTGACAGAAGGCCCCCAGAGAAAATGGGCTCAATATTCATGTAGCTAACTTTTAAATAGTTTAGGGATTAAGTCTCAATTGAGTTGAGTTGAGTTGAGTTGTCTCGTAAGCAGTGATCATAACTGATTATTTGATGATTTTGGGAACAAATTAGTAAGGAGATTTTTTTTGTTAAAGAGAATGTTCTTATTTTCTGTGCCAGAACTTTTATGTTTCTTTTCCTTGTCTCATTTTCTTCAGGCATTTTCACAATTGCGTCTGTCTGAAGCTTCAGCACATCTTGGTTCCTTTTCTGCCAGAATTAAGGAAGAACCAAATCATTTACAGACAAATATAGGAAGAGAAGGGCAGATTGGAATTTCATGGATTAGTTCCACTGCTATAAAAGCTGCTGATGCTACACTTTCGACTTGTCCATCTCCTTATGAAAAAAGGTGCTTACTGCAACTTCTTGCTGCTGCTGACTTTGGGGATGGAGGCTCTGCGGCTGCTCACTATCGACGACTTTATTGGAAAATTAATCTAGCAGAGCCTTCGTTGCGTAAAAATGATGATCTGCAGCTTGGGAATGAAACTCTAGATGATGCTTCCCTCTTAACAGCACTAGAAGAGAACATGCAGTGGGAGCAAGCACGCAACTGGGCGAGGCAATTGGAGGCTAGTGGTGGACCTTGGAAATATACTTTTCACCAAGTTACTGAAACTCAGGTGCACTTTGAACTATACCCGTTCTTGCAGTGCAATGTAATTTACTGTGTCTTTTAACTTGTGGATTAGACCATTTGAATTAGGTTTCTTACTACCACTTAAGCTTGTGAGAAAACAGCTAATTTGGGTTAAGCCGTGTCACATCCACACACCAGTTTGTTGCCTGTTTTACCTTGTTGACTAAAAAAATCAGTTTAATAATCACTAGATTGGAACTCGCAGAGAAATTTTAGGGATTTTCTATGGTTTCCCACTTGCACGTTTTATATTGAACTAGAATCAATTCTGTTTACGGTTCTTATGTTCTGAGGGTTCATCTTTCACTTCAGTCAATTGGGCTCGTGACAGACTTATACTCTTATCCTTCCAGCATTAAGTGTGGAAATATGTTTTGATTGTTCGATGTTGAGCTTATGTTCGTTGCTGATCTTTGTAGCCTTGTTTTTCTCTTGAACATCCCTTCTGCATCCCTTGGAACTTTGTTGTTGTATACCTTTCTCTTTTTCTTGTGATCATCTATTTATTCTGTTTAACATTCTTGGACCTGCATTTGGGAAGAAAATGAATTTACCATGCATTAGGATGTCAAGATTTAGATGCTCAGAGGGAAAAGTTGCATGTTTTTTTCCTCGGGATCTTGATAATGGTATATTTGGTGTGTGAAGAGCACTTTCATGAATTAGTTTCATTGATGTCCCTTGATAGACATCTAAGGAGGGTTTGTTTAGTAGCTTTCAAGAGGGGAAAAGGAAAGACTATTAGAAATTGTCATGGATATATTTAAGGTGCAAAGTCAGGCACATACACATATATTAGTTCACATATGGATGGAATGACCAATGGCTGCCAAACTTTAACAGAAAATCTAAGGGTTTTAAGAATTCTCCAACCTTTGATGATATATTCCAGGTTTGAAAATAGTATATTAGAGTGTTTAGGGGTTATGGGTGCTTTGGCAAAGGGGTGAATTGAGGAAGTGCGTAAAACAAGGATATGTTATCATTAGGAAGTTGATGAGATCTTTGATGGAGAACCTTCCAGGTCCTAAGTGTAAACCTGATATCTTAGAGTTGTCTTATCGTTACTTCATGACAATGGGTATACCAGGCTGTATGCTCAATATGTGATTATAAAGCTGAATTCCAAATAAGGTCAAATCTAGAGTAAAATCATGGACTATTTCTGTTTATTTTGACTTCTGATAATGCTACATGCCTTCAGCAATGATTGTTCTTTTTTATCAGTACCACTTGAACTTCTGAATGTCAACTCTCTTTTTCTTTTAGGCTGAATCCATGGTAGCTGAATGGAAAGAATTCCTTTGGGATGTCCCTGAAGAGAGAGTTGCTTTATGGGGTCACTGCCAGACTTTATTCATCAGATATTCATATCCTGCTTTACAGGTATGTTTTGGTCATACATGTGAAAGATATCTCAGAGATGCTTGTTTCTTGGCTGCTTGGTCATTTATTCTTGATGTGATTTTACTGCTATATGGCTTGCAGGCAGGATTGTTTTTCCTTAAGCATGCAGAAGCAGTGGAGAAAGATCTTCCAGCTAGAGAGCTTCATGAAATGTTGTTGCTTTCTCTTCAATGGTTAAGTGGGATGATAACCCAGTCCAACCCGTAAGTGATATGTCCAAATTGAATTGCTTCTTTTCATCTAAATATCTAGGTTTCATCTCTAACTTTGTACTGAATTTATCAGAGTTTATCCTTTACATCTTCTGCGAGAAATTGAGACTAGAGTATGGCTTTTAGCCGTAGAATCTGAAGCTCAAGGGAAAAGTGAAGGGGAGAACAGTTTAACGGGTTCTAGCCAGAATCCTCTGACAGGGAACATTTCCAACATTATCAACCGAACTGCTAGCATAATAACAAAGATGGACAATCATATTAATTCAATAAAGAATAGAACTGTGGAGAAATATGATGCTAGGGAACCACTCCACAGAAACCAAGCTTTAGGCTCAAGCTCTTCTTTTGTGGCAATTGGGAGTTCAAAGACAAAACGAAGGGCCAAAGGCTATGTACCATCTAGAAGGCCAATGATGGACTCAGTGGATAAAGGCCTTGAGGCCGAAGATAGTTCCAATACTCCCAACTTTAGAAATGATGTCCAGTTGCAAGATGAAAGCTTAAAAATTGAAATATCATTTTCTAAGTGGGAGGAGAGGATTGGGCCTGGAGAGCTAGAAAGGGCTGTTCTGTCCTTACTGGAGTTTGGACAAATATCGGCTGCCAAGCAACTGCAACAGAAGCTGTCACCAGGAAAGTTGCCTTCTGAAGTTGTACTTGTGGATGCTGCTTTGAAACTTGCTGAAATGTCCACTCCTACCAGCCAAATACCAATACCAATGCTTGGTGAGGAACTTCTTTCTGTTATTCAGTCATATACACCAATCAATCAGCATCTCATCTACCCACTGCAGGTACCTATTGTCTATGTAGTTTTTCATATCTCAATTTCATATCTGTAAAGATGATATAGGTTTTGACTTTTGAGTAGTTAAATTCAATGAGTTTTCTTTGTTTTTGGGCTACTCATGGTTCTTTTACATTCTATTTAGTTGCCCTTCTGATTTTCCTAACAGATTCCTATATTTTGAATATCAAAGGTGTTGGAGACTTTAGCAACTGTTTTCAGTGAAGGTAGTGGACGTGGATTATGCGAGAGAATAATAGCAGTAGTCAAAGCTGCAAATGTTTTGGGTCTTTCATTTTCAGAGGCATTTGGCAAACAGCCTATTGAACTGCTACAACTACTTTCTCTTAAAGCACAGGAGTCTTTTGAGGAAGCAAATCACCTTGTGCAAACTCATGTCATGCCTGCTGCTAGTATCGCTCAAATTCTTGCAGAGTCCTTTCTAAAGGTGATTTTCCGGATGCACTTTATATTCACTTGTGTGATGATGCTTATGCGAATGCTCATTGCCTTTGGTATATGGTGTTTTGTTGAGTGAGAAGCCTTTATGTTTCTGTCTCAGTCCAGATCTTTGCTGCACCTGTCCAACAGTTCCGGGTTAATTTTGTTTGCATATCTATATAACCTGTTGACCTCACATGTTCAATATACTTTAGGGTTTATTGGCTGCTCATCGTGGGGGATATATGGATTCTCAGAAAGAGGAAGGGCCTGCTCCTCTTTTGTGGAGATTTTCAGATTTCTTGAAGTGGGCTGAACTGTGTCCTTCCGAACCTGAAGTTGGCCATGCGTTAATGCGATTAGTGATTACCGGACAAGAAATACCGCTTGCCTGTGAGGTATTTTCTTGATATAACAATAATTGTTAAGAATGTGCGTCATGTAGAAACTTTTAGGAGTTTGTGGAACTATAACCAGAATAGTTTTAATGTTTTGGTTTCCACCTTTCGTCTAAGAGAAGTCATATTTCCAAAGCCTATCCTTAACAGTTGTGATTATGCATGAGAGTCTTGTGAGTAATGACTGTTGTTTTGGCTGTAATATGATCAATAATTCCCATTCTATTATTTCTTCTTCAATTGTATCACTCGTGCAATTATTATGATTTCTGATTGTTAGTTCAGTAAAGGTACAAGATTGTCAAAGTCAAAATTTTATGTTCTATTCCCTGCTTTAGAGGGTTTGTTTTTTTATGCGTGAACATTTCATTCACTGGAGATTTTATGTTCTCAGGTTGAGCTTCTTATTCTTTCACACCATTTTTACAAATCATCAGCATGCCTTGATGGGGTTGATGTTCTTGTAGCCCTTGCCGCAACCAGGGTTGAAGCTTATGTTTCCGACGGTGATTTTGCATGTTTGGCTCGCTTGATAACTGGAGTCGGAAACTTCTATGCCCTTAATTTCATTCTTGGTATTCTCATAGAAAATGGTCAATTAGATATACTTCTTCAGAAGTATTCCGCCGCTGCAGACACAAGTACTGGCACCGTTAAGGCTGTCAGAGGATTTCGAATAGCTGTTTTGACATCATTGATGCATTTTAACCCTTACGACCTAGATGCTTTTGCTATGGTATGTTTGGCTCCAATGCTATTTGTTTTATTTGAGGCAATCAATACGATCTTTTGGAGAAACTGTTTTGAGAGTTTATAAATGCACATCATATAGGACCGAATCTGACTGGTTAAGGTTTCTGTTAAATACAAAGGACTGTACGGTACCTCCCACTTTTCCTGCCCCAAAATATGTATTGATATTTTAACATACATTTAGGAATTGAATTTAAATAAGAGCTCGTTATTTATTTAATAAGATCATAGTTTTTTTATGTTCTGGCTTGCTGACCTGAGCAGGTTGCTCGGTCCTTGAACAGATCCATTTAGGCTATCAGATTTGATATAATCTAATAATGGTCAGTCTACTGTTTCAGAATTAAGTTGATCGTCATTTTGTATGTTCTGCACTGGTTTCTTGCAGTTCTAAGTTAGATATTTTATGGACCACATTTTCGGTTTGGTGAAATACTTTTATTTCATTTTTCCACATTCATATACTTCAAACATTTCGAGCCATTCATCAGTTTCCTTCTGCCATGTTTTTCTTATTTGCAGGTATATAATCACTTTGACATGAAGCATGAAACAGCATCTCTGCTAGAGTTACGAGCAGAGAAAGCTTCCATGCAATGGTTTGAATGCCCCGACCAAGACCAGAATGAAGATCTCCTGGAATCGATGCGTTATTACATTGAAGCTGCTGAAGTTCACTCTTCAATTGATGCTGGCAACAAAACGCGTAGGGCTTATGCCCAGGCTGCCCTTGTCTCCCTTCAAATACGAATTCCCGATTCTAAGTGGCTCCACCTGTCTGAAACCAATGCTAGGCGAGCGTTAGTTGAGCAATCTCGATTCCTGGAGGCTCTAATTGTTGCAGAAGCCTACGGTCTTAATCAGCCGACAGAATGGGCCCTAGTCCTTTGGAATCAGATGCTCAATCCAGAACTGACAGAAGAGTTTGTGGCTGAATTTGTGGTTGTGCTTCCTCTTCAGCCATCTATGCTTATTGAGCTGGCAAGATTCTACAGGTCTGAGGTAGCTGCCAGAGGTGATCAGTCCCAATTCTCGGTTTGGCTCACTGGTGGAGGGTTACCAGCAGATTGGGCCAAATACCTTGGGAGATCATTTAGATGCTTGTTGAAGAGGACTAGGGATCTGCGGCTACAGTTGCAGCTGGCAACTTCAGCTACTGGGTTTACTGATGTGGTGAATGCTTGCATGAAGGCCTTGGATCGGGTCCCTGACACTGCGGCGCCTCTTGTCTTGAGGAAAGGACATGGGGGGGCTTACCTCCCACTAATGTGAGACAGATTGTTGATATTCTTGAGAATATGATTTTGGCTTAGCCTGATATGATTATTCTGATGGCTAAAAGGGATGGTCATGCTCATTGATCCGACTCACAGTTTCGTGGTATTGCCGCTTACGATCATCATAGAAGAACATGTGATTTTGGTTATATTAGCTGCCGAAGCTTGATGACATACCCTTCATATTATATTAAGATGACTGAACATACTCAAAACCAGGTGGCAAAAAAATTAAAAGGGGGGAAACAAAAGAAAAAGATACGAGTGTATTTTTTAAAAGATTTAGATTAGGGGTTGCTTTGGAGTCGTTATGTTGTATATTGCTCGCCTCATTTGTTTTTTTTTAAAAAAAAGGTAAAACGAATTTTCGTGTTCTGATTTAGCAACAATTTTGTAGCAGGTTGGAGCTGCCATTGACAAGGGACGGATGAATTTTTAAGGGTCCGTATAATCATTCCTGTTAGACTAAGAGATGTATAGTTTGTTCATTCTTTTTGCAATACTATTATGGTTTCATTTTTCAGCTCTTTTGTTTTCATAAAATTCTCAAGATTTATAATCAGGATTTAAGATGTTAGATTCGACCAAATTGTTTTATTTCAGTAACTCAGTTCTCTCAGTCCGCAAATTGTTTTCGTTTGTTGATGTGGAGGCAGAACCTGTCCAACGGACTGAATCATAATATCAACTAGGGGAAAAACATAATTATTTTTAACCGTGAGATGTGATCATGTGAACTCTGAGGTTATATCTATGAAAATGGACCACATTTCATGATACCTCTTAACGATAGCACATCCGTGACCAATTGAATATATCCGTACTTATGTCTAGGGTTCAAGTTTTTTATGCGACTTGAATTGAGCTTTTAGCAATAATTTATTTTTAGAAGTTATTTGAACGAGTTAAATGGGTTTACGTTAGGGATTGAGATTTTCTTTAGGGATTGAGATTTTCTTTAGGGTAAACAACACCAATGACCACTTAAATTTACCCTTTGAATTGAACAATACTACTGAGCTATAAATTGTTACACGAAATATCACTAAATTTTGTTTTTTCTTCAATTCAAGCACTCGACGTTAAATCTTAATAGAACCGTTAAATGCAAAACGACGCCGTTTTAGTATAGCTGTTTGGATGCTTAAGACAGGCCAAAACGAGGTCGTTTTGTTAGGGAAAAAATTGAGGAGACATTGCATTTGGGGAGGCTCAAAACAAAGACCTCTAAGATGAAAGATTTACACCAAACTAACTTAAATACTTAATTTAATCCTAACAAAAATAATATGTAAATGATACTGCAATTGAACTTAAAATTTAATTGTTTTAAAAAATCTCAAAATTTATAAAATATTCAAATCAGTTCCTGAATCCCTAAAAATTCCTAAACCATAAATCCCCAAATCCTCACCGCTGCTGTCGCCGGCTACCGTTGCCGGACCCAGCTGACCATTTTCCCCACTCGCGGTCGTCGAAAACCGGTGGACTATGTGTCAGTCGAACATTGAACGTCGAACGTGAAATAACCGTTTGATTGGCACACCGTTCGCCGGTTTCCGCCGACGACAAGTTGGGGAAAATGACATGCTGGTTCTAGAGATCGAACAAGTGATTCAGAGATGACGGCCGACGGCGACAACAACAACGATGAAGATTTGGGGATTTATGATTTAGGGATTTAGGGACTGGATTTAACATTTTTGTAAATTTCGGGATTTAAAAAAATAAATTTTAAGTTCAATTGCAGTATAATTTACATACTATTTTTGTTAAGATTGTATCAAGTATTTAAGTTGGCTTGGTGGTTTGGTATGAACCTTTCATCTTAGAGATCTTTGGTTTGAACCTCCCCAAATGCAATGTTTTCTTAATTTTTCCCTAACAAAACGACGTCGTTCTGACCTATCTTAAGCATCCAAACAGTTATACCAAAACGACGTCGTTTTACATTTAACAGTCCGTTAAAGATTAACGATTGAGTACTTGGATTGAAGAAAAAACAAAGTTTAGTGGTATAATAGTATCAATTTATAGTTCAATAGTATGTTCGATTCAAATGGTAAAGTTAAGTGGTATTCGATGTAGTTTACCCTTTTCTTTATATAGCCCGACTTATAAACATATTTATTTGACAGTCACTTTATCCCCTCAAATTACAATTTTAATGGTCACTTATGTTTCCTTCCAGTACAAAGTTGGTTACTGATTTTCAAAAAGACTAGTAAAGTTATTTATGTTTTCGAGGTGTAAACTTTTGGTCACTCAATCATTTGTTGCTGTTAAACGTTGACGGCTTGCTGATCTAGCAGCGAAAAGAATAAGGGTAAATGTTGCGTGTATTCAAGGTCGCAATTTTAGTGCAAGTATACATGTTGGCAAGTTATAGTATAAAAGATATCGTCTCTACAGAGATTGATGCTACTTTTAGAGATTATCGTCTCGCATTGTAGAAAATTTAAAACACAAGTGATGGTTTGGTTGAGAGGATTATTAAAATAAAAGAAAGCAAGTAAATTAAGAGGTTGAGAAACTATGATGATAAAGCAGGCCGAATTATGTTACGTTGTAGTGTGAAAGTTGAAAGAAACTGTCTCAGTTTTGAATGCAAACGTCAACTTGATTGCTTCAGCAATGGGCAGGAGAATTGCCTTGGCAATGGGCAAAACTATTGCCGCGACAAAGAACACAGCTATTGTCTGGGCAATTGAGTGACAACCTTCGAGGTTCAGCAAAGCGTTCTTCAGTGACTTCTCCTTATCCCTAAGTCGAAACACTATTGATGTGCAGGCCTTGACAATACTTCTCCGCGTGAACCAAGGGTGAACACCAACTAATCTTACGCTTCTCTTAACCGTTGAAACTCGTACTTATCTCTAAGCCGAATTAGTTTTCACTAATTGGGATGAAAACTATACTTATTCGTTTCGTGAGTTTAACTCTCTCGATATTAGACAAATAGATACAATTGTAATATCCTCTCCCGATTCAGTTGCAAGAAAAAGTAAAACACCAAGAATAAACAAACCTCGAACTTAAATTGTATTAACAAAAACCTAAACAATTACAATAGTTTTCTCACAACTACTTAACAAAATAACCCTAGCCTAAGAAAGAATTAGAACATGATGGCGAAAACAAGCACTCTACTAAAATCCTAAGTCTCTCGATCTCTAAATGCCTTGATGGTGGCGGATAGGTCTTGGCTTTATAGGGCATGGCCTTGCCAAAACCTTCTTGGAGTAGGAGTATGAGTTGGAGTTGAGTAATAACTTCATAAAAGAGATAAATCTCTTTTAATTCATTATTTTATTCCTCCTTATCGACTTCTCATCCTTAACCTTCCTCTAACGTTTTCATGATCTTCTCGTGCTATAATCTTCATGCAAAGTATCTCTAAAAATTAAGTGTTTATGCTCTTCAAGTCGCCTACCACTTTGCATATTTTCTCTCATATTGGCAAATGTCTGGGCATTGCCTCGGTAGTGGCTTGGTCATTGCCTCGGCAACGATCTGTCGGTCTTCGTTGCAGCTCGACAGGGCTCGTTCTCTTGGTTCAGCGTTCCTCATCAGTGATTGGAATCAAAGGATGGCCTAGTCTGGATTGTCAAATGATGGTTTTGCACCTTTTCTTCCCATTCTTTCACTACCGCAGCAATGCTTGCCCGGGCAGTGGGTAATGAAATCTGTTAGTTATAGTCGATCAAATAAAGGTTAGTTTGTATTTATTGTAAAGATAAGAATAGAATCTTATCATAAGCTAGAATGATAAGATATAGAATTCTTGTATAAATCAAACTCCTAATTGTAAAAGGAGTTTTGTAACCAAATCTTTAAAAAAACTATGTAAAACAGTTCTGAATTGAATTAATAAAAAAACAATTTGAACTTGTCTATTTCTACATGGTATCATAGCATAAAAGATCCTAAATTAAAGTTACAAAATACGATGGTTTTCCCTTCTGCATCATCTGGAGCAAATTCTTCTGCAAATTCTAATTCCAATGTAGATGATTTTTCAGACCTTTCTGCAGCAGCAATCACTTGTCATCGTTTTGTTGGCCACAACTACCTTCTATGGTCTCAATCTGTCAAAATTTTCCTTACTGGACGAGGAAAGCTTGACTTTATTCTGAGAAAAGTACAAAACCCCCTTCAACATATCATGGTTATGAGCAATGGATGCGTGAGAATGACAAGGTGATGTCATGGCTTGTTAATACCATGTCCCCCGACATTGATGCACATTTTCTACTCTATGAAACAACAGCAGAGATCTGAACATCTGTTCAAGAAATATATTCCAACACATATAACACTCCTGAGTTGTTTAGTATTGAGAGTAGGGCATCTAATCTAAAACAAGAAGGTATGACTGTCACAGAATATTTTAACACCTTGACTGGTTTTTTGCAGCAACTTGATCTGTATGCTGACCATGATTGGGACACTCCCAAGGATGCAGCGTTGTATAGGAAGCTACAAGCCCATAGAAGAGTTTTTAATTTCTTAATGGTCTTAATACTGATTGGGATGCTACGAAGGCTCGAATTCTGAGTATAAAATCTCTTCCTTCACTTCGAGAGGTCTTTGCAGAAGTAAGAAGAGAGGACAGTCGGAGGTCCTTCATGCTTTCTCATGTTACTTTTGCTGAAAGTTCTGCCTTACTTACGCAGTCTTCATCTTCAACTAAGGCAAGGAAGGGTAAACCAATATGTGATTTTTGCAAGAAACTGGGTCATATGAGGGAACAATGCTGGAAGCTTCATGGTAAGCCTGGTGATTGGAAGTCTCTGTTGAGTGTGTAAAAGTTCTATATTTTACTCCCTATTTAACCCATATTTATGTTGCATTCAAGCATAATTCATTGCATTTAGGATAGATTTCATTCATACATCACAATTATATTAAATGACACAGTTTCTGCTGAAATTGGTTGCTTTTGCAGGTAGCTGCTGTAGCAGATGAAGGGCAATGGAGAAGCAGACGCTGGGCAGTGGAGAAGCAGAGTTGGAACACTGGAGGTATCATCAAAGACGTGTTCATCGACAGACTTGGACCTAGGGATAGGCCAAGGCATAGCAGAGATTCTTGCCAAGCTTGAAGTGCTGAGTTGTGTGTTCGCTGCCGCGACAAACAACAGACCGCTGCCGCAGCAGGTGCTGCCGCGACAGGCGCTACGACAGAACAGAAAAGTCTTAGACATTGCAAACACCGACACTACGGAGCAGATCAATACCTGCCTACTCTTTACTCTGAATATTTTTCTCTTTTATTTTCAGTCTTCTTTATTATCTTGTGACAAACAATTAAACTCTTTCTTTTCCCTTCCGTGCAGAAAACCAAGGTTAAAGCTATTAGCCCAGTCCCTGTGGAGACGATATCTAATACTTACGTATCACTTTACTACTTGCGTCGTGTACACTTGCACTACATTGCGATAGACACTTTTACACGCAACAGTCTCCTTCATAGAGAACCCCTCGAGAAACTCGGTCTAATGTTGTCAGTACTGTGAGCAGTGGTGTTTTTTCAGCAGAACAGATTGCTGCCCTTAACAAGATGTTTGGCAACATGGGAGGTTCTAAACGACTAATGTTGTTCTAAAAGAAGAAAAAGATACACATAATGGCTTCTTTCCTACAACTTTTTTAGCTCAACAGAATGAATCAACATGGATTATTGACTTAGGGGCTTCTGATCATGACTGATAACAAAAAGTTATTTTTTGTTTTTGTATCATCATGTTCTCAGGAATCCATTAAAATTGTAGATGGGTCCTTATCTCCTATAAAAGGGTCTGGTATAGTGGTTATTAATGAGGATATTTTGGTTAAAGATGTTCTCTTTGTCCCTAATCTTGCTTGGAATCTAATATCAGTCAGCAAACTTACTAAGGATTTGTAATGTTGCTTACAGTTTACTGATAGTGGTTGTCTTTTGCAGGCACTGAATTTGAAGAAGATGATTTACAATGCTAGACTGCACAATGAGCTCTATCTTCTCTTTGGCACTCCTTCACATTCTCAAGTTTTTTTTACGTCTGTTTCTTCTTTAGCAAATCATGATGAAATTTTGTTATGACACTTTAGGTTATGCCATCCTAATTTTTCTTATCTTGCAAAAATTTTCTTAATCTTTTTGTTAATAAAAAATTATATTTATTTTAGTGTCATGTTTGTCCTCTTGCTAAGTAAACTAAAGCATCTTACTCACCATTCACTTATAAATCATCCCAACCATTTACTTTAATTCATAGTGATATTTGGGGGTCCTCTAGAGTGAAGAATATTAATGGGAGTCGATGGTTCATTTCTTTCATTGATGATCATAGCCAAACAACATGGACCTACTTAATAAAAGATAAATATAAAATCGTGTCCATTTTTGAGAGGTTCTATATTATGGTTGAGACACAATTTCATAATCACATTCAAATATTTAAGTCTGATAATCGGGGGAGTTGTGCTAATTTTTGGGAGGACTTTTTAAAAAAGAAAGACATTGTTCAAATTAGCTCCTGTGTCTCAGGTATATCCAATTTTATCTTCTTCTATACCTTTACATGTTTTTCCTACTACACCTCGTGATATTGAATCTCTTTCATCAACTCCTATTGGTTCTTCACCAGCAACTTCTCAGATTTCACCTAAAAATTGTCCCTCAAAACACACAATCTCTTAAAAAACTCAGTGTTTACACTAGAAAAAGAAAAATTATTTCTGAGACTATTTTGCAGTCAGACACTTGTCGAGAGTTAGATTTGAGTCCTGTTGCTTTAGAGAATGTTGAAGGTAATGACACTTCTTCTACTTTGGTTGATATGAGGAATTTACCTATTGTTAAAAGAAAAAGGGTAAGACAATGTACTAAGTATCCTATTAAAAAATATGTTGCTTATGGGAACTTAATCCCATCTTTTAAGGCTTTTACAGCTAACATTGATAAAGAGATAATTCCTACAACTATTGAAGAAGCCCTAAAAGACCAAAGATGAAAGAAAGCAGTTGAAGAAGAAATACAAGCTCTTGAAAAAAATGGCACGTGGACTGTTACTGACTTGCCACAAGGCAAAAAAACGATTGACAGTAAGTGGATCTTTGCAATAAAGTACAATTCAGATGGAAGCATAGAGAGGTACAAGGTCAAGCTAGTAGCCAACGATTTTACTCAAACATATGACATTGACTACAAGGAGACATTTGCACATGTAGTAAAATTAAATACTATTCGAGTACTTCTGAGCATTGCTGTGAATAAAGACTGAAATCTTTATCAACTAGACATTAAAAATGCCTTCTTGAATAACAAATTAGAATAGAAGGTTTACAAGAAAATGCTACTTGACATGGAGTCTGAGCTGGGTATTAAAAAGGTTTGTAGGCTTGATATATATCTTTATGGACTAAAACAATCACCTAGGGCATGGTTTGACAGGTTCACTAAAGTTTTTAAAGAGAATGATTACAAACGATGTCAAGCATACCATACTTTGTTTGTTAAAGTAACAACCAGTAAAAAATAGTTATTCTTATAGTATATGTTGATGACATTGTTGTGACAGGAGATGATGAAGCAGGAATCAGTAAATTGAAAGAGCTATTGAGTAGAGATATCAAAACCAAGGACCTAGAGAAACTGAGATATTTCCTAGGCATGAAAGTTGCTCGATTCAGCGAAGGTCTGGTTATTAACCAGTGAAAATATGTGTTGGGTTTACTTTCGAAATCATGTATATTGGGATGTAAGCCTGCTGATACTCCAATGGAAGATGTCTTAAAACTTAGAGGAGAAGATATAGGAGCTGAAATTGATAAAAAAAAAATAGTTTCAAAGACTGGTAGATTGACTTATTTATTTATCTCTAACCAGACATGATATTTCTTTCCTTGTAAATGTGATAAATCAGCATACGACTAATCCAAGAAAAGGTCATTTGAAAGCTGCATATTAAATTCTAAGGTACCTAAAAGGTAAACCTTGCCATGGATTGTTCTTCAAGAAAATTGAAGATAGAACAATTAAAGTGTTTACAAATTTTAGCTGGGCCAGTGAGATTACTGAAAGAAAGTCAACTAATAGATATTGCTCAATTGTTTCAGGCAATCTAGTAACTTGAAGAAGTAAAAAATAAATTATTATTTTTAAAAACAGTGTCGAGGCAGAGTATAGAGCACTAACCCTGAGAATTTGTGAAGGAATGTGGTTACTAAAACTTTTGAGCAAAATAGATTTAAAGCATGAAGGAAAATTAGAGATGTTCAGTGATAACCAATATGCCATTCAAGTTGCAAGAAATTCAGTGCATCATAATCGCACAAAGCATGTGGAGATTGACAAACACTTCAAAGCTAAAAAGGTGAATGGTGAAATTGTAAATTTAACTTACGTCACTATAGAAGAACAACTAGCTAATGCACTTACTAAAACTCTACCTAAGCAAGTCTTTGATAAATTCTTATTCAAGCTGGGTCTATACAATGTATATGCACCAGCTTGAGGGGGGTGTGAGTTATAGTCGATCAAATAAAGATTAATTTTGTATTTATTGTAAAGATAAGGATAGAATCTTATCGTAAGCTAGAATGATAAGATATATAATTTTTGTATAAATCGAACTCCTAATTGTAAAAAGAGTCTTGTAACTAAGTCTTTAAAAAGACTATGTAAAACAATTCCGAATTGAATTAATAAAAAAAAGAAACAATTCAAACTTATCTGTTTCTACAAAATCTGCACAAACACAAAACACATACCAAAGCAGTACCTTTTCCACCAAATATAATAAAATAAAGATGATCAAGTATGGCAGTATTAAGAACAGTAACTTGTGTATGTATGATTAATAATGCATCTAAAATAAGCTTAAATCCTACAATAATTGAGCTATAAAGGGTCATAAAATGAATACTATTACACACCTAACAGTAAACCACTGCAATGACCACTTACGTTTATCCCATGTACTTTTTTGGTCCCTAGTTTTAAAAATTAAACGTTATGGTCACTACTAAAAATATTTATTTCTAATTTATCCCTTGAATTTTTAAAAATTCATTTTCAACCCTAAAACGTTTCTATTTCCAATAATAAATACACACAATAATACACACACCCCTACTAAGAACACACCGAGATTTAAAATTCTTAACGTCTCATCCCACTAGACTTAAAATTATTTTTAATCCTCATTTATCTCATATTATCTTTGGAATCATTTATATTTTGTTTTACAATTTAGATCTAAAATTTATATATTTTCAATAAATTCCCTCCAAAATTAAAATAAATGTTGTCATTTTTTCTTTGGTACTTCACCTATGAAGCGGAGAAACCAAAAAAATAAAAATATAATAAAATAAAAACAAATCCCAAAAATCAAGGCCTCGAAGTTGAAACTCAAACGTTTGTTCTTCGACTTTAAACAACTCTTATTTTCTTCACAATTTTTCAAATTTTAATTTCATTAATTCATTGTTTTGATTTCTCAAAAGATCAAATCTCGATTCCAATCTTGAAATTGTGAGGAAGCAAGTACCTGATTCGCTCAATAGTTTGTTTTGGTACACAACTCCCGCCGACGATCGCCTCCACCACTACTCCTCATCTCCCACCACCGCTGCCGCTTTCGAGCCAAATCCTCAGCCTCGACTCTGTAATGGGGAAACTTATCCATTCCGGTAATTAACCCTTGGTAATTTTCTCTCTCTCGTTTTGTGACCTTGAGGCTCTTTTATCAATGGCTTCGACGCCGTCCAGAGTCGGCCGACCTCCCCTTACCGTTCCCCTCCATCTCACTACTCTCAAGAGATTTTTTTTTCGCCCACGACTGTAATTTTCTTGCGAGGTTCCCATCGACAGCTCGTTGGAGTTCTTCCCTCCTAATGTCTCTTAGCCTTATCTTTGGTGTCATAGTACCGTGGGAGATGAGATTACGACGATCTTTTTTGAGGGGCCGACGAAAGTTTTTGAAGAAAAAGGCGGAGGTGGCTTCCGTTTAACTCTCCCTCTGTAAATCTAACCGAGATGATCCCTTTCGAAGCCTCTTTTTTTACATGGGTGGTCTTTTCACTGAGTTTCGTTGCTTGGTTCAGTGTTTTAATCCGTAAGGTTTCGGATGCACTTGGTGTTGGACTGTTGGTCTCCTTTACTTTTGTCTACCAATTTTTTTCTTTCGGCTTTCTTTATGAAAGATGACTGCTCCATAGCTGTTGATGACAAGATCCCCGTTCATGTTGAACGTGGAAGCCTACCTCCGTCGATGAAGCTCTCACAAAGGTCCTTGGTCGATGTTTGGCTCAATTTAGCTATGATTTGTATTATTTCCCTTTAATTTTAAATTTGTTTGTCTTTTGATGGTCTGATGGCCATTGTTTCGCCCCGAGCAAAAATCCTCTCTACTTTAAATTAGAACCTCTAACCCTAAATTTATGTCTCATGTTAAAAAATATTTAAAAATTAAATTAGAAACCCTAATCCTAAATTTTGAATCTTAAACCTTATACCTTACAACCTAAAAAATATATCTTACCCTAAATTCTCTATACCCTAAGCCTTAACCTTAAACTCTAAACCTTAAACCCTAAACCTCTAATTTTATTGTGAAAACATAAATGGAGACATAATTAGGAGGTAGACGATATTTACCCGTTTTACCCCTGAAATTGTGGTTGTACGTTCCTGTCCGTTTGTAGCCTTGTTTAAGGGGAGATTTGAACTTATGTATGGTAATGGTTTTTTCTATAATTAATATAATTTGTTTCTGTCGTGAAATTACAATTTTAACTTTAAACTTAAAATTTTTCTTTCGTCACCCATGAATACGTTATTAACAAATGAATTATACTTTAAATTAAATTATTATTATAAATATATAAAACACGGTACAAAATAAAAATAACACCAACACAACCCAAACAAAATCTTTTAGAGTTGAACCCAACGAAACACGAATTTAAATCTTACTAGAGTTATACTAAATGAATGGTAAATAAGTAATATATTATTAGAATAATATAATTAAATCACAAAATATCATTAAAAAAACCCAACAAAACACGTTATAAACACCCGTGGCTTACAATTACATCAATTGAATTTGAAATTCAATTCTCTCAATGCGAAGGAGGGACAGCAAACGGGGGCGTGGATACTCCTTTCACATCCTCATACCCACCTAAAATTTTCATATCCACCATCTACCTACCACTCACAGGGAGTATAATTTTCAAATATATACTTGCCTAATTGGGTACAATCTCAAATATATTCCCACACCCACCACCCAACTCGTATTCGCAGCAACCACTAATATCGAATTATGTAAAAAAAATCATATAATTTTGTAAAGAAGAGTACAACTTCACATACTTTATTGATTGATCAAGTGTATATATATAATACATTTACATCGGTATAAATTTAACTACGGCTAACTAACTAAAGATCGCTAACTTAACTAAAGCACATTTTCACCGGTATAAATTCTACTTAATTAAAGTTAACTAATTAACTATAGCTAACTTAACTAAAGCATATTTACACTTGTATAAATTCTCCTTAACCACACATATAACAAAATTACAACTTGATTAATACAAGCTCAATCTTAAACAATAAATTCAAGCTTGATTATAAACCATCATTTTTTCAAACTAAATTAATTGAGTTTAAAGTCTACAAACTTAAGGATTAACGTAGATTTTAAAACAAAGTAATATCTTAGCACATAAAACACCATAACAAAATGCATAATCAAATTCTACAAACATAAAGGGATCAATCTACTCGTTATCAAAATTAAGGGAAACTAGAGTGATCTTTTCGCCAAATACTAGATTATATTACCAAAAAGGAGGGAAAAGTTACATTAATTAGGTTTCTACTTCACTAAAAAAAAATTCACCTCTAATATTTGATCATGAACAGTAAAGAATGTTGAAACAGAGAAGGGGAATTGAACTTAAAATTCAGAAAACCTTGGATGCAGTCCAAGGACTTAATCATGTTTTGGTTCCTGACTAGGTTTGGGGCGCCTCTCCGCAAGCTGTCGTTTTGTGCTTTCGAGGACACCGAAAAAGATTGAACCACCGATACCGATCCACAACACTCTCGGCTGAATGCCCTGCACCATACATGCATGAAATTATGGATGTATGTACAAACTTATCCCTGAAATGCTAATATTTTCCTATAGGTGTGGTGTAGATTCCTACCTTTAGAAGAGCAGGGGGGCCTTCCTCCCTGATAATAGTTTGAACACAATCGAAGATCCCCTTATACTGGTTTGCTGACCCCTATGAAACCCACAAACCGGAAACTCGGATCTTATTATAGCCGATAATTATGAACCAGAAGGGTTACATAAATATCTTCAAGAAAAATATTATACCTGAACCATTAACCTAGTTTTAATAACATCCAGGGGAGTTGTTATTGCTCCAGTCAATGCACCTACAATAAGATCAAATTAAGCACGGTTGTGTCAAACATGATTATTCTCAATATTCTAAAAGGTTTTTTTTTTCACATATTCTTGTGCCTGCATCCAAATATGTATTGGACATAGGACGGACATGGGTACTTTACGAAAAAAGAAGAGTCCAGGTAACATAAATCATGGTATTGGGTATGTTACAAAGTTCTCATAGTACCAGCAAAAGCACCAATAATCGCATTCTCGGGGTCATTTAGATCTCGTTGAGCCTGCAAAACAGAAAGAAAACTGGTAAAAATGCAATTTAAGTTTATCCTAACCGATGCGTATGTGCAAACAAAAAATTTTGTGTCAACAGAAATTCTGCATGCATGACAATAGGAGGTCTTCTTGTCACTGTAAATCTGTACAAAGAAGAATCCGGCTAATATATCTGATGTGTATGTACAAAGAAAACATTTCAATGGCAAGTATATATATAGATGCTTTCCTCTCTAACATTTCAATGGCAAATCAATTTCACCAGTTTTATATCCATGTAAATTGGTCTGTTTTCTTGTCCTTTCTTTTTAATCAACTCAAATAAAAATAATTCTTTGCCTATGAATCCATAGAAGAGCAAGTTTATATGGCCAAATAAACTTAAAGAACCTCCCCTGGGAACACTTGTAGCATTTGTCGAATACCTTGTAATGAAAGTTTTAATTTCTATACAATATTCCTTCTGATATCTGTTTTGCTTAATTTTTTATGGACAAGTTTTGTCTCAACATCCAACATGCCATTCATAAGAACTTGCAGTTTATAGCTTATTGGACGAATGCCCTTCGTTTATATAATTTATCATAGATGTGGACCAACTTAGACACAAAACCATACACAGAGGTGCCAGAGTTCATTCCTCAGGCTTTCAAAAAAATTGCAGGTTTAATATGGCTCTCCTAATGTATATTGGGAGTTATCTTTGCTGCCACTAATTCTTAATGCACAAAAAAGGAACTTTTAATGCACTAAAATACATCATATAAAGTCGCTTTTGAATGCCATAGTTTACAAGACAGAGAGAACAAGGGACAAAGACAATCAAGTAACTAGAGTAACAGGCAAATCTAGCAATTTAATGCGCCATACTACCTGCAGTGGCAAAGATCACACAGATAAGAGCTTACCGCTGCCTTGTAACCAATTCTAAGTTGCTCATAGATGCAGAATTGAATGGCATCAAACGGCAAATCCCGCAATAAGAAAGATCCGTAACCCTACAACTTACAAACAAGGGTCAGGTGATGTAAAAAATAATTCACAACTCACAATAGTTAAGGATTTTCATTCATCAAATAGCAAAAGGCTAATTCTCTTTTTATTTTCTTAGGCTTGAGGTTCAGAAAAACCCTTATCGAAAAATGAAAAAAAAAATCAATTAAGCCCGTATGAAAAATTTGCACCCAATTGGACCCTTGTCGTTAACCTGAAAAATTTGTGTTGGGACAATCTATATATATGCAGTTTTCACGACGAAGTAAATCAAGGTATAGATAGAGCTTATAAAAAGAGTTTAAACAAGAAAGATGAAGACAATAGCAAGTCACAAAATCAAATGAGGTGATCACATCTATACCGGTTACGTTGGAGGTCTCTACTATCACCATGGTGTCTATATATACATATGCATTTCCCAATTATTTCTATTTTTATAAATTTATTTTTTTAAATTTCATAATTTTTATAATTATTTATAAATTTTACAAATATATTTTTATAATTTTAAATGAAAAAGGCTAGGTGTTTGCAGATTCATTATGGTAAGAGGGAAAAGCAAGGACAACTCATACCGCATAGAGGCCCTTAAATCCCTCCTTTGATGCAATAACACGAACAGCATTAGATGCAGAAGTAAACTGACCAGTCTGCATCCTTTGCTTTACAACCTGAGTTAACAAGGACAGAAAACAATGAGAACAGGACTAGTAAGTCAGTTTTAAATAAATTAAAAAATGCATCAGCAAAAATATATTTACCTCAGTAGGAACACGAATAAGTGAAGCAGCAATTCCTCCTATGGCCCCTGCAGTCTGCATGGGATTCAACTACGTTAATAAGTGACCGTGCAGCCAAACCATCAGATATATTGGTTTGCAGTGGACTTATCATGAAATATATCTACGTCAAGAAAGAAGAAATAGAAGAACCCCCTCACCAAGTGGGCAAAGGCACTAAGATTTTCTGGGAAGAGCTTCAATAGTTTCTGTTTTGTAGGTTCGTAGACACCGACAAATAAAGCAGAAGCCCTGTCAACAGAAAAGTTATTATCAGAAAATTGGAACCCAAAAAGTAAGAAATAAGAACATATATCAGTAAATCACTCATTAAATGCAGCAAAAGAAAACAGGTGTAACAAATTCTTGTATGTTACCTAAAAATGTTTTGCAAATTATCCGAAAACATTTCAGCCTACAGGCATGTTCTTGGAAACACAAATGACCACAAGTATAGTTTCAATTTCTTCTTTCTATTGTCATGCAAAGTTAATTAGAATAGTAAAAGGAGGTAACAAAAAAAGCAATTGAAGTGGGAGAAACATCTTGAAAGTTAAGATGCTTATATGCTTGAGAAATAAAGTTCTGCAATTCAAAGGTACTTGGAAGTTGGTACTTAACGGTAAGACACCTGCAAGATTACCAACCAATCCAGAATAAAGCCCCTTCAAAACTATTTTACCTCCACCACGAGCTGCCTAGAGGAAAAGAAGGTAAATTTCAGAAAGTTTTGAGCAAAAAGTTAAAGTTAAAATGAAAGCAAAGCACTAAATGCACTCTTCTTGAGCTCCTTGTCTGTGTTGAATCGACAATAAGAAGCGTCTCCGTCTCATGATTATGACTCATTAATTTATTTACAAACAGATTAACACAGATTTTGCACTTGGACCAAATGTAACTAATTTTGCAGGAACCAAAAACAGTAAAAATTGGCTAGCCTAGCACCAGAAGTTCAAAGTAGGCTGGCAAAACTGGGAATATGCAGAAATGTACAAATGCAAAGAAAAATGATGATATCTTTTCCTAGCACCTCATCCGGTAAGAAGAGCAAACGTAGGAAGTGATAAAACCAATTTCATCTTTTGTTTGAAGGAAATCAAAGAGATTTACATTTTCCACATACACAAGATTAAAGCCATTCATTAATGGAAGAAAATGGGTGGAAAAATCATCTCACTAAAATGAGTTATTTTCATCACTAATCTGTTTCATTCATTGCGTACAAACAAAGAACTAAAAACAGGTTTCTTTTTTTAATTTCCTCGGCTTTTCATTTTAGTCCCCCCTTTCCTTCTCATGTGTCCCTCCAACAAAACCTAATGTGTAAAGTAGTAAAGGTCCAGGAAAAGACTTGGACTGTTGAACTAGACATTGATGGAAGGGAAAATCCGTGACCTCCAATTTAACATTTATTTTAAGCACTCAAGAAACACCTGCCTGCAGCCGTGTCTTTATTGTATCAATTGGGTACAAAGCAGTTTCAACCACAACACCAGCTGTACCTCCAGCTATGATCCCCTCTGCAAATTTTTACAAACAAGTTAGAATATATGAACATATCAGCAAACTTTACCGAACTAGACATACTGATAAACAGTCAAGCCAGTTTCGGCAGAGAAAAAAATTACTGCCGAAACTTTGTTTCTCATGTTTGAACAGACAAGAAAAAGTTTCTTCACAAACCTGGTCCTAGAGAACAATCATTCACTGAGATTTTTTTTCCCTTACCACCAAAAACTGAACCTTTTTTTGTAACGTATAAAAACTTTGGTGATAACAAAGTGTCCCTTTTCTAGTTCGAACACCAATTATTGATTACTCAAATTTTCAATGCTGGGATGAGACTTAATGCCTTAATCCAACCATGTAAGAAACAAAAGGATGATCTTAACAGAAGTTCAAGCAGCTTAAGAAGTAAAATTGCTAAAGTGTGTACTTATTAAAGTAAATATGGACATGACATAACTGATCATGATATGATTTTCAATGCTAATTACCTTTGTATATGCAAGGAGTTGCCACTTGCATATTCACTTGGAGGCAGTTACATCATTTTCCGCCGCTTCAATAAGTTAACAAAATAAATGGCGAAAACTTGTAAAGCATTCACTTCAGACACATACATATAAGGAGCAGAGACTCATTCGCTTGCAACAAACTCTTATTCGCAGCTACATTCATTATGTTATGTAGTTCCAACAGTATCTATGCACCCAATTTCAATGATAGTATGTTTTTCAATTTTCAATGTGGAAATTCAGAAGAAGAAAAAACTATACGTACCAAATAAAATACGTAGGAAATCAAAAGGCTTTTCATCTTCCATGCTGACTGATGCAAAGCGCTTCTTTGTTTGCAGCTGTAAGCTCTGAATCTTCCTATTTGATACATCTGCAAAACCATACCATCTGTTCAAACAATAAAAAACAGATAAAAAGCACAAGAAGAAGAAGATTAAATCGGGTTAATTACCAGAGCAAACTGCAGAAGAGCTCTTGGAGTCAACAGCCAGTGTAAACGGACCCATGATAGGATGACCAAACCAAACACTTTTCAGCTTCCACTATACTATCAATGAAGAAGAATTCCCCTAAAGATTTAATAAAACATACTAAAATGTAGAAATCAATTAAACACTGAAAATAATCTCAACCATAGAATAGTGGGTAAAGAAAAAACAAAAGCAAATGGGTTGCTTCAGCCTTCAATTCAAACTTAAAAACTTGTTTTGATGGAAACATAAATTGAGACATTGTGAAAGACAGAAAGTAACCTTTTTGGGGAGACTGGCAAAATGGTCCGTTTGGCAGATTACGATACAAAGAGAGAGAGATAGGAAAAATCTTGTCTGGTTGTTCAGTTATTTCATATTTTGAATGGAAAAAGGAGTTTGGGGGTTTCAGCGGGGTTCGAGCCTGAGAACACCGCCACATAATTTTATTGGCTTAACCACTGGGTTAGTAGTCGAAGCCATTTAATTCATGTTTTAGTTGCTTTTTAATTGTAATATTCAAAAATCCAAATAATGAAATTCCATAACAGAAGAAAATAAAGAACAATTAAATAAATATAAAATAATAAATAATCAGAAAGGTGACAAATCTCGAATCAAGAATTAGAATAGGATAAATATTTTACACACAGGCGGTGGAAACTTTAGTTTCTACAAGCGCCTTAGTTTTAGGGTATAGGGAGTTAGTTTAGGGTATATGATTTAGGGGTTTAGATGTTGGGGGTTAGAATTTAGGGATAGTTGTTTCAATTTAAGGTTTATGGTTATAATTTAGGGTTTATATGTTAAAACCTAAATCATCACTATATTACCCTAAAACTAAACTCTAACCTATAAACCCTAAAGTATAACCCTAAACCTTAAATTGAAACAACTATCCCTAAATTCTAAACACCTACCTCTAAACCCCTAAACCATATACCTAAACTAATTCCCTACACCCTAAAATTGAGTCGCTTGTGAAAACTTTCAGTTTCCACCGCCGGTGTATAGGTTATTAATCCATTAGAATATCGAATACTAATATTAATATGAGATGGGTCGATGCACATGGTATTAATCGTTTATAATTTAAACAATGTTTATAACTATATAAATATATTTGTATATTGTAACACTTTAGACCCGGTACAAAAAATTCGATACGATCCAAGAAGTCACAGAAAATGACCCACAGGTTTAAAATACATAACGTTTACTTTTATAAGATAAATAAAACTATAAAATCAAATTAAATATTGCATCTTTGACTATATGTCAGGCTTGGTTAGAGGTAAGAGTTAGTAAAGTAAGGGTTTGTTGACATCGACTGAAATGTTTTCCTTTGCATATTCTTCAGCACACAATTATTACTTAGATAGTTGTCTTTGAGAAATTTTCTACTAAAGAGTGAGTCCTCTCTTGGGGCATGTTGGTTGATTCTGCTTGTATTAAGTGTGGTAGTGCTTGTTAGAAATAAAACCCAACTACGATTCATTCATGTCAGCAAAAGATTTGAGAATATAAAAATGTTCACTTAGAAAATTAATACGTGGCAAGTGTAAATGGAGCTATGTGGCAACACAAGTCTTAATCACGTCATCAAAAGAAAGATAATTATTAACTAAGCGAGGAAAACGTGGCAGCAACCAATGATGAGAAGAATTGAGGTGGCAGCATTTGAAGGCTTCCTAAATGATTGAAAATATAATGAAACACTTGAAAATATGGTAGCAAAGCAACATGTATGGCAGCAACCAAATTAATAAAATGGCATTAGCTTAAACCACAAAAGAATGTCGGCAACAACAAAAGATAAATGAAGCAATTAATTGAAGTTGAACACGGCAAGGAATGACAACAACTAAGACGGTTTAATTCTTCTATATATATGTGCGTGTGTTTTAGTTCTTAGTAATGTATGAGTGAGCGCAAGAAACAAAAATTAGTGAGTGTATGAGTCGAGAGAAAAAAGAAGAAGTTTGTGTTGTCGAGTGAGCTTAGCAAAGCTTTGTGAGTAGTGTTTGTAAACTAGCAGAAGCTATTGTTCGTGTTGTACTCGTATCTTTTCATATTAATAATATCGTAAGTTATAAATTATATCGAGTGTCCACCTAACGCTTCCAACAAGTGGTATCCGAGCTTGGTTCAAGTTTAAGCCACGAGATGATAAAGAACGTGATCCAATCTCAAATCCCGAGATTGACAAAGAAGAATTATGACAACTGGACTATTCAAATGAAGGCATTACTCAGTTCACAAGAATGTTGGGATATTGTTGTAAAAGGATACGATGAGCCGGAAAATGAAGCAGCAGAGGCGGCTCTGACCAATGAACAGAAAAGAGCACTAAGGGTTGCTCGTAAAAGAGACCAAAGGGCGTTGTATTTCATTTATAATCAGGATTTAAGAGGTTAGATTCGACCAAATTGTTTTATTTCAGTAACTCATTTCTCTCTCTCCGCAAATTGTTGTCGTTTGTTGATGGGGAGGCAAAACTTGTCCAACATACTGAATCATAATATCAACTAGAAGGGAAAAACATAATTATTTTTAACCGTGAGATGTGATCATGTGAACTCTGAGGTTATATTTATGAGATTGGAGCACATTTCATGATACCACTTAAAGAGAGCACATCCGTGACCAATTGAATATATTCGTACTTATGTCTAAGGTTCAAGTTATTTGTGCGACTTGAATTGAGCTTTTAACAATAATTTAATTTTAGAAGTTATTTGAACGAGTTAAATGGGTTTATGTTAGGGATTGAGATTTTCTTTAGGGTAAGCAATACCAAAGACCACTTAATTTTACCCTTTGAATTGAACATACGACTGAACTATAAATTGTTACATGAAATACTACTAAACTTTGTTTTTTCTTCAATCCAAGCACTCGACGTTAAATCCTAATAGAACTGTTAAATGCAAAACGATGCCGTTTTGGTATAGCTGTTTGGATGCCTAAGATAGGCCAAAACGAAGACGTTTTATTATGCAAAAAAATTAAGGAGACATTGCATTTGGGGAGGCTCAAAACAAAGACCCCTAAGACAAAAAGTTTACACCAAACCAACTTAAATACTTGATTCAATCCTAACAAAAATAGTATGTTGTAAAAGGATACGATGAGCCGGAAAATGAAGCAGCAGAGGCGGCTCTGACCAATGAACAGAAAAGAGCACTAAGGGTTGCTCGTAAAAGAGACCAAAGGGCGTTGTATTTCATTTATAATCAGGATTTAAGAGGTTAGATTCGACCAAATTGTTTTATTTCAGTAACTCATTTCTCTCTCTCCGCAAATTGTTTTCGTTTGTTGATGGGGAGGCAAAACCTGTCCAACAGACTGAATCATAATATCAACTAGAAGGGAAAAAACATAATTATTTTTAACCGTGAGATGTGATCATGTGAACTCTGAGGTTATATTTATGAGATTGGAGCACATTTCATGATACCACTTAAAGAGAGCACATCTGTGACCAATTGAATATATTCGTACTTATGTCTAAGGTTCAAGTTATTTGTGCGACTTGAATTGAGCTTTTAACAATAATTTAGTTTTAGAAGCTATTTGAACGAGTTAAATGGGTTTACGTTAGGGATTGAGATTTTCTTTAGGGTAAGCAATACCAAAGACCACTTAATTTTACCCTTTGAATTGAACATACGACTGAACTATAAATTGTTACATGAAATACTACTAAACTTTGTTTTTTCTTCAATCCAAGCACTCGACGTTAAATCCTAATAGAACTGTTAAATGCAAAACGATGCCGTTTTGGTATAGCTGTTTGGATGCCTAAGATAGGCCAAAACGAAGACGTTTTATTATGCAAAAAAATTAAGGAGACATTGCATTTGGGGAGGCTCAAAACAAAGACCCCTAAGACAAAAAGTTTACACCAAACCAACTTAAATACTTGATTCAATCCTAACAAAAATAGTATGTAAATGATACTACAATTGAACTTAAAATTTAATTGTTTTAAAAAATCTCAAAATTTATAAAATATTCAAATCAGTCCCTAAAAATTCCTAAATCATAAATCCCCAAATCCTCACCGTTGCTGCCGCCGACCACTGTTGTCGGCCCTCCCCTTTTAATCGCCAGACTCAGCCGACCATTTCCCCCACTTGTCGTCGCCGAAAATCGGCGAACTGTGTGCCAGCCGAAAATTGAACGTCGAACGTGAAATAATCGTTCGATTGGTACACCATTCATTGGTTTTCGACGACGACGAGTTGGGGGAAATGACATGCTGGTTCCGGAGACCGAACAAGTGAGGTCGGAGACGGCGGCCGGCGGCGGCAGCGGTGAGGATTTGGGGATTTATGATTTAGGGATTTTTAGGGATTTAGGGACTGATTTTAACATTTTTGTAAATTTCAGGATTTAAAAAAAATAAATTTTAAGTTCAATTGTAGTATCATTTACATACTATTTTTGTTAGGATTGTATCAAGTATTTAAGTTGGCTTGGTGGTTTGGTGTAAACCTTTCATCTTAGAGATCTTTAGTTTGAGCCTCCGCAAATGCAATGTTTTCTTAAACAAAGATTTCTAACAAAACGACGTTGTTTTGGCCTATCTTAGGCATCCAAACAGTTATACCAAAACGACGTCGTTTTACATTTAACGGTCTGTTAAAGATTAACGGTCGAGTACTTGAATTGAAGAAAAAACAAAGTTTAGTGATATAATAGTATCAATTTATAGTCCAGTGGTATGTTCGATTCAAAGGGTAAAGTTAAGTGGTACTCAATGTAGTTTACCCTTTTCTTTATATAGTCCGACTTATAAACATATTTATTTGACAGTCACTTTATCCCTTCAAATTACAATTTTAAAAAGGATGAACTACCGAAATGGTCACTTATGTTTCCTTCCAGTACAGAGTTGGTCACCGAATTTTAAAAATGACCAGTAAAGTCACTTATATTTTCGAGGTGTAAACTTTTGGTCACTCAATGGTTTGTTTCCGTTAAACGTTGACGGCTTGCTTATCTGGCAGTGAAAAAATAAGGGTAAATGTTGCGCGTATTCAAGGTCAGAATTTTAGTGCAAGTATACATGTTGCCAAGTTATAGTATAAAAGATATCGTCTCCACAAGGATTGGTGCTACTTCCAGAGATTATCGTCTCGCATTGTAAACAATTAAAAACACAAGTGATGGTTTGGTTGAGAGAATTATTAAAATAAAAGAAAGAAAGTAAATTAAGAGGTTGAGACCTATGATGATAAAGCAGGCCGAATTATGTTGCGTCGTAGTGTGGAAGTTGAATGAAACTGTCTCCGTTTTTAATACAAACGTCAACTTGATTGCCTCGGCAAAGAACACAACTACTGCCTGGACAATTGAGCGACAACCTTCAAGGTTCAGCAAAGCGTTCTTCAATGGCTCCTTCTTATCCCTAAGTCGAAACACTATTGATGTGCACGCCTTAACAATACTTCTCAGCGTGAACCAAATGTGAACACTAACCAATCTTACGCTTCTCTTAGCCGTTGAAACTCGTACTTATCCCTAAGCCGAATTAGTTTGCACCGATTGGGATGAAAACTATGCTTATTCATTTCGTGAGTCTAACTCTCCCGATATTAGACAAATAGATGCAATCGCAATATCCTCTCCCTATTCAATTGCAAGAAAAAGTAAAACACCAAGAATAAGAAATCCTTGAACTTAAATTACATTAACAAAAACCTAAACAATTACAATCGTCTTCTCACAACTACTCAATAAAATAACCTTAGCCTAAGAAAGAATTAGAACATAATGGCGATAACAAGCACTCTACTAAAACCCTAAGTCTCTAGATTTCTAGATGCCTTAATGATGGCGGATGGGTCTTGACTTTATAGGTCATGGCCTTGCCGAATCCTTCTTGGAGTAGGAGTATGAGTTGGAGTTGAGTCATAACTTTTTTAATTTTATTATTTTATTCCTCCTTATCGACTTCCCATCATTGACCTTCCTCTAACGTTTTCATGATCTTTCTGTGCTTTGATCTTCATGCAAAGTATCTTTAAAATTTTAGCGTTTTATGCTCTTCAAGTCGCCTACTACTTTGCATATTTTTTATCATGTCGGCAAATGTCTGGGCATTGCCTCGGTAGTGGCTTGATCATTGCCTCGACAACGGTCTGTCAGTCTTCGTTGTCGCTCGACAGGGCTCATTCTCTTGGTTCAGCGTTCCTCATCAGGGCTTGGCATTAAAGGATGGCTTGGTCTAGATAGTTGAATGATGGTTCTGCACCTTTTCTTCCCCTTCCTTCACTATCGCAACAATGTTTGCCCGTGCAGTGGATAATAAAATTTGCACAAGCACAAAACACATACTAAAGCAGTACCTTTTCCACTAAGTATAATCAAATAAAGATGATCAAGTATGACAATGTTAAGAACAATGAATTGTGTATGTATGATTAATAATGCATTTAAAATAAGCTAAGTCCTACAATAATTGAGTCATAAAAGGGTCCTAAAATGAATACTATTACACACCTAACAGTAACCACTGTAATGGCCATTTACGTTTATCCCATGTAATTTTTTGGTCACATGTTTTAAAAATTAAACGTTATCGTCACTACTGGAAATGTTTATTTCTAATTTATCCCTTGAATTTTTAAAAATTTATTTTCAACCCTAAAACTTTTCTATTTCCAAAAATAAATAAACACAATAATACACACACCCCTACTAAGAGCACATCGAGATTCAAAATTCTTAACATCTCATCCCACTAGACTTAAAATTATTTTTAATACTCAATTTTATCAGATTATCTTTGGAATCATTTAAAATTTGTTTTACAATTTATATATAAAATTTATTTATTTTCAATAAATTCCCTCCAAAATTAAAATAAATGTTGTCATTTTTTAATTGGTACTTCACCTCCACTCTATCACTGATAATGTTACTCCAATCTTCATTTTCACCCCACTCTCCATGAAGTGGAGAAACCAATAAAATAAAATAAAATAAAATAAAATAAAAACAAATCCCAAAATCAAGGCCTCAAATGTTTGTTCTTTGACTTTAAACAACCCTTATTTTCTTCACAATTTTTCAAATTTTAATTTCATTAATTCATTGTTTTGATTTCTCGAAAGATCGAATCTCGATTCCAATCTTGAAATTGTGAGGAAGCAAGTACCCTCCATCTCACTACTCTCGAGAGATTTTTTTTTCCGCCCACGACTGTAATTTTCTTGCGAGCTTCCCATCGACAGCTCGTTGGAGTTCTTCCCTCCTAATGTCTCTTAGCCTTATCTTTGGTGTCATAGTACCGTGGGAGATGAGATTACGACAGACTTTTTTGAGGGGCCGACGAAAGTTTTTGAAGAAAAAGGCGGATGTGGCTTCCGTTTGACTCTCCCTCTGTAAATCTAACCGAGATGATCCCTTTCGAAGCCTCTTTTTCTACATGGGTGGTCTTTTCACTGAGTTTCGTTGCTTGGTTCAATGTTTTAATCCGCAAGGTTTCGTTGCTGGTCTCCTTTGCTTTTGTCTACCAGTTCTTTTCTTTCGGCTTTCTCTATAAAAGATGACTGCTCCATAGTTGTTGATGACAACATCCCCATCATGTTAAACGTGGAAGCCTACCTCCGTCGATGAAGCTCTCACAAAGGTCCTTGGTCGATGTTTGGCTCAATTTAGCTATGATTTGCATTATTTCCCTTTAATTTTAAATTTGTTTTTCTTTTGATGGTTTGATGGCCACTGTTTCACCCCGATCAAATATCCTCTCTACTCTAAATTATAATCCTTAACCCTAAATTTATATCTCATGTTAAAAAATATTTAAAATTAAATTAGGAATTTTAACCCTAAATTTTGAATCTTAAACCCTACACCCTACAGCCAAAAAATTACATCATACTCTTAACTCTAAACTTTAATCCTTAAACCTCTAATTTTATTGTTAAAGTATAAATGGAGGGATTGTAGTTGTATGTTCATGTCCGTCTGTAGCCCTGTTCAAGGGGATATTTGATCTTATGTATTGTAATAGTTCTTTCTATAATTAACATAATTTGTTTCTGTAGTCAAATTACGATTTTAACTTTAAACATAAATTTTTTCTTGTCACCCATTAATACGTTATTAACAAATGAATTATACTTTAAATTAAATCACTATTATAAATATATAAAACACGGTATAAAATAAAAATAACACCAACACAACCCAAACAAAATGTTATTAGAGTCGAACCCAATGAAACACGAATTCAAATCTTACTAGAGTTATACTAAATGAATGGTAAATAAGTAATATATTATTAGAATAATATAATTAAATCACAGAATATTAGTAAAAAACCCAACAAAACACGTTATAAACACCCGTGGCTTACAATTACATCAATTGAATTTGAAATTCAATTCTCTCAATGAAAACGTGCGAGGCGGGTGTGGATGCTCCCTCCTATATTTTCATACCCATTTAAATTTTTTATATTTACTACTTACCCACTACTTATAGCGGGTATAATTTTCAAATCTACACATGTCTACGTGGCTATAATCTCAAATCTATTTCTACACCCACCACCTAACTAGACATCCACCATCCAACTCGTATTCGCCTACAAGCAACCACTAATATCGAATTATGTAAAAATAAACCATATACTTTTGTAAAGAAGAGTACAACTCTGCATACTTTATTGATTGATCAAGTGTGTGTGTGTATATATATATATAATACATTTACATCGATATAAATTTAACTACAGCTAACTAACTAAAGATCGCTAACTTAACTAAAGTTCATTTTCACCGGTATAAATTCTACTTAACTAAAGCTAACTAATTAACTATAGCTAACTTAACTAAAGCATATTTACACTTGTATAAATTCTCTTTAACCACACATATTACAAAATTACAACTTGATTAATTCAAGCTCAATCTTAAACAATAAATTCAAACTCGATTATAAACCATCATTTTTCAAACTAAATTAATTGAGTTCAAAGTCTACAAACTTAAAGATTAAGGTAGATTTTAAAACAAACCAATATCTTAGTACATAAAACACCGTAACAAAAGACATAATCAAATTCTACAAACATAAAGGGTCCAAAATTCATATGATGGGTAGTTAGTGGGCGGGCGGATGCGGGGCGGGTAAGGCCTCAAACTCATCACCTACCCACTACCCTCCACGGGTATGACTTTTACACCTACGCACACCCACTACCCACTAAATTCATACCCATTTTTATCCTAACTAAAGTGAGTGCAGTGTGAAATCTGCGAAACTATACTCGTTTGCCATCCCTAAAATCACAGATAATAAAATTCAATTTCTTAGCAATAACAACAAAAATAATAAATAACGTATTCAATTAAAAAGTGAATATTTTATTAAAAAAATTTAAGTTCAACTTTTTTTTGTATATTAATTTTTTTATATTTTAGGTTTTTAAAAAATTATATACCATTTTTCTATTCATATATTTTCAATAATCAAGACTAAAATAATAAAATACATAAATATTGAGGGTCAAATTCAAAACATACAATAAAAAGAGGATGGCAAAGTGAACATCGTCATCTATGGCCCTCAGTTGCGGATGGAAATCGCTTGCCACTTATCATTGTCTACTTTTATGCCTCACATTAAAATAGTGGGTTTAAGGTTTATAGTTTAAGGTTAGGGTTTAGGGAATTAAAGGTAAGATGTATTTTTAGGGTATATAGTGTAGGAGGTAAAAATTAGGGTTAGAATTTAAAATTTAATTTTTAAATAATTTTTAGTGTGAGGCATAAAAAATGCATTATTAGGGGCATAGATTTTTACCTGCACACTTTCGAAATTGACAAGATTTAAATTGCTCCGTTTATTTTGTAAGGGCTCAATCTACTCGTAATCAAAATTAAGGAAAACTAGAGTGATCTTTTCGCCAACTACTAGATTATATTACCAAAAGGGAGGAAAAAGTTACATTAATTAGGTTTCTACTTCACTATAAAAAAATCACCTCTAATATTTGATCATGAACAGTAAAGAATGTTAAAACAGAGAGGGGGAATTGAACTTAAAATTCAGAAAACCTTGGATGCAGTCCAAGGACTTAATCATGTTTTGGTTCCTGACTAGGTTTGGGGCGCCTCTCCGCAAGCTGTCGTTTTGTGCTTTCGAGGACACCGAGAAAGATTGAACCACCGATACCGATCCACAACACTCTCGGCTGAATGCCCTGCACCATACATGCATGCAATTATGGATGTATGTACAAACTTATCCCTGAAATGCTAATATTTTCCTATAGGTGTGGTGTAGATTCCTACCTTTAGAAGAGCAGGGGGGCCTTCCTCCCTGATAATAGTTTGAACACAATCGAAGATCCCCTTATACTGGTTTGCTGACCCCTATGAAACCCACAAACCGGAAACTCGGATCTTATTATCGCCGATAATTATGAACCAGAAGGGTTACATAAATATCTTCAAGAAAAATATTATACCTGAACCATTAACCTCGTTTTAATAACATCCAGGGGAGTTGTTATTGCTCCAGTCAATGCACCTACAATAAGATCAAATTAAGCACGGTTGTGTCAAACATGATTATTCTCAATATTCTATAAGTTTTTTTTCCACATATTCTTGTGCCTGCATCCAAATATGTATTGGACATAGGACTGACATGGGTACTTTACGAAAAAAGAAGAGTACAGGTAACATAAATCATGGTATTGGGTATGTTACAAAGTTCTCATAGTACCAGCAAAAGCACCAATAATCGCATTCTCGGGGTCATTTAGATCTCGTTGAGCCTGCAAAACAGAAAGAAAACTGGTAAAAATGCAATTTAAGTTTATCCTAACCGATGCGTATGTGCAAACAAAACATTTTTATGTCAACAGAAATTCTGCATGCATGACAATAGCAGGTCTTCTTGTCACTGTAAAATCTGTACAAAGAAGAATCCGGCTAATATATCTGATGTGTATGTACAAAGAAAACATTTCAATGGCAAGTATATATATAGATGCTTTCCTCACTAACATTTCAATGGCAAATCAATTTCACAAGTTTTATATCCATGTAAATTGGTCTGTTTTCTTGTCCTTTCTTTTTAATCAACTCAAATAAAAATAATTCTTTGCCTATGAATCCATAGAAGAACAAATTTATATGGCCAAATAAACTTAAAGAACCTCCCCTGGGATCACTTGTAGCATTTGTCGAATACCTTGTAATGAAAGTTTTAATTTCTATACAATATTCCTTCTGATATCTGTTTTGCTTAATTTTTTATGGACAAGTTTTGTCTCAACATCCAACATGCCATTCATAAGAACTTGCAGTTTATAGCTTATCGGATGAATGCCCTTCGTTTATATAATTTATCATAGATGTGGACCAACTTAGACACAAAACCATACACAGAGGTGCCAGAGTTCATTCCTCAGGCTTTCAAAAAAATTGCAGGTTTAACATGGCTCTCCTAATGTATATTGGGAGTTATCTTTGCTGCCGCTAATTCTTAATGCACAAAAAAGGAACTTGTAATGCACTAAAATACATCATATAAAGTCGCTTTTGAATGCCATAGTTTACAAGACAGAGAGAACAAGGGACAGAGACAATCAAATAACTAGAGTAACAGGCAAATCTAGCAATTTAATGCGCCATACTACCTGCAGTGGCAAAGATCACACAGATAAGAGCTTACCGCTGCCTTGTAACCAATTCTAAGTTGCTCATAGATGCAGAATTGAATGGCATCAAACGGCAAATCCCGCAATAAGAAAGATCCGTAACCCTACAACTTACAAACAAGGGTCAGGTGATGTAAAAAATAATTCACAACTCACAATAGTTAAGGATTTTCATTCATCAAATAGCAAAAGGCTAATTCTCTTTTTATTTTCTTAGGCTTGAGGTTCAAAAAAACCCTTATCGAAAAATGAAAAAAAAATCAATTAAGCCCGTATGAAAAATTTGCACCCAATTGGACCCTTGTCGTTAACCCGAAAAATTTGTGTTGGGACAATCTATATATATGCAGTTTTCACGACGAAGTAAATCAAGGTATAGAGCTTATAAAAAGAGTTTAAACAAAAAAGATGAAGACAATAGCAAGTCACAAAATCAAATGAGGTGATCACATCTATACCGGTTACGTTGGAGGTCTCTACTATCACCATGGTGTCTATATATACATATGCATTTCCCAATTATTTCAATTTTTATAAATTTATTTTTTTTAAATTTCATAATTTTTATAATTATTTATAAATTTTACAAATATAATTTTATAATTTTAAATGAAAAAGGCTAGGTGTTTGCAGATTCATTATGGTAAGAGGGAAAAGCAAGGACAACTCATACCGCATAGAGGCCCTTAAATCCCTCCTTTGATGCAATAACACGAACAGCATTAGATGCAGAAGTAAACTGACCAGTCTGCATCCTTTGCTTTACAACCTGAGTTAACAAAGACAGAAATAAATGAGTACAGGACTAGTAAGTCAGTTTTAAATAAATTAAAAAATGCATCAGCAAACATATCTACCTCAGTAGGAACACGAATAAGTGAAGCAGCAATTCCTCCTATGGCCCCTGCAGTCTGCATGGGATTCAACTACGTTAATAAGTGACTGACCGTGCAGCCAAACCATCAGATATATTGGTTTGCAGTGGACTTATCATGAAATATATCTACGTCAAGAAAGAAGAAATAGAAGAACCCCCTCACCAAGTGCGCAAAGGCACTAAGATTTTCTGGGAAGAGCTTCAATAGTTTCTGTTTTGTAGGTTCGTAGACACCGACAAATAAAGCAGAAGCCCTGTCCACATAAAAGTTATTATCAGAAAATTGGAACCCAAAAAGTAAGAAATAAGAACATATATCAGTAAATCACTCATTAAATGCAGCAAAAGAAAACAGGTGTAACAAATTCTTGTATGTTACCTAAAAATGTTTTGCAAATTATCTGAAAACATTTCAGCCTACAGGCATGTTCTTGGAAACACAAATGACCACAAGTATAGTTTCAATTTCTTCTTTCTATTGTCATGCAAAGTTAATTAGAATATTAAAAGGAGGTAACAAAAAAAAGCAATTGAAGTGGGAGAAACATCTTGAAAGTTAAGATGCTTATATGCTTGAGAAATAAAGTTCTGCAATTCGAAGGTACTTGAAAGTTGGTACTTAACGGTAAGACACCAGCAAGATTACCAGCCAATCCAGAATAAAGCCCCTTCAAAACTATTTTACCTCCACCACGAGCTGCCTAGAGGAAAAGAAGGTAAATTTCAGAAAGTTCTGAGCAAAAAGTTAAAGTTAAAATGAAAGCAAAGCACTAAATGCACTCTTCTTGAGCTCCTTGTCTGTGTTGAATCGACAATAAAAAGCATCTCCGTCTCATGATTATGACATTAATTTATTTACAAACAGATTAACACAGATTTTGCACTTGGACCAAATGTAACTAATTTTGCAGGAACCAAAAACAGTAAAAATTGGCTAGCCTAGCACCAGAAGTTCAAAGTAGGCTGGCAAAACTGGGAATATGCAGAAATGTACAAATGCAAAGAAAAATGATGATATCTTTTCCTAGCACCTCATCCGGTAAGAAGAGCATAAGTGGGAAGTGATAAAACAAATTTCATCTTTGGTTGGAAGGAAATCAAAGGGATTTACATTTTCCACATACACAAGATTAAATCCATTCATTAATGGAAGAAAATGGATGGAAAAAATCATCTCACTAAAATGAGTTATTTTCATCACTAATCTGTTTCATTCATTGCGTACAAACAAAGAACTAAAAACAGGTTTCTTTTTTTTAATTTCCTCGGCTTTTCATTTTAGTCCCCCCTTTCCTTCTCATGTGTCCCTCCAACAAAACCTAATGTGTAAAGTAGTAAAGGTCCAGGAAAAGACTTGGACTGTTGGACTAGACATTGATGGAAGGGAAAATCTGTGACCTCCAATTTAACATTTATTTTAAGCACTCAAGAAACACCTGCCTGCAGCCGTGTCTTTATTGTATCAATTGGGTACAAAGCAGTTTCAACCACAACACCAGCTGTACCTCCAGCTATGATCCCCTCTGCAAATTTTTACAAACAAGTTAGAATATATGAACATATCAGCAAACTTTACCAAACTAGACATACTGATAAACAGTCAAGCCAGTTTCGGCAGAGAAAAAAAATTACTGCCGAAACTTTGTTTCTCATGTTTGAACAGACAAGAAAAAGTTTCTTCACAAACCTGGTCCTAGAGAACAATCATTCACTGAGATTTTTTTTCCTTACCACCAAAAACTGAACCTTTTTTAGTAACGTATAAAAACTTTGGTGATAACAAAGTGTCCCTTTTCTAGTTCGAACACCAATTATTGATTACTCAAATTTTCAATGCTGGGATGAGACTTAATGCCTTAATCCAACCATGTAAGAAACAAAAGGATGATCTTAACAGAAGTTCAAGCAGCTTAAGAAGTAAAATTGCTAAAGTGTTACTTATTAAAGTAAATATGGACATGATGATTTTCAATGCTAATTACCTTTGTATATGCAAGGAGTTGCCACTTGCATATTCACTTGGAGGCAGTTACATCATTTTCCGCCGCTTCAATAAGTTAACAAAATACATGGCGAAAAATTGTAAAGCATTCACTTCAGACACATACATATAAGGAGCAGAGACTCATTCTCATGCAACAAACTCTTATTCGCAGCTACATTCATTATGTAGTTCCAACAGTATCTATGCACCCAATTTCAATGATAGTATGTTTTTCAATTTTCAATGTGGAAATTCAGAAGAAGAAAAAACTATACATACCAAATAAAATACGTAGGAAATCAAAAGGCTTTTCATCTTCCATGCTGACTGATGCAAAGCGCTTCTTTGTTTGCAGCTGTAAGCTCTGAATCTTCCTATTTGGTACATCTGCAAAACCATACCATCTGTTCAAACAATAAAAAACAGATAAAAACCACAAGAAGAAGAAGATTAAATCGGGTTAATTACCAGAGCAAACTGCAGAAGAGCTCTTGGAGTCAACAGCCAGTGTAAATGGACCCATGATAGGATGACCAAACCAAACACTTTTCAGCTTCCACTATACTATCAATGAAGAAGAATTCCCCTAAAGATTTAATAAAACATACTAAAATGTAGAAAACAATTTAACACTGAAAATAATCTCAACCATAGAATAGTGGGTAAAGAAAAAACAAAAGCAAATGGGTTGCTTCAGCCTTCAATTCAAACTTAAAAACTTGTTTTGATGGAAACATAAATTGAGACATTGTGAAAGACAGAAAGTAACCTTTTTGGGGAGACTGGCAAAATGGTCCGTTTGGCAGATTACGATACAAAGAGAGAGAGATAGGAAAAATCTTGTCTGGTTGTTCAGTTATTTCATATTTTGAATGGAAAAAGGAGTTTGGGGGTTTCAGCGGGGTTCGAGCCTGAGAACACCGCCACATAATTTTATTGGCTTAACCACTGGGTTAGTAGTCGAAGCCATTTAATTCATGTTTTAGTTGCTTTTTAATTGTAATATTCAAAAATCCAAATAATGAAATTCCATAACAGAAGAAAATAAAGAACAATTAAATAAATATAAAATAATAAATAATCAGAAAGGTGGCAAATCTCGAATCAAGAATTAGAATAGGATAAATATTTTACACACATGCGGTGAAAACTTTAGTTTCCACAAGCGCCTTAGTTTTAGGGTATAGGGAGTTAGTTTAGGGTATATGATTTAGGGGTTTAGATGTTGGGGGTTAGAATTTAGGAATAGATTATGATGAAGTATTTGCTCCAGTGGCAAGGATCGAGACTATCAGACTTCTCACAGCAGTTGCAGCACAAAACAAATGAAAAATTTATCTGATGGATGGGAAGTCAGCATTTCTTAATGGCTACCTAGAAGAAGAAGTTTATATCGAACAACCTCCTGGATACACAAAAAAGGGCATGAAGACAAAGTCTATCGATTGAAGAAAACCTTGTACGGATTAAAGCAAGCTCCAAGAGCGTGGAACACAAGAATAGATGAATACTTCCAAAGAAATGGGATCATAAAAGTCCGTACGAACATGCCTTATATACAAAGAAAAATGGAGACGGTAATATCATGATCATGTGCTTATATGTGGACGACATGATTTTCACAGGAAACAATCCAGGTATGTTTATTGATTTCAAGAAAGCCATGATTAAAGAATTCGAAATGAAAGATATAGGAGAAATGTCATATTTTCTTGGAGTCGAAGTAAAGCAAATGAAAGATGGAATATTTATATCACAAAAGAAGTACGCATAGCAAATTTTAAGCAAATTTAGAATGGAAGGTTGTAAGCCAGTAGCCACGCCAGCAGAACCATGTATGAAATTGAGTGTTGATTCAACAAGAGAGCCGGTGAATCCAACGTTCTTTAAAAGCATCGTTGGAAGTTTAAGATATTTGACTATCACACGGCCGACCATAACATATGATGTGGGACTGGTAAGCAGATTCATGGAGAAGCCGAAACAAGATCATTTGATTGCAGCAAAGAGAATTTTATGATATGTCAAAGGCACAACAAATCATGGTCTATTTTACACACATTCACAAGATTCAAAGTTGGTTGGTTATTCTGATAGTGATTACGGGGGGACTTGGATGATTGAAAAATTACTTCCGGATAATTATTCCATATCGGCTCTGCATCATTTTCATGGTCCTCAAAGAAACAACAAACGGTGGCGCTTTCAACATGTGAAGCAGAATATATACCCACAACAACGTGCACTTGCCAAGCATTGTGGTTGAAGAATAGTTTGAACGAGCTAAACTTGGCACAAGAAGAACCGACTATAATTTATGTTGACAACAAGTCTACAATATCTCTTGCTAAGAATCATGTCTCCAACAACCGAAGCAAGCACATCAATACAAAATATCACTTTATATGAGAGCAAGTAAAGAATAAAAATGTAAAATTAATCTACTGCATAACTGAAGATCAACTTGCGGACATCTTTACGAAGCCGTTGAAAACTGAAATATTTCATAGATTAAAAGAAAAGCTTGGAATGAAGGTTGAGTTTGAGGGGGGTGTTAGAAATCAAACCCAACTACGATTCATTCATGTCGGTAAAATATTTGAGAATGTGAAAATGTCCACCTAGAGAGCTAATACATGGCAAGTGAAAATGAAGCTGTGTGGTAACACAAATCTTAATCACGTCATCAATACAAAGATGCTTATTAATTAAGAGGGAAAATGTGGCAACAACCAATGATGAGAAGAATTGAGGTGGTAGCATTTGAAGGCTTCCTAAATGATTAGAAATATAATGAAGCACTTGGAAATATGGTAGCAAAGCAACGTGTATGGCAGCAACCAAATCAATGAAATGGCATTAGCTTAAATCACAAAAGAATGTCGACAACAACAAAAGATAAATGAAGCAATTAATTGAAGTTGAACACGACAAAGAAATGACAACAACTAAGGCGGTTTAATTCTCCTATATATGTGTGTGTTTTAGTTCTTAGTAATGTGTGAGTAAGCGCAAGAAATAAAAATTAGTGAGTGTATGAGTCGAGAGAAAAAGAAGAAGTTTGTGTTGTCGAGTGAGCTTAGCAAAGCTTTGTGAGTAGTGTTTGTGAACTAGCAGAAGCTAGTGTTCGTGTTGTACTTGTATCTTTTCGTATTAATAATATCGTAAGTTATAATTTATATTGAGTGCCCACTTAACGCTTCCAACAGTGCTGGCAAGACCAAGAATCATTTTTTCTTTGGCTTTTGTTTTGCTAAGTTGGTTTGGAAGGATGTCTTGTGTTACCATGGAGGTATTCTCTTGAGGATTGTTTAGAGTGTTTTTCTTTACTTTGTCTGGAAGGAGAGGAGTTACAGAGTTTTTGGTTCCAGCTCTTCTATTACTCATGCTATATTTCTTTTGTATACGAGATGTTATATACACGAGATTGAGTGAGAAGGTTATACATATGAGAGAGAGCATAGATTTACAGTTATGTTGTAGTTGGGGATTAGTTGTATAGATTGGTGGTTGATAGCTTGTGCTTATTTGTATAGGTTGGACGTTTTCTGTAGCAGTTTTGCTGCTCTTAGGTAATAAAATCAATTATCTAAAAAAATCAAATGAAATAAAAAAAACATATTTGAATAAATCATTTACAAAAACTGAAAACAGAATTCGTACTCAAATATAAATACAAAATGTTATGACCTACATGCCTACTAAATACATAAGTATAGTACTCTGCAAACAAATGTTGTTGGAACTCTCAAATGATGTTGATGTCCAAAGCTACTCAAACCTATTATCATGCGAGAGAAATAATTCGATGAATGAGCTTGAGAGCCCAATAATATAAATCCATATATAATTAACATAAAGATTATATATAAATTAGGCCAATGCGAAGATAGATTAAAAATATAACAAAATATCGTGCAAAATAATTAAATCATACAAATCGAATCAATACTAGAATTCTATAATTTACATGTATCACAAGCATAATATAGAATGTAATATATATCCCTAAATGCACATGCGCTATCATTGGTTGATCGGAACAGAACGAAATATATTAGTTGGTGTCGTTGCGCAAACATCAAACAAAACTATGTAAGCACATCATACATTAATATTCAGAAATAAAAATCTTTAAAGCTTATTAAGTCTCGAGAAAAAACAACTCAAGCCATCTTGCCTAACTAGGTCCATATGTACTCTAAACTAAATGTAATCAAATTTTAAATCTTCTCACAAGCTTAATACTAGGAAAGAGATGACCCTAATTTTATTTCAATTGCATTAAATGTTGCTATGGTTTACAAATTTATTTATTGGTTTCTACATAAAAACTTAATGAATTTATCAATTCTATGGTCACAAATACTTTTTCAATTATTCCTAATAAATTTGAGAGTTTACGGGTTAGTTTGTGATCCTTTTAGGTTAAAATGGTTAAATCTAAACAAGTTAAAAGCAATCTAACATGTTGAAAAGCTGAACTAATTAGAACTAGTTAGTTTATTTATTATGTAAACAGTTAGTTAGTTTCTGATGTAGTTAGACAGTTTTAGCTGATCTATGTTGCTATATAAACAATGCATTGTATTATTTATATTCAGATTGAAATAAAAATAAAACCCATTCATTTTAACATAGTATCATCATCCAGGTTATTTGGGCTCTAAATCTTTTTGGGCTTTTCATTTCTTTTCAGTAACCATATTCGTTTCTTTTTTCTCTTTTGGGAGCTTCTTCTCTTTTATCTCTTTCGTCGTTTTCCCCTTTCCGTTACTATGCCGGCGGCAGATTTCACCGTCATTAATTCCAATCACATCCTTTTTCTTCATCCCTCCGATACGTCTGGCACTCTTCTTGTTTCTCACCAGTTGACCGGCATTGAGACATACAACGTTTGGAGTCACTCGCTTAGAATTGCTTTACTTGCAAAAAACAAGTTAGGGTTCATTGACGGCGATTGTCGCTGTGGTGATTTTAAGGAGGCTCTTCAACCTCTTTGGGACCGGTGCAATGCCATGTTTCTCTCTTGGCTCCTCAACACTGTCATCAAAAATCTCTCGGTGGAGATCGTCTTCGCCTCTAGCGTGGCCGTTGTCTGAAAGGATCTCAAAGAACGCTTCAATAAGGTCGACGACTCTCGTATTTTTTTCCTCCATCGTGCCATAGCAACCCTTGTTCAAGGTGATTCTTCTGTTTCTACGTATTACACAAAATTGAAGTTACTTTGGGATGAATATAATGCCCTTGTTCCATTCTCTTCTTGTGAATGTGAGACGTCTCAAGAGAATTTGCAGAATTTTATTTAGAATAAATTGTTTCAATTTCTCATGGGCTTGAATGAAACCTATTCTGCTATTCGGAGTCAAATTCTCCTGATGCAACCCTTGCCGCAAGTTAATAAGGCTTACTCTATGATTCTTCAAGAGGAGTCTTAGCGTGTTCACCTTAGTTCGTTTAGTCCCCTTTCTGAGCCCACTATCATGTATGCTACTAGGCAATCTCGACGCAAGTTCACTGGATTTTGTGATCATTGTCACCTTAAGGGTCACAAGAAGGATCAATGTTATAGATTGATCGGGTTTCCTGCCGATTTCAAGTTCTCCAAACATTGTGATAATCAGGCTGCTATGGTTATCAATCTAGCTGAGGTAGTTTCAGGTTCACATGTTCCTATTGAGAAACCTGCTTGCGTTCCAACTACTCATGTCTTCACTCAAGCTTAGTACCAACAGATCCTGGATCTTCTTCACAAGCCTTCTGCTGCTAATGTGACAGGTATATCTTGTCTATCTGTTGTTGTTCGTACTGGTTAGATCTTGGATACAAGGGCAACTGATCATATGTGCTCAGATTTCTCTAGTTTGTTAGCTCCTTCTTCATGTGCTTCGAACTCTAGATGCGTCTATCTTCCCACTGGTAAACAAGCCTCCATCACCCATACTGGCTCCATCTCCCCTTTTCCCGGTTGTATCCTACCTAATGTTCTCTTTGTCCCTGAATTTCATCATAATCTTTTATCCATTTCCAAGTTAACCAAAGAACTTAATTGTCATGTTATTTTTTATCCTGAATTTTGTTTATTGCATGATCTCTCCACTAGAAAGATGAGGGAGATTGGTAAGCAAATGGGAGCCCTTTATGTGTTTCAGTCTTCTCCAGCTTTTGCTAGTGTCTCTTCAGGTGCATCATCTTTATCAGTTTGTAATGATGTTGTTTCCTCTTGTTTGTCTACTGTCGTTTATACTAATATTTGGCATGCTCGTTTAAGCCACATGGCTTTTAATAAAATGAATAAGATCACTTTTCCTTATCCTATTCATGTTTCTTCAGAGCATGCTTGTACTATCTGTCCTTTGGCTAAACAACATAGGTTGCCTTTCCCTTGTAGTTCAAATAGATCTCTTTCTCCTTTTGAGCTGATTCATCTTGACCTATGGGGCCCTTACAGGGTCTCCACTCATCATGGTCATCGTTTTTTCTTACTGTTGTCGATGACTTTACCAGAATGACATAGATTTTTTGTTGAGACTTAAGTCTGATACAATTCTTCATCTCAAATCTTTTTCTCCTTCATTAAAACTCATTTTTCTGTTCAGCCCAAATTTCTTCGTTCTAACAATGGCACTGAGTTTTTCAATTCTCAAATGTTCTGATTTCTTCACCTCTCTTGGTATAGTTCATCAGAGTAGTTGTGTTGCCACTCCAAAACAAAATGGAGTTGCTGAAAGGAAACATAAGCACTTGTTAGAAGTAGCTCGAGCCCTTTATTTTCACTCAAAAGTTCCCATCAAGTTCTGGGGTGAGTGTGTTCGAACTGCATGTTATCTTATCAATCGAATGCATTCTTTTGTGTTAAATTGGCTTACCCCTTTTGAACTTCTGTACAAAAAGGCTCCTGATGTTTCTCATTTAAGGGTTTTTGGTTGTTTGTGTTATGCCACCAATCCTTCACCTTCTGATAAATTTTCTCCCAGAGCTTTTATATCTGTTTTTCTAGGATACTCCTTGACACAAAAGGGATACATTTTGTTTAATCTTGAGTCCAAATCTTTTTTTGTCAACAAAGATGTGGTCTTTCATGAGCTTGTTTTTCCCTTCAAGTTTTCCTCACCTGCTCAGACTTCTCTTTTCCCTGCTCATCCTCACATTCCTGATAATGACTTTCTTGTTCTTACACCTTCTGCAACTTCTTCTGGTATTTCTCCCACCTTTTTTTCAATTGATTCTCCTGCTGTTGATGTTACTTCTGTTCCTCACGCTTCTTCTGAGTTTGTGCCTAGGCATGTTCTTCCTCCTCCTCCTCCTCCTCCTTCTTCTGTCCTTTTACATGTTCGAAGGTCTATTAGAGTTTCAAAACCTCCAAGTTGGTTGAATGACTATGCTTTCAGGTCTTCCAATGTTTGTCAATCCTCTCCACTTTTAGGTTTGCATCATATATTTTCTTCCATTTCATATTCTCACTTACCACCTCATACACAACTTTTTTTATCCACTACTTCTGCCCTTACTGAACCTCACACCTATGCTGAAGCCAAAAATAGTTTTCTATGGGTTCAAGCTATGTCTGAGGAGATTCAAGCTTTAGAAGCTAATCACACATGGTCTGTTTTTCCTTTACCTGCTGGCAAACATCCCATTGGTTGTAAATGGGTATACAAAATCAAATACCATGCTTCTGGTGCTTTTGAACGTTACAAAGCACGTTTGATTGCCAAAGGGTATAGTCGGCAAGAGGGTATAGACTACACTGAGACTTTTTTCCCTGTGGCCAAGCTTGTTACTGTACGGACAGTGTTGGATCTTGCTGCTTTGTTTGCGTGGCCATTACATCAGATGGATGTTCATAATGCTTTTTTGCAAGGGGATTTAGCTGAGAAAATGTATATGGATTTGCCTTCATGATTTGGCAGCCATGGGGAAAATTATGTTTGTGGGTTGCACAAATTCTTATATGGTCTGAAACAGGCATCTAGGCAGTGGAATCTCAAGTTAACTGATGCCTTGCTTCTTGCTGGTTTTAAACAAAGTAAATTTGATTACTTATTATTCATGAAAAAAGATGGTGATAAGCTAGTTATTATGTTGATATATGTTGATGATCTGCTTATTACTGGGAATAATGCTGATTTGATTTGGGAATTAAAGAACATTTTGAATCACAACTTCAAAATGAAGGATATGGAAGATCTTAAATATTTTTTTGGGTTTTGAGATTTTGAGGTCCAAAGAGGTATTGTTCTCAATCAAAGAAAGTATGCTATGGAGCTTGTTGAAGAAACAAGTTTAGGGGTAGCTAAACCTGCCTCAACCCCATTGGAACAAAATGTGAAGCTCACCTCTGTCTTGTTTGATGAAGAAGTTAATCAGCAAACTGATGATTCACTAATAGAAGATAAAACTGTTTTTCAGAGGTTGATTGGAAGGTTAATCTACCTTACACACACTCGGCTAGATATCACTTTTGATGTACATCACTTAAGTCAATTCATGCAACATGCAAAAAAGTCACATCTTGAAGCTGCGTTACGAGTTGTTAGATATGTAAAGAAGAACCCTAGACAAGGTATATTGCTGAAATCTTCAAGAGAATACAAACTCACTGCATACTGTGATTCAGACTGGGCAGCTTGTCCACTATCTAGAAGACCTGTTACATATTTTTGTATCAATTTAGGAGACTCCTTAGTCTCTTGGAAGTCAAAAAAGTAGAGTACAGTAGCTAGATCCTCAGCTGAGGCTGAGTACAGAAGCATGACTGTTACCACTTCTGAAATAGTTTGGCTTTATGGGTTGTTAAATGAAATTGGATTGAATGAAGAACTAAAGATGGTTATGCTCCTTAGTGACAACAAGACGGCCCTACAAATTGCAGCCAACCCTGTTTTTCATGAAAGAACGAAGCATATAGAGGTGGATTGTCACTTTGTAAGAGACAAGATTCAAGAAGGATTGATTCAGACAGAATATGTATCCAATGTAGATCAGTTAGCAGATATTTTGACTAAGGTATTGGGCATTCAACAACATGAACATTTGCTAGTCAAGTTGGGAGTTAAAGATGTCTTTCAACCTCCAACTTGAGGGGAAGTGTTGAAGAGCTGAACTAATTAGAATTAGTTAGTTTATTTGTTATGTAAACAGTTAGTTAATTTCTGATATAGTTAGACAGTTTTAGCTGATCTATGTTGCTATATAAACAATGCATTGTATTATTATGATTCAGTTTGAAATAAAAATAAAACTCATTCATTTTAACATAACACTATTAATTTCGAAACCAAAACTAAAGATATCGAAACCACCTAACAAATTCCAGAATGCCAAAGTTCGACTGGAAATTCTGAAACTCACTATAAAGTTTAAAAACTCACCTCTGTTTTAACCAATACCAAGTTCGATAATTATTCTAAACACCCTTATATTAAATCCTAACACTCGCAAACACTTCACAAACATAATATAGGATTAACATAGACCTAAAGTAACCATTTAGCATCTTATAGTATACTTACACAATATTAATACACCATATTCATCAGTCACCAAACATACAACTCATTTTATACATAGTAAATAGAGTAGTGGGGTATTACCTTAGATTAAACCACTAAAGAAACTTTTCCAAGCTTCTTAAATTTTTTATTTTCCTTTCTTCCTCTTTGGAGAAAAGAAACTTTAAAAATTTCAGGTCAAATGAATCTAACACGAGTCTCAAATCTAAACCTAAACAAGTTGTTAATTAATTCTAAATTCAATAAACTCTTATTTCAGATAGAGCAAAATTCAATATTTAAATTCAGACCATTACACGTATCATTTACATAACAAATGAAAATTAAATATAAATTTTAAAATTCAAGGTCTAAAATAGTACAGATTCGTCTTAAATAAAAAGTGTGACATGTTGATATTTATCTTGTCTTTTAACTATATGATTAGAAATTCAATCTTTAATATTCTCCACTTGTAAATATAGAACACATTGCGATAAGTTATTTATCTATTCGAAAAGTTCCTTTAATTATTCTTATAAATATTATTAAAGTAAAATGATCATTATTTTATAATTTATTACCTTTCATTATTTATTGAAAAACATATTTATAATAATAAATATTGTTTATTGTATAATATCAATAACATATTGTTGAACTTATTATATAATTTTAAACATAAAATTGATCTGCAAACGATCGGACAACATTTTTGAAATATTTAATAAAAACCCTTCATATTATTTTTAATTATTTTTTTGAAAATCTTAATATTTTTATACTCAAAACGAAAATCAATTTTATAAATTTCTAGTTTTGTCTCTAATACAAACTCAAAATAGATAGTTAACCCATTTGATGCAAAGAGAAATTTAACTTCGTTAAAGTCATGATTATCTAGGGATGATTTTGATAAATCCCGTAAATTGGTTATATATTTCTCTAAAATAACCGATATCTATTTTCTTTTAAAAAATTGCAACAATTGTGATTTGAAATTAAATAACTAAAGATTAGTTTGCAATACTAAAAACACGAGCGAAACCCTATGGAAAGCTCCGAGAATAGTGGAAACCCTATGGCCCTGCAAAATATGGCGCCGGCTGGACGGCCGCCGAATCCGATGGCGAAGGGAGCATCGGGGACGACGTCGGAAGTGAGTCCATCTGCTCTTGGTATAGCGACTGGCATGAAGGAGGCCCTAATGGATGTGGATTCTGCGTTCGCACCCGCCGATGGGGGGTGGTTCCGGATACGAATTGCAGTGATAAGCAGACTTGTGGCGGCAGTGTTGGGCCTGGCGATGGGGTGGAAAACCTTCTTTTAGAGATATGGTTGTTGGACAGGGTACGAACGGGCAAAAAGAGAATTCTATATGCGAGTTGGATGTCGAACTAAGAGAGGGAGATGTTGTGATAGGGAGTAGGGGAGCATTGTCGGAAATTCGTTTTTCTGATAGAGTGCATAAGATCATCGATGAAAGGTTGGCGAAGTCGGTGGTGGTTAGGTTGCTTGGAAGATCGATTGGTTACCGTGCCTTGCAAAACCGAGTGTAGTCGATGTGGAAACCTACTGGAGAGATAAGTATTGTTGACCTGGATAATGATTATTTTCTAATTCGATTTGCTATGGATGCAGACTACGAGCGAGTTCTGACCGGGGGGGCGTGGATGATTTACGGAAGTTATCTCACAGTTCAACTGTGGTCCAGAGAATTTTCTACGTCGGAAGATCATCCGGGAAAGATTTTGGTTTGGGTGAGGTTGTCGGGGTTGCCCTATCGATACTACTCTAAAAGTTTATTCGCGGCCATTGTTGGGGTTCTTGGCGATGTTGTCCGCATTGATTTCAATACAACGGAAGGTTCACGTGGTAAATTTGCCTGGTTGGCTGTGGTGGTGGATTTAGAGAAGTCGTTGACTCCCGCAATTGTAATTGATGGAAGACGGCAAGTCATTGAATATGAAGGGCTGCCCCTTATTTGCTTTTCATGCGGGAAGTATGGACATGCTAAGGAATTTTGTGGCACCATGACTGCGGATAAAGGAAAAACCAAGGTTGTTGTCCAAGAATCGTCGGATGCGGACAACATGTTTGGTCCATGGATGCAAGCATCCAATAGAAGATGACATGGAACTGTGGGGAAGAAGGGTCTTGGGCACGGTGCAGTGGAACCTAAACAGCTTGGTTCACGCTTTGCACCACTGGTGATCGATGGTGAGGCACAAAGAAGTACTGCCACTGTGCAGGCGACCGATGCGGACGGAAGCTCCTTGGGCTCGGGTGCCGATCATGAAAATGAGCATGTGGAAGAGGTGGTGGACCGTTTGGCGAAGCAGGAGAAGGCACAGACTCAGGGTCTTGGAACGAAAAGAGGTACCAAAACAGGAGTGGAGGGGATAGTTTCACAGAACATTGCTTCGAAGGGAAGCTTCCTGCGAATGGTAACAGTGGTAGTGTGAATCGACAACAAAAAATGAAGGAGGTTGTGGTGGCGTCAAAGGATGATGTTACTGTAGAGGCAACAGCACTGCATCCGTCGAACCATACGTTGTTCGCGTGGCTGATGAGGGGCAGAAGAAGCAGATGCAAGAGGTACAGAAGACACTGTTGCAAGATTTGAATGGACGTCATAGTATGGGTAGTGGACGTGGGAATTTCACTAAGAATCTAAACCGTAATCGTTTGGCGCCTAAGGGTGTGGCTTTGAAAGGTTCTAAGACAAAGAAATCCGATGGTAGTGCAATGCATCAGGTGGCGGTCCAAGATTGGGCTAAGTCCTTTGCTAATTCGCTAACGTTGGGTTCGGGTGATGCTGGTCGGGGGGGAGGTGAGGCGTCGGGCAGCAGTGAGCTGCGTGATACCTCGGTGCAATGGATTCCTAATGCCACGTTTGAGGGTACGTCAGCTGACATGGTTCAGTGATTGTCTTTTGGGTTCGTTATTCTTCCTTATTTTATTTATGGTTAAGTTCATATTTTGGAATGCTCAAGGTGCTTTGGACCTTGATTTTAATCGCTACTTTAAATTGGTTAATAATTCTTATGGTCCTGATGTCTTTGCGGTGATGGAACCTAGAATTAGTGGGCAAGCTGCGAATAATTTTATCCGGCGTTCGGGTTTTGATTTTTCCTTTAGAGTTGAAGCGAATGGGTTATCAGGTGGTATTTGGGTCTTGTGGAAGGATTCAGTTGGCTTTGATACTTTGGCTATTTCTAATCGATTCGTGCATGGTGTGTGTGTGTTGAAAGGCAGTCAAGCAAGGTTTTCTATTTAACTGTGGTGTATGCGAGCCCGAATCAGAGTAAACGATGGGGTGTTTGGGAGGAGCTTCGGGCGCTGGACCCCGGAATGGATGTGCCTTGGGTGTTAGGGGTGATTTTAACGCTATTTGTTCATCGGATGAGAGATAGGGGGTCACAGAGAAGGACTGGTGTTTGTCGCTACTTTGGAGAGTTTCTGTTTCACTCGGGTCTTATTGATATGGGATATTGTGGTCCGCGCTTTACTTGGCAGCCTGGTGATCTGTATCAACGGCTTGACCGTTGTCTTTGCTCTAGTAAATGGTATGATATTTTTCCTATTACGGAAGTGTTTCATTTGCAGCGTTTAGGGTCTGATCATAGACCTATTCTTCTATCCACGGAACGCCAAAATAAGAGCTTGGGCCCCCGACCTTTCCGTTTTGTTGTTGCATGGAATGACCACCAGGGGTTTGAAAACTTGTTATTGGATAGTTGGAAGGATGATGTGGATGCTTTTGTTAACCTTGAAGAATTTCAGACAAAAAGTAGGCGATGGAATCAGGATGTTTTTGGCCATATAGGGCGTAGGAAGAAACATTTACTTGCTAGGATTAATGGAATGGAATTGGCTATAGAACGTCAGCCTACACCTTTCCTTATCGATTTGGAAAAATTATTAAAATGTGAGTTGGGGGAAGTGCTGCGGCAAGAGGAAAGCCTATGGTTTCAGAAGTCTAGAAGCAAATGGATTCAGTTGGGCGATCGCAACACAAATTTTTTTCATGCTACTACATTGAGCCGTCGTCAGAAAAATACTATTAATATGTTACGCATGGAGGATGGTTCTTGGTGTGATGAACAAGGCAGGATTCAGAGACATGCGGTTGATCATTTTTCCACCTTATTCACGTCCTCTACGTGCTCTGCACTACATGCTGATTTTTGTAATGGTTTTCTGCAGTCTACGGTTCATGGGTTGGACTGGATGATACGGGATGTGACTGCAGAGGAAATTAAGGAGGTTGTGTTCAGTATGGCGCCGCTGAAAGCCCCGGGAGCGGATGGCTTCCATGCCATGTTTTTTCAAAGGAATTGGAGTATTGTTGGGGAATCAGTTATACGGTATGTGAGGGATTTCTTTGTGACTGGAGGAATGTTAGAGAAGGCTAATCAGACCATTATGGTGCTCATCCCGAAGATCCCAAACCCTGAATAGATAAGTTAATTTTCGTCCGATTAGTCTCTGTACTGTACTTTACAAAATTGTGTCTAAAATTATGGTTAATCGTTTAAAGCCGTTTTTATCTGATTGGATTGGACAGAACCAAGTTATCTTTGTCCCTGGGCGACAAATTACGGGTAATATAATCCTCGCACAGGAGATTATTCATTCGATGGCTACGAAGACAGGTTCGAAGGGTTGGATGGCAATTAAGGTGGATCTAGAAAAAGCCTACGACCGTTTGGAGTGGACCTTTATTGAATCAACAATGACAGATCTTGGTTTGCCTGAGAAGTTTCGTCAGTGGATTATGTGGTGTGTTAGTATTGCTACGACCAGAATTATAGTGAATGGAAGCCTTACTGGAAGCTTTAAACCAACTCGTGGTATTAGACAGGGGATCCCTTATCGCCTTATTTATTTGTTTTGTGTATAGAAAGGTTTTCCCATGCAATTACTAGACGTGTTTCTCGTGGAGAATGGAAGAGTATTCGTTTATCTAGAAACGTACCAAGCATCTCGCATTTGATTTTTGCGGATGATTTGGTGTTATTTGCAGAAGCATCTATGGAGCAAATGATAACTATTAAATCAACTCTGGACCTTTTTTGCGAATGCTCGGGGCATAAGGTGAGTGTATCGAAAACAACAATTTATTTCTCCAAAAATTGTGATGAGGAGTGGCGTATCGCTCTGGCGGATTGTGGTGGATTTGAGTTGGTGGAGGATTTAGGTATGTACTTGGGAGTACCGTTGCTTCATAAGCGTGTCACAAAAGCTACATACCAGTTCCTTCTTGACAAGATTGAGCGGCGTCTTTCCGGATGGGCATCCCGCACGTTAGCTCTTGCTGGACGGATAACTCTGGCTAAGGCCGTTATCCAAGCAATCCCGAATTATGTCATGCAAACTGCATGGTTGCCGAAAGGGGTATGCGACACGATTGAAAGGATGATTAGGCGTTTTATTTGGGGTGTGGCAGATGGACATAGAGGTGTGCATCTTGTGCAATGGGTAGAGGTGGGAATTGTCGGGTACCCGGGATTCGGGTACCCGGAAAACCGGGTACCCGGTTCGTCCGGGTACCTCTTTAAACGGCCCGTGTCCCGGCCCATTAAATTCGGGTACCCGGGATTCGGGTACCCGTAAAATTCGGGTACCCGGGTAATCGGGTACCGGGTACCCGGTTCATATATATATTTTTTTATTTTAAAATTAAAAAAATCATATGTTAAACACAAAAATATTTAAAAAAAAATTAAACTTAAAACTTAAAAGAATATAATACAAACATAGAAAAAATATAGGGATTTAAACTTAATTTTAGAGTGAAAATATTAAGAAACATAAAATAAAATATAATTTTAAATATAAAAAATATATATTAATTTTATCGGGTCGGGTCGGGTACCCGGTAAGGGAAAACTCTCGGCCCGTGTCCCGGGAAATTTACTGGGTCGGGTAATTTTTTTTCGGGAATTACCCGGTATTTTTGTTTCGGGTAGTCGGGTTTTCGGGTCGGGTCAATCGGGTCGGGTATTTTCTCCCACCCCTAGCGATGGGAGGTTTTGGCGTCGAACATAAAGGATGGTGGTGTTGGTTTACGTCACTTAAATCGGCATAATGAAGCTCTCATCATGAAAGTAGGCTATCGACTCATCACGAACACAGATAAATTATGGGTGCAGGCTCTTAGACACAAATATAGGTGGGAGGGGACTATACCGTCATCTATTCATCGGGTCGGTAGTTCTCGGTTGTGGCAAGGGGTCAGCCAAGTTTGGGAGGAGTTACGCAATGATATTTGCTGGCACGTGCGTGATGGGTGGTCAACCGATTTTTGGTGGGATCGCTGGTTGGATGATGTGGGGCACCTTGCGCCGTTTTACTTAAATGAAAGTGAGCCTGGAAGGATTAAAGTCGCGGCAATGACTAACGCGGCGGGACAATGGGATTGGGAGAGATTGGCTGCTGTTTTACCGTCGGAAATATTGCATCGGATAGCAGCAGTGGTTCCCCCTCATGCTGCGTTGGGATCGGATCGACCAGTGTGGCGTTGGAGTGAAATGAGGACTTTCACGACGTCTTCTGCCTATGCTGCGCTGAACGCGGGTCATGGCAGTGCTGCTGGACGTTTGTGGAAGACTATATGGTCGTTAAATGTCTCGCAATGTGTTCGTGTGTTTTGGTGGTTGGTCATGCATGGTAAGGTGCTGACAAACGCTGAGCGATACCGTCGCCAAATTGCTGCGGACAACAGCTGCCCTGGGTGTGCTGCGAGTGTGGAAGATTTGAATCACGTGCTGCGTACATGCCCAAAAGCTCGGACAGTGTAGAACCAGGTGCTGCATTCTTCTGTTGCGCGGGACTTCTTTGATATGGGGTTTGAGGCTTGGGTTGATGGGAATTTATCAAATAACACTTATGCGAACCAGATTGTTAGCAACTGGAGTACCTTGTTTGCCATCATCTGTTGGTTGTTGTGGAAGGATCGCTGCGCCAAGGTCTTCAATAATCAGAACGGGGGGCCTTGGGATGTGGCGTCGGAGGCTTGGCGTTTATACAATGAGTGTATTGCTGCCACAAGCAATGGTGGCACTCGGAATCTTGGGCGAGATGGGCCAGGTGCAAGTGGAATCGTGAAATGGCAGGTGCGAAATCCGGGACATGTGAAGGTGAATGTTGATGGAGAGTGAGGGGAATGGCAAAGCAAGCGTCGATAGGAGGTGTTGTCCGTGATGAGTCTGGGTCTTGGGTTATCGGATTTGCGAGGAACATTGGCGCTTGTACAGTGATTATGGCTGAGTTATGGGCAGTTTATGATGCGCCCACTCTTGCGTGGGAGCGAGGTTTTCGATTCGTGGATTTGGAAGCAGATAGTAAAACCACGGCGGCGATTCTGAACATGGTGTCTAATGTTTTGTCGGAGAACGCGTTGGTCCAACGGTTGCGGAAACTTGTCCTTCAGGAGTGGGATTTGTCGGTAAGATTTATTTATCGTGAAGCAAACATGGTTGCGGATAAATTAGCAAGTTTAGTTCAGAATAGACAGTTAGGGAGTTTAGTGTTTAATAGACCTCCACCAGAAGTAATCCAGTTGCTTGCTGATGATATTGGGTGAGAGTTTGTTTGTTTATTGTTTTGGTCGATTGTAATGTTTTGTCCGTAACACCATGTGTACTCTTTTTTCCATTTAGGTGTAAGAGTTTTTAACGAGGCACGTGGTGTTACACCACCATCTTTTACATAAAAAAAAACTAAAGATTAGAATGAATCAATTGACAATTTGACATATGTATCGGGTATTAGAAAGTTCGTTATTTGAACAAACTAAAGATAGAAAAGCCAGTTAGTCTATTAACGAACTCTATCTGTATTCAGACAAGGAAATAAAGGTTGTCATCAGGCAAAACACAACCAGAAAAACTACGAACACCCTCTAAATCATGGTTCCACCGTACATCAACAAATTAACAAATTTCTCCAGCAAGCATAAATACCATGTGTGCCAAATCATTTGGAGGCAGAGTCAGACCCTAAATCTTAAAGATTTCCCCGTTCCAGACCTTGCGGAATCCGACTCCAAGGCATGGCAGCGACATGGGCCATGGCCAGTGCCTTGATCCTGGTCGCTGCCGCCGTTAATGTTGTTGCAGGTACCAATGAGCTCGGTGTGAATTGGGGTACGATGACGTCGCATCCAATTCATCCTAAAATAGTGGTTCAACTGCTGAAAGACAATGGCTTTAAGAAGGTTAAGCTTTTCGATTCAGATCCTTGGATGGTCGGATTCTTGGCCGGAACGGGGATCGAGGTCATGCTTGGGATCCCTAATGATCAGCTTGAATTTTTGTCTGAAGACTATGAAAATGCCAAGGATTGGGTCCAAGAAAATTGCACAGCACATCTTGGCAATGGAGGTGTCAATATCAAGTAAGCTAATATATATACATACATACAACCAACTTTGTTTATGTTCTTCATCTCAAATTTAGAAAGAAACAAATTGTGTGATAAATTGCAGGTACATAGCGGTCGGAAATGAGCCATTTTTGACTAGCTACAAAGGGAGATTTACCAAAACGGCGTTCCCAGCGATGAAAAACATTCAGCAGGCTCTAAACGAAGCAGGTGTAGGGAAAAAAATCAAAGCAGTAATGCCTCATAATGCAGATGTTTATGAATCAAAATCTAACAAACCATCCGATGGAGTGTTCCGCAGTGACATAAGGGATCTCATGCACCAGATTGTCCGTTATTTGAATGATAATAATTCCCCATTTGTTGTCAACATATATCCTTTCCTTAGTCTCTACTTGAATAGCAAGTTTCCATCGGATTTCGCATTCTTTGACGGAGGCCACGCCATTCAGGACAAAAATGTTCAGTACAACAATGTTTTTGAGGCAAACTTCGACACTCTTGTCTATGCATTGAAGAACGCCGGCACCCCTGATTTGCCGATCCTTGTTGGGGAAATTGGCTGGCCAACAGATGGCCATAAAGATGCAAATAAGGCCAATGCTAAGAAGTTCTACGACGGTCTATTCAGAGTGTTGGCAAGTGATAAGGGAACCCCAGTTCGTCCTGGGGAAATACAAGTCTACCTATTCGGCTTGTTCGATGAGGACACCAAGAGCATCGAACCAGGGAATTTCGAGAGGCATTGGGGAATCTTCGACTTCGACGGGAAACCCAAATTCGAAATGGACATGTCTGGCAATGGAGCTCACAAGGAACTAGTGGCTGCCAAAGGGGTGAAATACTTGCCTAAACAATGGTGTGTGTTGGCAAGTTATGCCACGGACCAAGACTTGATCAACGACCAGCTCGGTTGGGCTTGCTCGAAATCGGACTGCACTGCACTCCAGGATGGCGCGTCTTGTTCCAGTCTGGAACCTAAGGTTAAGGCCTCCTATGCTTTTAACAGTTATTACCAGGTGAATGACCAAGCTGAAGACGCCTGTGATTTCAAGGGTTTAGGCACGGTTGTAAAGCGAAATCCTTCCACAAAGTCTTGCAAATTCAATACTCAGATAGAGGTTGACGGAGCCACCAGGTTAAGTTTTGTGTATGGAGCCATTGCTTCCTTTATTTCATTAGTCACCTTATTCAATTTGTTGTAAGCTTGAGTCATTCTGAAGGTTATATAACATAAAAGAGTTTGGTCTAAAGTACGTAGTAGAATATTGTTAGAGCAGTTCTCTTTCTCAGCCTTGATTTCTCTTTAGTTTCAAACTTTTATATATATGTACGAGTTGCATGAGGTTTGTTAGTTATTTTATATATTTTTTGGGTGCAAGTTATTCCACCTGCAATAATCAAATCAAAGCTTAAACAAACCAAACCGGATGGGAAAGAACTGAAACATTTGATTAAGAAAAGACCATGGGTTAGTAGAAATTTTGGTTAACAACCTGTGGCTGAGAAGAACCTTTTTTTGTGCATTTTTTTAGTCTTCAAAGAGATGGAATATTATTTCAATTAAGGCCTAATGATGTTTTGGGCCCTCAAACTTCCAAAAAAAATGTCATTTTAGTCTTCTTTTATATTTGTCTTTTTATATTTTTTATAACCGATTAATTTAAAGACTAAGATGACTTTTTGCGAAAAGTTTGAGGGCCAACAATGTCATTAGACCTTCAATAATGATGAGATAATTTAACATTTTATATTTATATATGTTCTATAGACTAGTTCATTAAAATGTTAAAACTCAATTATTAGTTGTTGATATTAATTTTAAATAAAAATTAATATTTAGGATATATATTATTTTGTCTCTCTCAAATAAATATAATTAAATATCACTAAAAATATATTTTTATCATTTTAATATTAAATTATAAATTTAATAAGACTCAACTTTATACAGCTTTTAATATAATATAATCACCCAATTAATGATTCATTTTTTTTAATTTTGACTATTTTATATTTACTTATCTAAATTATGAAATAAAATTACTATAAATCATAAAAATAAACTAGTTAAGAGTTATATTTCGAACGAAAAAAATAGACTAGGTCTAGGAGTAACATAAACGACATCGTATGGTGGGGTAAATAAACTCCCAAAGCCCTAGCGCCTGTCTCAGACATATAATAACTCCCAAAGCCATAAACCCTCGCATATGAAAAGGAAAGAGGAGTTTCAAAACTGCAAATAACCAACCGAAAACCAAAGCAAAATGAGGAAGAAAGTGGACGAACGCATCAGAACTCTCATCGAAAATGGAGTTAAAAATCGCCACCGTTCTATGTTTGTCATCATCGGCGACAAATCCCGTGATCAGGCACCTCCGCTTTCTTTCTCTCTCAAAAGTATCTTTTTTTTTGTTTAATTTGTTTCATAAAAAAGGAGAAAAAGTGTTTTTCAAAGTTTCTCAGGAGCCAGACGGAGAGTGTAATTTCTTTGCTAATTTCAAAATATTATATGATTGTTGGCTTTTTGCAGATTGTGAATCTCCACTACATGCTAAGTAAGGCCGTGGTTAAATCTAGGCCAACTGTTCTATGGTGCTTCAAGGACAAACTTGAGCTCAGCAGGTTTTTTTTTATCTTAGTTTCAGACAGTAGATATATTGTTATTTACTTTATGCAATTCAAGCTTGTTGATTCATTTAAAAAAAGCAAGCAGAGAAATTAGCAACCACACGGATTGAATTTTCAAATGTATTGCTTTTTAATTATTGTGTAAATGGAACGAATCCTCATTTGATGTTTGTTCTCTGTTAAATGAGCTTTTTCTCATAATAATATCGGAAAGGTGATGTTTTTGTTCTTGTAGTCACAAGAAAAAACGTGCGAAACAGATAAAAAAGTTAATGCAGAGAGGGCTGCTGGATCCTGAGAAAGTTGATCCTTTTTCGCTTTTTGTGGAAACCGGGGGATTAACCTATTGCTTATACAAAGACTCGGAGAGAGTTCTTGGAAACACTTTTGGAATGTGTATATTACAGGTAGCCTTTTGATTATGTTTTGTTTGATTCAGCTGTATATATCTTTTTTCATTTTTCTCCCACACTTCGATAGTTTAAAACTTGTTTACTTTGTTTTGATGTTAGGACTTTGAGGCTCTGACTCCGAATCTTCTTGCCAGAACAATAGAGACTGTGCAGGGTGGCGGATTAATTGTTTTGCTTCTTCGTTCCCTTTCTTCGCTGACCAGTCTTTGCACCATGGTTATGGTATGAACTATTTCTACTGTTGCTCTGATTTTTATGATTGTCCAACAAAATTAAGAAAACTATATGTCCTCTCTTATGATAGCAATGGGATTTAAATTGCGGTCGCGGTATTTTATCGCGGTTGCAGACAATAGCGGATGAATTGCTGTTATTGCGGACCGCTATTTTCCACAATGGCGGTTTCGGACAGTGCCGCCACCGCTATATAGCGGCCGCTATCGCGGTCGCGGACTGCTATTTGAATCCTGTCATTTTTGTACGTCTACTCTGTTTTAGAGATTATTAGTCCTACATTTCTTTAATTAATGATGTGATTGACATTTTTGGACTACTGACCAGTTTTGTTTTATTATTTTTCGTTTTGGGCTGTATGGGTGAATGATGTCTCTCTTGCTGTTCCAAAAATATGTATATGGTTTATTCTATCAATGATAAATAGGTGTAGACGTAACATTTGAAAGACATTTAAGATTCTAAAAGGCTTGTCAAGCCTAGAAAACGTCTCATCCTGTCAATTGAAGTTAGTTAAGAGATTTCTCAGTGTTTTCTCTAGAAGAGAATTCTCAGTCTTAATATGCATACAGTTTGTCTTGTCAGTTTTAGGTTATTATGACCCTGATTTGAATATCTTAGGTTCTTTTCCTATTGACATTAATCTTCTCCATGCTACCTTCTTGTTTAAAGTGCATATTGTGTAGAAGTTCCAGTTGAATCATTTCTCTTATTTGAGTCATCCTCTTACCTTAAGATAATGTATTCAAATCTGCAGCATGGTTTGATTTTTGTATTCACGAGGCTGTCCATCTTCTTAACTACATATCTGATACTTGCTTAACTACTGGTTTTTGTACTCGATTCTACTTGCATTCAAACTATCACAGTTGTAACTTATAGAAACCTTGCTGATTCAGGATGTTCACGAGCGATATCGTACAGAGTCCCACTCTGAAGCTGCTGGGCGCTTTAATGAACGGTTTTTATTATCTCTCGCATCATGCAAAGCATGCGTGGTCATGGATGATGAGCTAAATATCTTACCAATTTCATCTCATATAAAATCTATAACTCCAGTTCCAGTTAATGAGGTGATTATCTGACTTCCCTATTGAGTTATTATAGGTTAATTTTTCTGGAAATATTTAGAAAAAAGTTTAGAACCCCATTTTTTTAACATAATCTTATCAAAGTCATTGGGGAATGTGAAGGCATTTTTATGTGTATAACTTTCTTCTCTCTATGATTTGGCAAAAGGACTCTGAAGGGCTGTCGGAATCTGAACGGGACCTGAAGAATTTAAAAGAAGAACTAATTGAGGATTTTCCTGTGGGTCCTTTGATAAAGAAGTGCTGTACGCTGGATCAGGTTGGGCACACATCTCTTTTAATATTTTTGCATTTGGCTCAACAATTTTGATTACTTATTCTGGGGTGTTTGATGGGTATATTTATTTTCATGTTTGAGTAGGGAAAAGCTGTTGTTACATTTCTTGATGCAATTTTGGATAAGAATCTGCGCAGCACAGTTGCTTTGCTTGCTGCTCGTGGACGCGGAAAATCAGCTGCACTTGGCTTAGCTGTAGCTGGTGCTATTGCTGCTGGGTAAGATTGCTTGAATTATGTTATGAAATTTCTTTACCTCAAGTATGATTTCCTTTTCCTTGTTTCCATTTGAACTTTGTTTAATCTAATGAGGTAACTTACACTGACAGGTATTCAAATATCTATGTAACGGCACCTAGTCCTGAGAACTTAAAGACCTTGTTTGAATTTGTGTGCAAGGGTTTCGATGCTATTGAATACAAGGTACAGTCTCTATCCCTTCATCTCTGTACACATTGACAAGCTTGTATAGTTGCACGTGTTCCGACTTCTTTTTGTCTGGTATGATGTTTTGTAAGGAAAATGCTTTTAGCTTTGTTACTTCCATAGAATCTTAAGGCAGTTACTAGGAAGAGTAACTTATGGTGAGTTTCGTTGCCTTTACAAATTTTCGTGGATTCTTAATTAAATAATGGTTCTTCTTTAGTGCCATGAAAACATTTATAACCAAGATCGTCTTTTTAGTCTGGCTTTTGAAAAGGAGATTTTTTTTCGTAAATGATACGTTGATGACACCTTTTTTGGATGGTTACTCCTGTTATATCTCTCTTTCATACCTTTTAACTTGCTAACTTTTTTCGTTCACAGGAACACATCGATTATGATGTTGTGAAGAGCGTGAATCCCGATTTCAAGAAAGCAATTGTGCGTATCAATATTTACAGGCAGCATAGACAAACAATTCAGGTTGAGAAGACATGGATCAATGAATTTTATTTAATCATTTTATTTTATATGTATATACTGCAAGATTATGTTATTGAATGTAGGACTATGTCCACTGTGCTCAGCACTAATAAATCTGTTTTTTCTACCTGGGCCTTGCAGTATATACAGCCACATGAACATGAAAAGCTCTCCCAAGTTGAGCTTCTTGTTGTCGATGAAGCAGCAGCTATACCATTGCCTGTTGTGAAGTCCTTGCTTGGTCCATACTTGGTCTTCCTTTCATCTACTGTAAACGGGTATGATAAATTTGTAATACATTAATTGGCATCCTTAAGCAGCTTCCCTGCAAGTGTGCTTAACACAAGTATTTGGTTTAATAGGATATGAGTTTGACTGAATTGAATTTCTTTTATCCCATTTAAAGATATGAAGGTACTGGCCGGTCTTTGTCCCTAAAACTACTGCAGCAATTGGAAGAGCAAAGCCAGCTGTCTAAGGGTGTTGAGGGCTCCCTCTCTGGTATTTCTGAACTTCATTGAGTTTTTTAGTTCTATGAACAAATATTATTCCTCTGATTGCTATGTGAAGTAGAGCTGGACATTATTAGGTATTATCAATATTTAGTTATATATGTTGCTTTTAGTTCAAGTTTATGCTTTGGGAATGGGCCCGACTTCTGATTGCCTTTTGATGCAGGTCGTGTTTTCAAAAAGATAGATCTTAGTGAGTCAATTAGATATGCCTCTGCCGATCCTATAGAGTCCTGGCTGAATGCTTTACTTTGTCTTGATGTTACAAACTCGGTACCAAGTATCAACAGGTTTGGGTTATTATATTATGTGTATCTGGGAGTTAATTCCGCCTCCATTTTATTGATTTCAGGAGTGATTTCCTTTATGTTTACCATTTTGTAATTAGGTTACCTCCACCTGGTGAATGCGATCTCTACTATGTTAATCGAGATACACTTTTTTCTTATCACAAGGATAGTGAAATATTTTTGCAGGTAATCTGATTTAGTTTAAAATTGAATTTAGAATTGATGCAATTAATGTTATTATGAAGTGAAACAAATGTTAATATGCCATATACTTGCAGCGGATGATGGCCCTATATGTTTCTTCTCACTATAAAAATTCCCCAAATGATCTACAACTTATGGCTGATGCTCCAGCTCACCATTTGTTTGTGTTACTAGGTTTGTCTGCTTGCCTTAGATGCATTTTCTACTTCTCAATTCAAGCTTAGAATAGACTTCTGTAACTTACTTCTGATGCAGGTCCTGTTGATGAGTCAAAAAATCAACTTCCTGATATTTTGTGTGTTATCCAGGTTTGCATCTTTGTTATAAGTTTCTTTCTGTTCATGTTGTCCACCTAAGTAGACAAGGAAAACTTGTGGCTTTCAGATTCTACATTTTCTTATTGTTCCCTAGCATGTATAGTTATGTTTTGGAACTCTGTGCTACTGATGGTGGTTCATTATGCATTATTTGAAAACAATATTTTGCCCATAATTTTGTTGGATGAGTTTGTAAGTTTTTTGTGCAATTGGTTTGATGACGTTGATGTAGGATAGAAGAGAAATAGAATAGGGCTAAAGAAACCAGTTATCATATAATTCCTCCATATGGGTTTCCTGTTTCTGATGCTTATGTTTATCTTCTTCTTTTTTCATTTTTTATTTATTTGTTTGCTTCTCCTACAAAGAAGCTTTATTGTTTTATTTTGTTAGTGAACTAGAAGCAGTAGAGGTATCAGAAAAACTAGCTCTTCACATATTTGTGTTATGAGCATAATAGATATCAGCTGTTGCGTTTAATTACTTTATTAGTGAGTGTAGGTTCAGTTCTTGTGGCAAAGCTTTTTATCTGTATCATTATATATTCACATTAGTTTATCACAGGTCTCTCTTGAAGGTCAGATTTCTCGTAAATCAGCAATCAAAAGCTTAAGCGATGGCTATCAACCTCATGGAGACCAAATACCATGGAAATTCTGTGAGCAGTTCCGAGATCCTGATTTCCCAAGTCTTTCAGGTGCACGCATTGTTCGCATTGCCACACATCCTAGTGCTATGAGGGTAAATTTATGTTTTATGCATATATTTTCATGTTTGGTTGTTTTATGTTCATAAAACATTTTGACACCTTATTTGTTGGGTTTATGAAGCTTGGATATGGTTCTGCTGCTGTTGAACTCTTAACAAGGTACACGATTCTTTGAATATTCTCTCTTTGGTTTGGTCAATTATTGTTGTATTCCAGCTGTGCAACGCTTTTCACCCTTTTCCATCCATCAAAATCTTCTATCAGGAATTAGGGTTGCGAATTATCATAGTGCTGTATACTGATTGAACGCTTGACCTTTTACGTGCTGGTTCCAATTGTGATGTCTGAACTTGGGAGAGTGTATGACCGAGTAAAAAGAAGTAAATTGTGGGAGTTTTAACTGATCAGAATATATACCTTGTTTCTTACACTGTTAGATAATTTCTAACAAGTTTGACACATGAAATGCGTGGAGAAACTGAATAAATGAATGATTGTATATGCTAATTTGATAAGCTTTATGTAATGTTAGTGATAATGTTGTTCTGTACTTGTATATTTGATGAGTAATCTATGTACTTATTTTATTTGTGAACAATATATTGTAAAGTGCTTTTAAAAGATGAAGCATTTTAACATTTGTTCCTCTTTCTCCAGATATTATGAAGGACAATTAACTTCATTCTCTGAGCTAGATGCTGAAAATGCTGAGGAGACTCCACAAGGATCGCAGCTCAGACTTTCAGCAGCAGCAGAGAAGGTTCATGACTGAAGAAAGCTCTTTCTCATACTTTTTATTTGATTTATTTTTTCTTGGCATTTAGGAGAAGCATTGCTGTTGATTGTGCGAATCAGAACTTTTTTTTTTTATCATTTATGTATATCAAAATGTTTTCCAGGGTTTCTGATTCGTGCAAGACCAGGGTTTTAACATCAAAATCAATGATAATTTTGGTTTCATTGTTTTATAAGACTTGTCTCTTACTACTTTTTGATGTGCTTCATGTCCTTGATATATTTTTAGATTTTTTCATCTTTCCACTAAAGGGCATATGCTTATGATGTGTTTATGACACAAGCTTGTACATCTGTGAACAACTAATAAATTTTATCTCCAGGTCTCCTTGTTGGAAGAAAATATTAAACCTAAGACAGATCTTCCACCTTTGCTTGTGCATCTGCGTGATCGCCGACCTGAGAAGCTCCATTACCTTGGTGTCTCATTTGGGCTTACCTTGGACCTTTTTCGCTTCTGGAAGAAGCACAAATTTGCTCCGTTCTACATATGCCAGATTCCAGTTAAGATGATCTTTGTCCTACTTGTTTCTTTCCCCCATGTTAGATTTTGTATATGCATCAAATTTTACCTCCGGATTGGAGGATGAATCGAGAATCTTATATTCTTCACCTCTTAACTGGAACAGAATAATGTGACTGGTGAACATACATGTATGATCCTTAAACCATTGAACAATGATGATTTTGAGGTCAGTGGATCTGATGAATGGGGTTTCTTCAGTCCATTTTACCAAGGCAAGTCCTTTATGTGCTAAGAATGTTTTTCTGCCTATGCTTTGATGTGTAATTCCTGCTTATTTTATTTTACTATCTTTTCCTTTGACTGCTGCAGAGTTCAGGCTAAGGTTCAGTAGAAATCTAAGCCATCATTTCCGTAACATGGAATATAAGCTTGCCATGAGGTCAGTGTTGAAATTTTATCTCCCGAATATTAGATTATCTCAGACAATATGCTGATGCTATTATTTTTCAGTGTCCTGGACCCTAAGATTGACTTTACGGATATAGAGCCTGCAGCTTCCAAATCAGATGGACTTTCAAATTTAATTAATACTCTATTATCACCATATGATATGGGACGGTTGAAAGATTATTCAAATAATCTTATTGACTTCCTATCGGTAAGTTTTCTGATAGAAAATGTTGTATATCACTACATTTTGCGATTTGTTCATAAATTTATTTCATGCCTCATTGGTATAGCATTAGCAAACTATGACATATGCACTTAACAATGAAGCATATCTGGTTTTTGATTTGTATTATTGTAGTTTGAGAAATTTACCTGTTAGGAAAAGTAAAGCATTATTGGGTGTTAGCAATCCGGTTTAAGATCCAGTCCATTAGTATTTTGTCCATTACATTCCAATGGATTTATCTTTACCATACATATTTGTAGGACCCACCTATAGATTGTGTAAATCATGCTTATGAATAGTAATGAATGGTGATTCAGTTTGTATTGGACAGTAATGGATGGGAGCGTGAACCTAGCAATCCACTGTCAAATTGCCATACGCTCTCAGGATTTAAGGGATGTGTGGTGCCATGCTGTCATATTTCCACTCAATGATAAAGACATTCATTAGACCTGGCAGAATGAGAAAAAAAAATTATGTATATTGATGGTGAAACTTAATTTAGTAACATTATCGGATACGGATTTTACTTGTTAAAGGTGATTCAATGTGCATAAGAATTTTTCATGTATGGCTTATAAATGATTGCACTATGCTTCCAGAAATATTTGCCTTTTTAAGAACTTTGTTTTCCCTTTTCAGATCACTGACCTTTTATCAATTCTTGCACACCTATATTTCCAAGAGAAGATGCCAGTTAATTTAACTTACGTTCAGGCTTCTATTTTATTCTGCATGGGCTTGCAGAACCGGGATGTCTCCTATGTTGAGGTTTGATTCTCAAAACATTTTTATTGCATGCTTTCTTACACAGCATTGATACACCTGGCTAGACCTCTACAACTCTTTGATCACCGCAAATCGCATACATGAAAAAAGGATCCAAATCCATGTTGTGTTGGTTTAAAACGCCGACCTTGTATTATTAACTTTTCCTTACCTTACATATATGGCTAACACATCAGGGTGACATGCATCTCTGCTTGGCATTAGCAGTCAGGTCTCTTCCATTGTTTAAGGGGGGGTTGAAAAATGGAGAATTTGTTTAAAACTGATTTAATGTGTGTTAATTAATTGTTTTGTTTCCATGTATAACACAAGCATGAATATATTCATTTTGCAGGAACAAGTGAAAAAACTAGAGAGGCAGCAGATATTATCACAGTTTAAGAAGGTTATGATAAAGCTCTACAAATATTTGTATGGAGTTGCATCCAAGGAGATTGATTCTGCTTTACCTCGACTAAAAGAAGTAAAGTCGTTCACTTCTAATTCTTCCATTTTATTGTATAGCTTAGCTGGTATTGTCACTGGTATTATGTGCTGATATTGATTTTTCTCTCCTTCCCAGAGAGTGTTAGAACCTCATAGCATCTCTGTGGATGAGGACCTCAATGATGCTGCAAAGAAAGTTGAGGTAAGGTCCATCAGCAGTGCGTATTTCTTTCGTGGTGGGTGTCTCTTTCTTGATCTAACTCGATGTCCTTTTATAGGAGGAAATGCAAGCCAAGGCAGATGGAGTGTTAAATCCAGAGTTCCTCCAACAATACGCCATTGAAGGTAGAGAAGGTGACCTCGAGAATGCTTTGGAAAATGGTGGTGAAAAGGTGCTTTCAGGTGGTGTCATCAGTGTGAAATCCAGCAGAAGTGGAGTCGAGAAGCATGGGAAGCGGGACGATTCGAATAAGAAAAGTGGGAAAAAGAGAGGAAAAGAAGACCATGGTTCAAAATCAATAGGCAAAAAGAGAAAATCTTAGTTACCAGCATAAACAATTGTAATATGTATTAGAGGCAATTGAGATATTGTCTTCTTCAGATTGGGTTTTCACTGCTAGGCCTGCTGCCCATGGCCAGCATCGGCATCATGTGAAAGATATGCGCAAGTTTTGGTAGAATAGGGGATCGAGATAACAGTTCTTGTAATCTTAAATTCTTAACTATCTCTGCAATTGTATTTCATTTACAATTTTTTGATTAAATATTAATGATATTCAGTGAATTTCACATTTTATTGCCCTATTTAAGAGGTTGGAATTCCTGGGTAGAGAAAGGGGAAGTGCAACTTAAAAGAATGCGCCACTTATCATTTTAATCCCGCCTGTAGAAATTTTCTTTTCAATGTCAATGCAGCTGATAATAATCTAATAATTTATTTGGATTTGCGGAAAAGCCAGGTAAATCCTTAAGGCTTAGCTATATTTGCTTAATTGACCTTAAATTTTCCGAAGATAGCTGGAAGACAAATTGACTGCTTCCTTAAAAGCAGTAGTAAAATATATCATTAACAAATCAAAACAAGAGTGCTTAATATACATTATTACATTAACATAGAACCTCCCTAATCTCCAACCTCAAAAGAATTATCATAAAAGAGAAATGGGAAAAGTTGAACAGCCAATATATGCAATCACCGACCAACTTCAACAAGCGCAGCGTCCTCCCTGTTCAACTTCCGAAGCAGTTTCCGATATGCCCCGGAAATAACTGCATCAATGAAAATACTAGTTTCAGGGTCTAAAGAACAGTTGATTCTAACTTTACATTACCCGAACTTTTTGTATTTTTGTTAAAACATCCCTGTCCAACACCGATTTGAACATGCCGATAAGGATATGATTTTCCAAATATATAACTATAAGCATACCCTATACGCTTGTTTCTGGTTAACATAGGTTTTAACAGTTCACAATGCAACATACAGAAGATTTAGAAGTGACAGGAAATCAAACAAGGCAATCTGATCTACTTGTATATGATAGATGAGGATCAACCATTCAAGGCAATGAATATTACTGTAGTAGATACGAAGGATTCTTGAGGGTTATGCTTACATGTCATGTTCACGTTCACAGGCTACTGCAGTTTTTGCAACACATAAAAATGCTTCATCAACATTGTAATCCTCTTTTGCAGATGTCTCAAAGTAAGGTATATTTCCCCTGGAGGCACACCAGTCCCTAGCTTTTTTCTCAGGTACCTGTGCACAAGTATGTTTAAATGTCCTATCCCAATACTTATATGCCTGACGCAAATGTTTGATACGGATATTTTGAGACGAAAAAAAATGAAGAGTATGAGCAACATACCACTCTACTGTTTCCACCGTCTAGGTCGATCTTGTTTCCGATTACTATGAAAGGAAATGACTCGGGATCAGATGGATCTGCCTGGTTTTACAGTATCAAACTATAGGATCAAAATCAAAATTATTGCAAAACCGATGAAATGCATGGTATGCTACAATGGGTTTGCCTTAAAATTTTAGTTAATAAGTAGTTCGATTAGTAATGAAGACAGGAAAAGAGACTTCAAAGTTCACAATTGAGACATTTGAACAAACATGTTTCACTGGTGAAGACATAAGATGAATTAAAAGAGGTAATGTTTTTACCTGTTTTAGAAATTCTTCACGCCAGTTGCTTAGTGTTTCGAATGATCTTTGTATGTTGACATCAAACACAATAACACAACAATCTGCCCCTCTATAAAATGCAGAACCAAGACTCTGGAACCTTTCCTGCCCTGCTGTATCCCATATCTGTCCGAATAATAAAAAAAAACACCAAACCAGTATGATGCAAACTTGGTGAAATCCTAAGATTTTAGTTCAAGAAATGGCCTTGGTTTTTCACCACTTACTTGCAGAGTCACCAATTTGTCATCAATCTGCAATTCTTTGGTGACAAAGTCAGCCCCAATTGTAGCTTTGTACTGTTGGTTGAACTTGTTGTAAACATATCTGGTTCACAAAGTTAAGAATCTGTACAACTACAAGCCTATGCAATTGCAATGGCAATAACTACAGATATCAGACACTACAAATTGGATCACTTAATTAATAAACAAAAAAAGGATACTGATTCATCAAAGATGTCTTCCCCACTCTGAAATATCATGAAGAATATCAAGACAAAAAAATTGAAGATCACAAGCTAATAACTTCCGACATAGGGAAAACTAAAACTTACCCACTGTCACCTAGAACAATGACCTTAAGCAGAGTTCTTCTCTTCATTGAAAAATCCATGATGATGAGCAATACAACAACAACAACAAAAAAACAGTTGTTGATTTAAATAAAAGTAGCAGGGCTGTGCCTGTTTCTCTCAAACAATGTTCTTGATTCTTCTTAAGCTTCTTTGATTCTCTTCTTTCTTTCTTTCTTTTTTTCTTACCAAACAGTGGTTGTTTAATGATACAAGTGCAAGAACATGTGAACCCTGGCCAACCAATGCCAATGCTACCCGCCGCCAGTAAAGCTGAAAAGTTCAAAATAGTATATATATATGCACACAACTATAATCAAATAATATATATATATGTGTGTGTGTTGAAGGGGTGTTATAATTAAAAGTTAATTTGCAACTGTTTCTAGTTTTATTGCAGACCGAGTTGGCTTTGACTTGTCTTAAAAAGACTCTTTGGATCGTGCTGTCCTCTTCCTTTTTTCGTCTATAGAAAACATGTGAAGGGTTGATCGAGTAGGTTGAATATGACCATCACAATTATTATGTGATATATCAGCTCATACATGGTCAAATAAAGCTTTTATTATGAGTAAAATATTTAAAAAATGAATTATATGATACAAACTAATTTGTTGTTACTTGTTTTAGTGATACGAGACATTATATGCTTTAAATAACATTTAAAATTCAAATAATTTAACGTTTATTAACGAAATAGGCTGAATTAATAAAAAATAATTAAATATATTTACAAGTCAAGTTGCAATTCAAACTTTTTTATTTATATTATCCTAAATCAAATTTTAATATTTGTACTTTTTGCTATTTTTATAATTAAATTTATTAATAACAAAATGAAATGGGGTTCGGCACTTTGGACAAAAATCCTGTCTTTTTCGATGCCCTTTCTATGTTCCAACACTAAAAAAATTAAATTTTAAGTCTTAGCCTTAAATTTAAAATCTTAAACCATAACCACTAAACCCTAAAAAATACACTTTACCCATAATTCTCTATACTAAAACCTTAACTCTAAACCCTAAACCTACTTTTTTTAGTGTAGGGCATAAAAAAGGCACCGAAAAGAGTATAAAATTTCTATTCCGGCACTCTTATCTACCAACTTCGTTGTAGCAATTAACTTAGAATAGATTTATTGTGTATTTAAACTTAACAATTGAGCTGGTCTCGAGTTTGAGGCCTTGTGTATACAAAAAATCCTCACTGAAAAATTCACCCATCAAAATTAAGTGTGCAATTTATCCAGATTAATCAACCGGGAAGGCAACCAAAAAAATTGTCTCGTTTAATAATTTATTGTGTATTTAAACTTAGAAATTAACAAAAAAAATTATGATTGGCCAAAAAGAAAATATAACCCCCCCCCCCCAAAAAAAAAAATAAATAAATAAATAAATTAACGTATCTATTTATAAAGTGCAAAAGCAGGGCATGAGCTGTTAGAATAGAAGTTCCTCGCCTTTTCCTGTGAGTTGTATACCTATAATTTGGTGAATTTCGTTTTCGAGTGGCCATGCCCACTCATAAAATGCACGACAACTTCATAATGTAAACCCAACATTTGCTTGGCTTTTAACATAACCATCTTAATCCAACACTGCTTTCCTTGTTTTTGCCCTCTGCTTTAGGGAGATGCCAAATCATTTTCACAATTTCCCTCACTAATAACACCTAAAACAATTAATATCACTCGAGGTTTCGTTTCATGTCGCCATTTGTTTTTGGCGACAAAGTCTATTGTCATGATAATACCATTTTCAAACATTGTGGATAATTTAATATGAAAACTCTTTAATGTCAAAAAAGTTTATGAAAGATATCGAAACTCGAACAACCCATTATTTGTCATTTGTATTGATTTACGAAGATATCGGTATCTTATATACTTCTTTACATTTAGCTTCCAATTTTTATGTAGGGACAAAGTCAAAATACTAACTTGATGAGATAAAATATAATTTTTCTAAAATTTAGAGTGACAATTTATATTATCTCATATTTTTTTAAAATTTATTATATAAATTAAAGATAAAAAATCGGTGCGTAATTTGAAAGACATCCAATTGGAAGTTGGAGTCGCTCGCCACAACACGGCTTTGAAGTTGAACGACTATGTTTGAGTATTCTTTAATTTTTTTAAAAGAAAAAATTAGTGGGATTATATGGTAATATTTATTCTTTATTTTTAGTTTTTTGAAATCGTACAAACACACATGCAGGCTTACACTGCTCAAATTTAGATATTTAGGAGAAACAACATCATCCTTTATCATAAGAATCATTTAATAAGTTTCAAGTTCTTTAAATTTATTTAAACACTAAATAAAATAAAATTAATATAATCATAAGATTGTATTAAGAATGTTAAGAAAATTATATATATTATTGTATTTAGGTATGCATAGCATGAGATTAATGACAAAGAAGGTTTAGGTTGCAGAAAATTTAGTTTTAAAAAGACGTGTTTGGTAAATAACGGTTTAAGTTAAAATTAGAAGTTTGATTTAAATTTAGAGGTTTGACAGGTCAAATTTGCTAATTTGAATGTTTGGTGAATAGTAGATTTGGATGAAACCTCTAATTTTGAAAAAGCTGTTAATATGAGTTTTTTGAAATTAGAGTTTTTGACATAAGAGCTACAAAAACTTTTTATCCTTGTCAATTATAAAAAATTTCCAAATAACCTAAATTTAACCTCTTTCTTTTATTTTAATTCTCGACTCTCATGTATTTACATTGTGACATTTATATATTATTACTTTTTTATTTTTTTCTTTTAATTCTCACACATTTATATCTGAATTTAAATTTCATAATTAATTAAATTGTATTAAAAATAATTATATTAATAATAAATTAATATATAGATCACTTACATATGTTTAGTAATGTTATATTAAAAAAATATTTTCATAATCTAATAAATATTAATAGATACAAAATATTGATAACTAATAAATTACTCAAACAAGTATCGAATATAATCATGTCCTTATATGTCATTTTACTTGTTTAAATAATCAAACAACTATAAGCTATCAGTTAATTTTACCAAACACTTTAATACAATCAGTTAATACAATCCGCTTGTCAAATCAGACATCTAATACAACCAACCATCAGCTAATGTAATCCGCTATCAGCTCTAAAATACAAAAAAATGGGGTTAACTCATATATACTTTGCTGATTATCTTCTTGTGTTCACTAGATGTGATGTTGATTCAGTTTTGGGTTCAACAGCGTTATGGATGTTTTTTTTATAATCTGATTGGCTAGCAACTAAATGAAGATAAAAGTGAGCTATTTTATACTGGGATGAGTGAAGATGTTGCGCAAAATATGACTACTTTATATGGTTTTTGAATGACATGTTTACTAGTGAGGTATTTGGATGTTCCCTAGTGTCAAAAAACTTGACTCGAGTTGATTGTGAGTGTTTGATAAGTAAAATTACTAAAAAAATCTTAAGTTGGCATTTAAAGTGCTTGTTGTTTGCTGGTAGATTACAATTAATTTAGGCTGTCATATTCATCACTCATAATTTTTGATGTTGAATCTTCTTTCTTCCTTCTAGGGTGATTAAGCAAATTGAGTGTATGTATAATATTTTTTTTTGGAAAGGAACTTGAACAACTAGAGGAGCAAAGGTTAGTTGGGAGAAAGTGTACTATCCTAAGGGAGAAAGGGATTTGAGAATCAAGGATGTATTTGTTTTGAATAGAGCTCGTCTATTGAAATGCCGGTGGCTCGTTATCTCAAAATTCGGTTCAATTTAGGTGGCATGGGTTGAAAAATATAAAAATGAGTTTGCATTTTTCTTTCATGAGCAACATCGTCAAAATTAAATACAAAACTCGTCACAAATCACATCACTTTATGTATGACATATAATTATAATGGAATAATATTTAACATTTTCTTATGTGAAATTGTAAGCGTGCTTATTTTCTTTTATATAAACATTAAAAAAAACACCATTTGATCTAGAATATTATATATCTATGGTCTATGGATATTCATTCATATAATTCAGGAACTTGTGCCGGTAGTTTCATTGTTTCGGTTAAGTGACATCAGTATTCTTTTGTCTAGTATTTAAATCCATTTTCCCTTTCAATTATAAAAAAGGTAAACCACAACATTAGTCCTTAATCTATATCTATTTCTCAATATTGTAGCAAGTGAACTTTTAAAAATTCCATGAGGAGTATATTTAATCTGCAATAATTATCTTATACTTGAGGAGTATAATTGATTAAATACACAATTTCTACATTCAATTAAATAATGTATTAATTATATTTTTCTCAACAATTATTATTAAACACGATTAAACATTGTAAATTTAATATCCGAAGACGAGAAGAGGTTGCAGTGTGGGTATATTTGAATTAATTTTTTTGAACATATTAATTTCATATTTAATGAATTCAATTAGATTCAATTAGGAATATAAATCGCATGTTCTTTTTGGTGTTTTTATGTATATTCCAACACTAAAAAATATGTTTAGAGTTTATGATTTAGTGTTTAAATATTAATTTTTAAAATTTAAAGTTTAGGATTTAAGATTAAAGAGTAAAATTTATTTTTTTTTCTGCCAAAACATACACAAAGACATAAAAATAAGACAGAATTTTTATTCTTTAATTAGTTCCTTATGGTTATTGAAGCATTCTTAGGAGAGGGCTTACCCGAAACAAGAGCTTCATCAAGGCATCTACTGACCATTCCACATCTATTGCAGACATCAAGGCCATGCCCTGGTCTCTTCAACATCTTCAAGCCCTCAATTTTGGTTCAACTATCACCAGGTTTGTGATAATTAGAATTACTAGTGGAGTTATTAGAAACCCTTACTGCAAGGCAACCCTAATTTTTTTTTGTTTAACTACCGATATTTGACTCATTTGTCTGACTAATTCGGATCAGCTTTTGTAGAGGTCTAATATGTGGACGACCTTCTTAATTTATTTATTTTTATTCACAACGTCATGATTCGAACATCCTGACCTTACTCAAGCGATCTAACGCCTCATCCCGCTAGAACAGCGAGTTGTTAACTAATGCCTCATTATTAACACTTTTAACAAGAATAACTTCAACTATTTTCTGCAAAACGATGGTCTGGATGAGCACAATCCCTTTACTCGTATCAATTCAAATGAACGAGTGAATTCCATAATCTTCCAATGTTACTAAAAATTGATTTGTTCCATATATGAAGAGGAAGTCCGTAATAGATCAGCCCGGCCCTTCTCTATAGCATCCCAATTCCCGTAAAGAACCCTACTGCTCTCGTATTGTTAGAGCACATAACGACTTCCCTACATACATTTTCACAGTTTCCAAATCTTAGACCTTGTGAACAGGGACGGAGCCCGGGAAGTTCTGCTATGACTTGTGACGTACTTTTGAGGTGCTGTTAAAATGAAACGATTTTACATAAATTTCTACTCAAATGATAAAAATTTCAGTTATAATATAAAAATTTGTATAGTTACACAAATTATCAACTAACTCAATATCTACACAAATTCTTACTCATTTTAATAAAAATTATTATTCAGTCTTACATAAATTTTATTATTTTAATAAAAATTTATATAGGATTGCATTTTAGCCACACCATGAAGTGTCGCACCTTAGCATGTCTCACGGAGCTTATATGGGAGGGAGGGGATTAGGTTAGGCTCATGAGTCATGCTCTAGGCTTTTAAACTTTAAGAATTACAACATGGGTTTGACCTTTAATTTAATCGTTTAAGTTTAAAATTATCAAATAAACATGAACCCATCAACTAGTCAAGTAAAAGGGTAAAAATATTATTTTTAAATAATTCAAGTTCGAGCAATTAATATATACGATGTGTGTTATTAAAGGAATAAAATTAATGAATAAATATTATTTTATATAATGATGAGTGTCACGCTCGACGAGCACCGATGATCACCACTAACGACGAGCACCGATGAGCACTATTAATTTAATTTATAAAGATTTAAAATTTAAAGGATTCAACGTATAATTATAAATTATTTAAAAATCAAAAGGTAAATTAATTAAAATATATTATTTTTTTAATTTTCTTTTAAACATAGATCAAAATACATATCTACCCCTAAATTACAAAACCTTAATTTTATTCATTTGAAATTCAAGCCGTCGTTGGTGCCTGCTGCCGTCGTTCAAATTTGACCTTTCCTAATTTGTTTTTGGGTGAAGAAAGTTGTTGCCAGCATGAAACAGTTGACTAATTTTTGTTGAAATCTAAGCATCTAACACTAGAGGCAACATGAAACATTTAAAATACCACTTCCTGCCTTCTAAGCATATTTGATCGTCGTTCAAACCTTGCGAACAAATCGACATTTCTTAATTTTTGTTTTTTGTTCCAAGAAAATAGAGGCTAGCGAAGGGAGACAGCCGCGGCGGCAGGAGGTGGCGGTTTGAATTTCAAATGAACAAAAATTAATGTTTTGTAATTTAGGGGTAGATGGATATTTTAATCTATGTTTAAAAAAATTAAAAATAAAATAATATATTTTAATTAGTTTATCTTTTATTTTTAAATAAGTTATAATTATACGTTGAGTCGTTTAGATTTTAAATATTTATAAATTAAATTAATAATATTCATCGGTGTTCGCCGAGCGCTGTAAAATTTTCTTTTATATAATCATATAAAATAGTTTTAAAAATCAAATAGTTTTATAAATATAAGTATATCCGATCATTTTTTAAATGGAATTTTCTTTTTAAATTCGTACTTGAATCTTGTACTTTTATTCAAACCATTTTCATATTCTGCATAGAATTTAAACAGATAACTCAATATTTGTATGGATGAGTCTGCCACGCTCGACGAGCACCGATGAGCACCACTAACAACGAGCACCGATGAGCACCACTAACGACGAGCACCGATGAACATTATTAATTTAATTTATAAAGATTTAAAATTTAAAAGATTCGACGTATAATTATAAATTATTAAAAAATTAAAAAATAAATTAATTAAAATATATTTTTATTTTTTATTTTTCTTTTAAACATAATTAGATCAAAATATCTGCCCTAAATTACAAAACTTTAATTTTTTAAAATTAAATCCGCCGCAGGCCATATTCGCACCACCCCGCCCGCTGCCGCACCGTGGCCGCCGTTGATATCATAAAACCTGCATTTATTTGTGACTTTGGAACTTCCGAAACACAGATTAATAATGCATGATACTACGAGAAAAAATTATTTTATAATGGTACACCATTCAAATCAAATTTCAATACCAATGGTTATTTTGATGAGATTCCGGATCTTTCAAGGTGATCATCTTTCTTCTTCCAGAAATAGATTTGTTCGTTCATTATCTTTGAAAGTACTGGAACTGATATTTAGTACATAAAAAACAATATTATAGTGAATGACGAGAACCATCGATTCCGGCAGCGGCGGAGCAGGGCAGTGCGAATGTAGCCGGCGGCGGTGGCCAGTGGAGGTGACGGCGGATTGAATTTTAAAGAAAAAATTAAGGTTTTGTGATTTAGGGTAGGTATTTTGATCTAGTTATGTTTAAAAGAAAATAAAAAATAAAAATATATTTTCATTAATTTACCTTTTAATTTTTAAATAATTTATAATTATAAGGCGAGTCTTTTAGATTTTAAATCTTTATAAATTAAATTAATAATGCTTATCGGTATAATCATATATACGGCTAATTATGGCATGAAAATTAAGTCTGAGAGTTGGATCACATAATGAGTACATATTTTCCTTAATTAAAATAAATTAGAAAGCGATGAATCTCGGACTAATTAGGTTGCTTATCATGATTGTATTCTTGTCCAGTTTTCTTAACATGATTTTCCAACTCAAAATTAATGCGAAAACGAAAAATAATTTTTTTTAAAGAAAACACGATACTCACATTCCATGTATACATATTAATTATATACTCAAAATAGGAGCTAACATATATGAAACGTCCATCCTAATAAACCAATGTCACTTCCTGTACGTCGTCTCTTCAATCCCGGTTTTGGGTAGCTCAATCTCGATCGGGACATATTTCCTTGAAAGCCTTCAACCGTCTGCGGTCGTGCGACCTCGAGCGAGCTTCCATAAGTGCCTGCTCGACGCTCGTTGGCTCGGGGAGTCCATCCATAGCCGGTGACCAGCTTGAACCTGATTCCTTTGCCGGTGGTTCCGTTCCGGTGCTATTCTTAGCTTGCTTCCCCATTGTTTATGATCTCAAATCTGTTCATGCATTACCAACACACTCCGCCGATCAATAATTATCCCCAACTTGTTCAGTTGTACTTATATATATAATAATATACATGCAATAGCTGTTGAGTTAAATTTCCTTGCTAGTAAAATAAATTTTCAACATATAAAAGAAAAAAATAAACCCTAAACAATCTCCCTAAGCATTCATACAAAAAGAAGAAGAGAAAAGAAACGGAGAGTGACCAAAAGTACCTGCAAGTCTTCAACTTTGAACTAATTTAAGCTTTAAAGAAAACGATTGAGAAGGGTTGGAGAAAATAACGCAACTTATATATTGATTGATTTTTGAGGGAAAGAAATAAGAGAAAAAGATAGAGGGAGAAAATTAAAGTTGAGACATATGTATATATAATGATATTTTGGCAATTTAATGAGAATTCTTCATTATTACGCACCATATCGCGTGGATATATTGATTTAGGTTTCTTGTTTTTTTATAATTATATATAAATATTTTTTTCTCCCAAAAATTATTTGTAATATTTTATTGTGGTTTTGTTTGACAACTAATGAATAACTAATAGCTGTTGAGTTAAATTTCCTTGCTAGTAAAATAAATTTTCAACATATAAAAGAAAAAAATAAACCCTAAACAATCTCCCTAAGCATTCATACAAAAAGAAGAAGAGAAGAGAAACGGAGAGTGACCAAAAGTACCTGCAAGTCTTCAACTTTGAACTAATTTAAGCTTTAAAGAAAACGATTGAGAAGGGTTGGAGAAAATAGCGCAACTTATATATTGATTGATTTTTGAGGGGAAAGAAATAAGAGAAAAAGATAGAGGGAGAAAATTAAAGTTGAAACATATGTATATATAATGATATCTTGGTTTAATGAGAATTCTTCATTATTACGCACCATATCGCGTGGATGTATTGATTTGAGTTTTTTGTTTTTTTATAATTATATATAAATATTTTTTTCCCAAAAATTATTTGTAATATTTTATTGTGGTTTTGTTTGACAACTAACCAATAACTAATAGTTGATATAAAATTATATTAGCTGATAGTTAATAGTGAATTATACTTGTTGATTCTATGAATGTGTCTAGTAAAATTAACTGATAGTTGATAATTATTTACTTATTTGAATAAGAAAAATGATGTACATGAATATTATTATATTCAATACTTGTTAAATAGTTTATTGATTATCAATATTTAGTGTCTATTAGTATGTATTAGATTATGAAAAATATTTTAATATAATATTATTAAGCATATTCAAATGTTATATATATTTTTTATTTATAGATTTATCTATTTAATACAATTTTATTTATTGTTAAATTTAAATTGTTTTTGAAGCATATGTATTAATCTCATTTGTTTGAAGGGAAAACAATTATTTAAATTATATATGAAAATATATCTTACTATAAAAGCATATATGACCTATTCAAATCTAAGTTATGTAGAGAACAATCTTTGTAATTGTAAAGGATAAAATAATCTTTACAATTCTTATATACAAACATATGACCCAAAAAAATTCTTCAGAATAGCTTTTTCAATTTGAGCGGATTCACTCTAATTCATTGTTACAATCTTCTATTTACCGAATACCAAAATTAATGAATTTGACTGGCCAATTCTCTAAAAATAACTCAAATTCTAACTCAAAATTTTGTTTACCAAACATATGTATTAATTAAATTACATATAAAGTGCATACAAGTACAAATCTAAAATTTAAAGTTATAAATCTTTAATGTCCAACAAGTTTTAATATCTAAATATAACAATATTTGGAAATATATAAAAACTATACAATTAATTAAGTTCAATGACTTAATTTAATAACCATATTTAATTAAATATAATTATGAAAATTCCAAAATAATAAAGAGAACAAATTAATTAAAAATCAAAATCTTATACCAAACATTACATGTTGGTGCAACTAGAGTTGAGCAACAAAAATCAATAAACTGAAATTCAATCTGAATCATAGTGTTTAGACAATTCATGATTCATAATTCTAAAAACCGTGGTTACCATAATCAAATCAAAATTGTTTTTTAGTTAATTGCACTACACGTCCTAAAACTATGACACTCATTTTAAATTAGTCCCTAAACGCTTAAACATTCTAATTTTATCATTAAACAATGACTTTTATTCTAAATTGGTCCAAAAACTTTTGAGCATTTCAGTTTCATTCTCAAACTATGACTCTCATTCTAAATTGGCCCTCAAACTTTTTGAATGTTATAATTTCATCATCAAATTATCAGTATATGCTAATCATATCTTATGTTAATAAAACCGTTATAAATTTTTTTAGTTGTCATGAAACAATGATGTGTATTAAGTAATAACATGATGTGATATAAGGGATAATTTGAGGATGGAATTGGAATATTTAAAAAGTTTGGGGACCAATTTAGGATGGGGTCATAGTTTGTGGATGAAACTAAAAGGCTCAAAAGTTTAGGGACCACTTTAGAATAAAAGTCATAATTTGAAGATAAAGTTAAAATATTTAAAAGTTTAGGGACCAATTTAAAATAATGGTCATTGTTTGGGGACGTGTGGTGCGATTAACTCTTGTTTTTTTAATTTATAATTTATTGTTAAATATTAATTACACATATGAAACATTGATTGTAATTTGAATTACACATAATTTTTTTTTACATTGATTTAAATTGTATTCGTTAAAAAAAATTAATATTTTTTCTTATACCTTGTCAATGGAATACCTCGCATACTCTTTGTCACCATCACTATATTGTATGTATTCCACTTATTAACGTATAAAGTCGGAGCACTTGCTGAATGATGTTTTAATTCATGATGACTCGTGAGACATTTGAATGAGAGAGAATTTATATATAAATTATAAAGGAGTTAGGATTTGGAGTTGGGGACAAATAATAAATGTTTTATAGTGAAGGAAGATTTATAAATAAATTAATTTTTTAAATTAATATAAAGGGACAAAAAATAGTATAAATGTTCTTTTAAAATAATATTGACTTTTTAAATATTTTTATATATAACATATATAAATTTTAAGAAATTTTAGGTGTCAACTAACTCAATCTTTTACATGGCTCCACCAATATGCTTATCATTATGGATGGACCCAGGGTGCTCGAGGGGCAGTACCCACTAAAAATTTAAAATTTATATATAATTTATTTATTTTTTTAAAAAAATTATATATTTTCTATTGAAAATCTATTTTCACCCCTTAAAATTTTATAAGTTTGCCCCTCCTTAGAATTTTATAAGTCCACCTCCCTTAATATAAAATTCTACGTCCGTCTCGGCATATCATTATGACTTTCCACCCCAAAGAGTAAATTATCCTTAACTATCATAATCTTTTTTATATGAGAAACTAGAAAAAAAAAATGGGTAAAGTTCACCGACGGTCACTGAACTTTGTTAAAAAAATAAAACGGTAACCAAACTTTTAAATTTTACAAAATGTCAATTAAACTTTGTGTTTTGAAACAAAATGGTAACTAAACGTTAAAACCCGTTAAGTGTTTGTTAATTTTTTTTGTATAATAATACATTTAATCCTTCATATTTACACATTCAATCAATTTAGTCATAATTCGAAATAATTCACTAATTTAACCCTTGTTATTTACGCATTCTTTCAATTTGGTCCTTAAACCAAAATTCCAGATATGAGTTTTCTAGATATACGATGGCGGTCAGACGATCGGAGGAATGGACTTTGCTCGTGAGGATGGCACGATCACGATGGTGATGTTGACGTTGCAAACGAGCAACTTACGGCGGCGCAATCGATCGGAAACATGGGAAAAGCTTTTGATTCCGACGAAGCTTTCACTCAACTTTCACGGAGGACAACAAAGAAACACGACAAGTGGGAGGTTGGGTTTTGATCGCGAGACGAAGGGAAACATGATGGTGGTGGCGGTGTAAGCCACGGACTAGCGGTGATGGGCGGCCGGAGCTTTAACATAAAATGGGGAAGGAGACAAGTTTATCGATCCTTTAAACTAATCTCCACGACGAACGGCGTAGATATTGAGCGAGTGGTCACTGGGTTTCGCTCGAGGCAAGGAGGCGGTTCAGATGACGTCGATGGTGACGATCACAAATTGACGTTAGCAGAGATCAGACGATGAACGATGGTGAAGGTTGGGAACATTTTAGAACTTTCTGGACTCTCTCCCCCCTCTAAGCCAATTCGAATTCAATTGGTGTATTAAAGATGGTTGGTGTACATCAGATTTTGCTTTAAGGACCAAATTGAAAGAATGTACAAATAACGAAAGCTAAATTTAGTGAATTATTTCGAATTAGGACTAAATTGATTGAATGTGTAATTATAAAAGATTAAATGTGCTATTATACAATTTTTTTAACAGATACTTAACGGGGTTTAACGTCTAGTTACCATTTTGTTTCAAAACACAAAGTTTAATTGTCATTTTGTAAAATTTAAAAATTTGGTTACCATTTTAATTTTTAACAAAGTTCAGTGACCGTCTATATATTTTACTAAAAAAATTCTTTTTAGGACCTAATAGCAATCATGACTAAAACGATCGATATATCATAGACTTGTCACAATTTCAATCCCATGCCAATAATATAAGATAAAAGAATTATCTATATATTTAATATGTAAACATAAAATATATTGTATCGGTTTAATTTAATTTATAAAAACAAAATCAAATTAAAATTATATATATAAATTAAACATGACCAAAGTTTATATATTACATAACATATTATACTAATATTCACACGTAATTGTGGGACTTACCCTTTGACATAGACAAACTTTCCGGACTTTGAAAAGAGATCGATTATGTGTGGTGTTGAAAATTTTAAACTAATGAAGACGAGCTTCAAAATTATTATTAATAATTTAATACAATTATTGTATATCAAATAATCATAGCCGTAAAATTATACAGATGTAAGTGTACGCTAAGATATTATAGTTTAATCTTAACTAAAATCTAAAAATTAAATTTTATTGCTCATCCCCTTGTGTCTTGGTGGCAAAGGTAGATGTTTATCATCCCTTGAGACCCGGGTTCGAGCACCAGTTATGCCATGCTGTATGTGCCGTCTTTGAAAAGACTAAGAAAGTTGAACAGATGCTACCCTTGCATCGCACCAGCATATTCAAAAAAAAATTAAATTTTATTGAAACAAGAGAATGTACAATATGATAATGAAATTTGAAGATTAAATCTACCGAAAACTCTTACATAAATCTTAAAGCGCAAATAAAAATTGATATCTTTTTTTGAAAACTTAACAATTGCCAACAATACACTTTGTCTCGATCCAACTAATCGCTTAAAATGTAATATAAGATTAACCAACCGATCTAAATACAACATCAACCAACCGTAAAAAGAGATCAAACTACACTACTGAAGAGAGTCGACAAACGAAAATCAGAACCAATCGTTGTGAGGAACTCTATACGTGTTGGGTGCAATGACAATGTACAATGTTCTCTCAAGAAGAAAATTTAAATTCAAACTTTAGAGAATGCATTGTTGAGAGAAAAAGTCACAAATCTCAAACATAAATCATAAAATAAATATGTTTTATATCAAAAATAAATAAATAACAAATGAATAAATAACTTTTAAGAAAATATGTCATTATTTTGGGTTATTTTAATAGGATCCAATCAAAATTGACATCTCATTAGGATTGTAAATCAATTATATCAGCATTATTATTATCGACAGCAAGGCATATCAGAAACCAATTCAATCATACTTAGCAAATTCAAAAACCACTTCACGGTTTAAGCCTCTTATAAACCTATTTTTTTTTTGACAAATCAATTCAATCCTATTTTATTAAACCTACTTAAAGAAGAAGGATAGAGAGGATTCTAAGAAAAAAATAAGATGTTTTTAATAATTTTAAAACTCATAACCTAAAAAAATAAAAAAAAATAAAAAATTTAATTAACCGGTTAAATGTGTTTGATCACTTATAAAACTATTTTAAATTTGTTGATTTGCGGCTACTTTTGCGCTAGCTGCTTTCTCAAACACTTTTTCTATAAACAAATACATAAAATATTTTATTAGAACAATGAACGTTTAATTATAATGTTTTGGAAATTAATAAATGATTAAGAATATAATAAAAGTTTTCAGCGAATAATCTTTAAATTTTTGTTTAATGATAGTGCATGGTATGATATGTATTAGAGTTTGTGACATGAATTTAATTAGAATTTAGTTTAATAGATTTCTTTTATTTTACATTGATTAAAGGTGGAAAAAATAGGTTGCGTAGGTTTATTATTTCGAAAATTTCCTTTATAAGTTTAGGGTTTTGTCAGAGGAATTATGGAAGTGGCAAATAGGTTTAACCGCTCATACTCATCTTTTTATATTCTTTCGACATTATATAGTGATTTTTCTCTTTATCTGTTTGTATTTTTTTCCAAAAATTTTCCACGAAAAATTTTGATGTCTTTTTTATTTTACGATTATTATAATTATCGTTTTTATATAATAATTTGTTTGATTTGAAAGTTCTCCAAACGAATCTTTCATTGAGTACAGGAAGCTAAAATCACTTACACAGAAAACGAATCTTTCAAATCAAACAAATTATTAAACTAAAGTTCATTTAGTTTAATCCTCTTGTATTCGTTTTCAAACGTGTAAACTCATAGTTATATGAAAATTCATATATATATATATTAGGATCCATTTACACGGAATGTAAAACTTATAATTTTACACGTTTTTTAGATTGTTGCACGAGATAAATAGATAGTTGAGATTAACTCATTTTTTTCAAGTGATAATTTTTATATAATTTACTGTTAATCTCATCCATTCGTTTTACTCATCCAACAATTAACAAAAACGTATAAAAGTTAAAAATTCTTATAAGTGAATTTTTTTCTCCCTATATTGACTTTCACTAACTCCAAACATAATTTATGTGAGATTTCCAAATTTCAAATCTACCTTAAATGATCCAAACCAACTTGTTGATGCCACCTCAACTCCTTTGGAGCACCCATTCATAAAAAAAAAGGGCAAAGAGGGTCTTAGTTAGTTAGTTAGTTAAGTTTTAAAGTGACCCTAACTATTAAAAACATGTAAGCGGATATGGTTAGTTATTTAGTTTAACATGAAACTAAGAATGAAACATTCGTTAACTAAGCCTGTAATAGATTGATAAGAAATCTTATTTTAATCCAAAAGCTAAAAGCATGGTCGGTAAAAGCTTGTCCGAAAGAGTGGCATTCCATGTAATTTCAACAAAAAGGTAAGTCCATTACCGAGAACTGAAAAGTGCATATATATATATATATATATATAATTTATTTTTGACTTAACCGTCAAATAAATGTTTAAATTATATTTTATTTTTTATATAGGTGTTTAAACTATATTTTGTAGTTAAATAAGTGTTCAATGTTTTATTTTATGATCCATTTAAAAAAGTTCCGTCAACAATTGTTAAAATTTTTTGTCATCTAATTAAAATATGACACGTGGCCTATTTTTTATTTTTTTAATTTCTAAATTTCTTTAGAAATATGAATTTCTTTAAAATTTTATAAGTTTCAATTTTTTCTCAATTAAACCCCCAAATCACATCTCTCTCACCGTCTGACATCTCCACACGACAGCGGTTCACTATTCACCGCTAAAGTATTGGGTACTCCATCGTTTGACGTTCCCCGCTCTCTAACCGTCGACCGAAACTTAATTGACCTTTTTTTATTGTTGAGTGTTCGTCGACAGTGAAATCAATAGTTCATTCGTCGATTTTTTATGACAAAATGATGGAGCTTTCGGTAAAGAGGGTCTACTGAAGACAAGGGTGGTCAATGGTGATTGAACCTAAGTAAAAAAATTTAGGAATTTAAGATTAGGGTCAGATTTTTTAAAAAAAATTAAAAATTATTTGGTTATTTAATATATTTTATTTTTTAAAATTTTAATTTCAGAAAATAATAAATCATACCACGTGTTCAAATTTTATGACATATAATTTATGCATTTATCTAAACTAAAGGTATAGTTTGTACAATTATTTAATTGATAAGCCTTTATTTTTATATATACATAATAGAGACTTCATTGATTTCATTACGCGCTGGTTAGAGTTTTTCCATAAAGAAAATTCCAATTCGGTGGCTTTCTATCAAGTCTGCTGTGAGAGCTCAATCAATCCCCACAATTTTCTCGTCTCACAAAACTTCGGGAAAACCAGCTTTGTTTCTTTGGTTTCAAGCATGGAAGATAATAAGGAGGTGAGTCATTTCCCCTTTTTTCTGGGTTTCAGCTCTGTTTTATTTTCTTGTGAAAAAGGAAGGAAATTCAACTGAGGGTTAAGTTGAAGTTCATATTTTTGTATAGGATAAATATATCATTTTCTTTGCAACCAAACAGAGTTTATGAGTTGTGAATCTTCACAAGTTGAGCCATGGCTGTAAAATCATGTGGGGTTTCACTTTGTGTTTGCTGTATTATCTCCTTTTTTCATTTTATTTAATTTGAACCCCCTTTCCTTGGTAAATAAAAACTAAGTTTATATCAAATTTATGTATAATTTTTTAAACTCAGTTCCATGTTAAAATCTCTAGAGATTTGTGTCCGATTGTAATCAGCATATCTGCTTTGGGATTACTGTTTAATTGCAGCTTTTCTGCATCTCTTTTTCCTCATTTCTGCTTTTCACGCAACCCTTTTTTCATAGCCAATGGTGAAAGAGAGACTTTGAGCAACTTGTCATGGTGATTTTGTAAAGAAAATTTCAGTATAATAAAATGAAGGAGCGGCAGATTGTGAATGCGGGGTTTCATTGTTTTGAACTAACAAATTATATTTTCCTTAAACAGCTACTTTTATTATGTTTTTGTTTATGATTTTGTTAAGATGTTGAGTTTTAGGCCAAATTTTATAATTTACGCCGTTAGATTCATGAAAAACCGAAAGGATTGGTTGAACCAAAATTTGGTAGTGAGATCATATAAGTTAATAAAATTAGAGAATCAATCAAAATCAATATACACATAAGTGCTCAAACTCAGGTCTTTTAAAATAAATATTATCATCTTTTCTACTGGAGCCACTCATTAAATTTAACTACTTGTCAACTTGAATTAATTAATACTAATGTTGTGTGTTAAACTTGATATAGAAAAATGGACCGTGGCTATCAGTGCCACAATTTGGGGACTGGGACCAGAAAGGGCAGGTGCCAGATTACTCTCTTGACTTCTCAAAGATCAGGGAAATGAGGAAGCAAAACAAGAGGGAAGTTTCAAGAGCCAGTCTTGGAAATGAAGAAGAATTCATCAACCCAACTGCCTCCACCGTTACGGCCGCCCCTACGGCTGATCATCATCCCCATTACCCTCCTTCAAACCATCACACCCCAACTGTAAGATTCCCAATTGCTTTATTTATTGATTCTTATTCTTCATTATTTGGCGGATTCCACTAAGGTCGAATGTCAAAAGACCAATGCATTCATTAAGTCTACTTCTCTTTTTTATGAACATGTCCCCTTTTTGATGAATTCCAAATGTAGCTTTATCTAGTTTTTTGGTTGGTAGCTTTAAATAGGGGGCGACAGTGCCATAAGAAAAAAGAATATAAAGCTATAGACTTTGTTGGCATATGCATGTGCTGGGGTGGTGGGGAAAATTGATTAGCTGGACCCTTTTTTTCTTTGATGTTATGCCTAGCAAAGTGGGTAGCCTTTAATCGTTAGCATATTGTAACGGGCCATTACATTCATGTGCAGCGTTATCACTTTTATATCTCAAGACCTCCTCTTTCTTTTTCGATGTAGAATTAATGTTTCGCCCCTCATGCATGACAATATAGCTTGGCCCTTCCGTAAAACCCAATGAGCTTTCATTGAAGCATCATGCAAATTGGATTAGCTTTATCTAGTTAGGTTAGTTGTAGGAAGGAATTGGCAAATTAACTAAAACAAGGTTGAAAAGAGTAAAAGGATAATAGGATTAGCTTTATCTAGTTAGCTTTATCACTTTTATATCTCAAGACTTCCTCTTTCCTTTATCTGGAGTTTGGTCAAGATAGATCTTGTTTACTTTTCTCGCATCGACAAATGACAAATTTGTGACCATCATTACCTTAGGAACATGTGGTTCTGTTTCTCTGATGATAGAAATCAACTACAAAATGAAGATTTAGAATCTCCTTTCCCGAGAAAATGATCTTATTTTATGACAACAAGGGTACATACAACTCCCAGATCCGGTTCCTGTCGAACCACATGACATTAGTCTCGTGACTTTGAATGATTGTAGGAAAACACAACAGGAGGTTTAAACTCGATTAACATGGTATATTTAATGCATATATCATATTCGTGTTTAAAGTTTTTCTGACATATTTAATAGTTTATTGTGGGGATAGGATCGTAGGATAGTGGTGCCATATCATCCTTGAAAAGTTATATGTCGGGAGTGTTTTTAATGGCTTATCTTATGAATGCATGATAAAGATGTAAAATTTAATACATTGTCACCATGTTGCACAAGTTCCCTAGGTCACACGTAAGTACAAGTGGTGCACATGAAATCTTGTTTTGTCCATGTAATTTATGTTCCATGGCGGTGGACATTTTGGCTCATTCTCTTGTTCCAAAGAATGTATTCCTTTTTCTAAGGGAAAGAAGGGGGGAGAAAATGTTTGACAACTTGTGCTCTGTTACTGATTAATATTATTATTTTTGTGGACAGCACTCTCCGTTGTTGATTTAAGTAATTTGACATGTTTTGTTTTTATTGTAGAATTTTCTCTCTTGAATTATTATTGATGCACCGATCCAACGGTGTTGATACATATATGTCCCACATAAATACATTTATATTATATTATATTATATTATATTATATTATATTATATTATATTATATTATATTATATTATATTATATTATATTATATTATATTATATTATATTATATTATATTATATGTTGATTTTATTGCTGATAATGACGTTAATTGATTTATGATTTTGTTGACAGACGAAGAGGGGTATCTTCAGCTGCTTCAACTGCTGCATCAAGGCTTGAACCTTTACCTGATGAATCCAAGGACCAATCTCTCTGTTTTTCTTTTTTTTTTTCTTTTTGTATTTGATCCTAATATATATTGTTTTTCTACCGCTCTGCCCGTCAGTTCAGTTCAAGATAGGGAAAAGGATAATATGCGTTAATTAAATTTGGTTATTAGTTTGTGCAACTCAGTCATTTTTTCCCCTCTTTGTTCTGCTACTGATGTTCTTGAATTAGAAATATAAGGGAGAAAGTGAAGGGGGAGTTCGAGTCTTGAATTTTGAATTTTAAACTTAATTACGACGTCAGTATATGATTTAAATTAAATATATTTGCATTCTTAAGGCAAAAATGAAGGAATTTAAATCCATATAAGATAAGATAATACGAGCATCATGAAAAACTGCAATCACATAATATATGAAGCAAGTAAAGTAAGGCCTTAAGAATGCAATGACTCAATTAAGGCCTTTGGTTCACCAGCATGGCCCAACAAAGAGACCACACAAGCATAATGTTCTATCCCAGCTTCAACTCCCAATGTAGGCATTGACTTGTTTTATCATGCTCGTACGATTTAACTTCACCTGATTCTTTTTCACTCGATTTCAATTCAGTAAAATTTAAATTGATAAGGTAAGACTCGTTTATTTATACCATCTATTTCTCACAATATTTATTAGTTTAAATTTTTAATAAAATAATAAAGTTTTATGAGTAAATTTGACAGTTAAAAAGTTTGAAGGATAGTTTTCAAATTGCTTAAAAATATTTAGAATTTTATATGTATGATTATTATTCCATGCATCGGCAATGAGAATTTTTTTTCCAAAAGCATAAATAATTTCCCTCTACAAACTAAAATTCTAAAATCTAACCCTAAAAATTAAATCTTAAACTTTAACCTCTAAAATCTAAATTTTAACCATAAGCCTTAAATTCTAAAGCCTACGATCTAAATCACTAAATTATAAATCTTACTCTAATTAAACCTCCAAAAACCTTAAATAGGACATACTTGTGAAAAGAAAATTTTCTAGCAATGCATGATATATTGTCAAATATATTATGGACACTTGCGTGCAAACCCTTGCTATTGACACTGCTTGACATTAAAAAAGCATTTTAGGAAAAAGAATTTATGAAAAGGGTATGAATTCATTGACCGGATGTTTATATATATGAATTATTATCACGTGATTCGTTAAAAACTCCTTACTGGAGGTGTAGAATGGTGGTGAATCCTAGAATATACATATAAATCATGGGCATGGGGATGTATAGTTTCATTATTCAGCATCATCACCAATCTTGAATCAATGCCATTCAGCTCCACCACCACCAGTTCAGATCCTCACAAGAAATATACTGAGCTCAGGCCCGCTTTTCACATCCGGACTCACCATGTAAAACGTCTGCGAATCTTTTGAGCCGATGATTCGTTCGAAGAAAGCCCTCATGTAGACTAACTCCCCCTCCGGACCTTCGCTCTCGGGGTTCCCCGGCAAAACCCCAGCCCCCATTGAAACCGCCTTCAGCACCTCCATCACGCTCAAATCATCCTCCGTCGCCTCTCGCTTCACGCCGTACCCCGTTTTCTTCCCGTTGCAATACATCGTCCACAACGGCTCCTCGAACAGCGTCACCTTCTCCTTCTCGGCTTTCTTTTCGCATTCCAGGACGATCCTAACCATCCCACCACTCAATTCCTTCTGCAGCACATTGGTCTGCAAAGCTAACTCCACAACCAACCAAGGCAGGCATTTCGGGTTCTCCTGCAACGAAAGCGACACCTTGCCCTTATGGAACCCGAACAAAGTCCCCGTCACTCGAGTCCCCGAGTTGATTTTCGACTCGGCCGATACGCCGCCGTTGGGGCACGCGGGGAACTTGCATCTAGGGTTGATGATCGGAAACGCACGGATCACGGAACGGAAAGCACGTACCACTTTGGGTCTATCTTTATTGTTCTTTTGCGACGGTTGGACGAGGGAAATGGGCTGAACGCGCGGGACCGAATTCGATTGAGCTTTCGGCGACGTCGGAGGAGTGGTTGCCGTCGGCGACTGAGGTTCAATGGTTGAAGGTGAGGACTCTTCCATTACCATTAATGGACTGTGACTGGGTTGGCACTTGGCATGCATACAAGAGATGAATATGGAGAGAGATATAGGAAGAGGTGTTGGCCGCCATGGAAGCTAACTATATTGGTTTGATTTGACAGGTAACATCTCCTAATGATATGCCTTGTTATTAGGTTTTGAAATTTCAAGCTACAACTACATGGAAACCATAGTTTGTTACTCCATTTTCATGCAACCTTTTGCTTTCAATTTTTTTATTAACTTTTATTATTATGTTTGATGGTTTGTATTTAATATTATTTAATTTCCAATAGATAAAATAATATTTAATGAGATAAGTAGATGAACAAATACTTCATCACTTCATCTTGATATGCTAAATCAATTTTATTTTTTAAAATATTATCTGAACTAAAAATGTATGTTAAAAAGGTATTTAATTTGTTTTTTTATTTAAAATTATCTATAATAATATAAAATATGATATTAATAAAACTAAAATTGTGCACTTTTGACGAAGGTACTAATAAACATATGTGTTTAAAAGCCGCTTAGATTTAGTTTGAGAAACAAAACTACATCAGTTTGGCCAATTGTTAAGTTGAGCTTAAGCTGTTGGTGTGAGTTGAATTCGAAGATTTGGTTTAAAATAATCTCAATTCAGTTTAGTTGTTAAATAGAACTTAAATTGTTGACGTAAACTGAATTAGATATTATAATTTCATCCTATATTATGATTTTTATTTAAAATTAGTCTTAATTTTTTTTAATATTTCAATTTCAATCTCAAACTATTGGTATACACTAATAAAGTTCAATATTAATAAATCGTTAAAAATTATTAATTGACGTGTATCATATAATAATATAATATAGTATAACGGCAATTAATTTTGTATCACATTCCAAAATCATTAGTATTTAGAATAAAAGTAAAAAGGTTATTTAATTTTTATGCTTTCAACTAACAATTTTATTTAAAGTTATACAATACAATACAAGTCAATATTTACATGACAATTAACAATAATTTTATTAACATAAAACATAATTAGCATATACTAATAATTTGATATGAAATTAATCTGTTTAAAAATTTAAGAACCAATTTAAAATAAGTCAAAATTAAGAATAAAATCAAAATATTTAAAAATTTAAAAACTAATTCAAAATAAAATCATAATTTTAAAACGTGTTCTTTAATTAGTTCTACATTTATATGTTATAGTTGATAACTTACTTAAGTAGAAAGACTATAATTTACTCTTTCTTATACACTCTTTGACACTTGCGGTAGCATCAGAAGGGTTGGCTAATGGCTAGCAAAAAGAGACATTCAGATCAGTAAATGAAGCTTTTCTGTAAACGTTTCAGAAACTTTATACGATGCTTTGATTGTTTGTTTGCTAATCCCGGTGGCTGGTAGATTTTTCAAGTGCAAGGTTCAAGCTGTAAGCCGAATGTCGATTCTGCAATGGCCTATTGGCTTACTTTCACGCATACTGGTAGTATATTTCATTATTGTTTTGTTCTTCGTTCTTCATGGACCTGTTTATCACATCACAAGGGGATGAGGCAACATACAACTGCTCCATACCGGATTCAAAGTGAACTGAAGCTTGTATAAAAGCCCCACCCAGTTACCTTGTAACAACACAGGGATTTCCAAAACCATGAGATTCCCATATTTTAAACTAGTAATACATAGCAGTTGGCTAGTTTTTCTCATTGACTTTGTTCATAGTACAATAAAGTCGGAACAAAAACGGCTATGGCGAATGAAACAAAGACATACTCAAGCTGCAACGAGCCTCTAAGCACCTTGAGCTTTAAGAAATCTTTCAAAACTTTTTGAAAATGCCTCAACAATTCTACAAATTCCTCCTATTGTCACAAGATGAGCATCTGCTTAATTATCTTAAAAGAGTAATGGAGCTACAAGTTTAAATTTTTCTCCTAAGATACCTGGCTCTCATGGGGCACCGAATGAATGCTCCCAAAGCTTCCGGGTAACAGAAAAATGCAACATTTGATGCTCTTGCAAGCCGACACGGGCTTTAGAGCATCTCTCAACAACTTACACTAGATCCTGAACAGAACATCCATTAAAGAATCTCGTGAGCCTTCCCATAGTACCTGTTTATGAAAGGAGACTGCAAGAAAAACAACAAAACATCAAAAGCAAATTTAAGAAATTTGTCAATCATACTATTATATTCTTGATAAAATTAGTAATGGGGAATGCATTATGACTCATTGGCTCTGCATATAAATGTGACATTTTGAATCCTAAAGATGATATTGCTTAATGCTTAAGCATGATCTTAGTGGACAGAGTTACTGAAGATGAGTTGTTAGACTGTAAAGATAAATTAATTTATTCATAAACTTCACAACATGAAGACAAAGTGAAGTTGGTTAAGATTTCATTCTCAAACAAAAGAAGTTGATTATGATTCATTTAATACAAATTCAACAAGTGACATGAATATTAAACGAATCTTACCAAGCAATGTTTGCAATATAAGCAACATCATGAACTAAAGGAATTACAACCACCTATGTTACTTGGGCTTGAGTATAGGTATGTTTAAAAAAAAATTCCGAGTTTTTCCATGCATTTGGAGGGTCATATCACTTTACCCATATCCAAATATGTGTAGAACACAGGTGTCAATATGCGTACTCCAAGAAAAATGAAGATTCAAAGCAACATAAATAAGTCATAAGAATCCACTTGAGGTTACAATTGTTATGCCGTATCTGGCTAAAAGGAGATTACTTGCTAGGATCTTCCGGACAAACAAAAATATACTAATGGGAATTGAGAGGACAGAAAAGCCAAAGATTGAGATAAAATATGGCAAGAAACAGGAGTATGTAACTTATTCGATTTCCTAGTCCTGGAGAAAAATATAAAACACGGCTAATCTAAAAAGTAATCCAACACATTTTTCTATTTTAGAGATGCTACAGCATATTTAAAGAAGATCATGTGACTACTTTTTATCATCATGAAATAATCCCAGAAAAGAAAAGGACTTATACGTAACAACTAACAAGCTCTAACAAAATTACTAACTATAAAGAAAAATCTGCTCACATAAAATAATATAAATAACCCCATCAAGAAAATAATCAGTACTCACAAAACAAAATTAACAAAATAAATAATTACATCAGGAGTAAATTATAAAACCTTACCTTCACATTTGATACATCAGGAGCATCCGGCGAATGAACAGGGTAGAACTTGTAAAATCTCATGTTCTCAAATGCTGCTTTTGTTTCCTCACTCATTTCTTCAAGGGCCTTTTTGCGAGCTTCTCTTGCCTGCAGCAATGAATTGCTCGAATTTATCAGCCTAACCACCTATATTTTTACAAGTCAAGAGCAATGTTGCCAATAAATACCTGTCGATTAGCTTTCTTTGCTTCTCTAACTTTCTCTTTAACAAACTCCTACAAATTCAAAAGCATGTCAGGCTGAAAAGTAATTATAAACACATGAACCCACAATTAATTGGTGGATATTCAAACAAACTTCACCTTAAACGCATCCTTTTGATCATTATCTAATTCATCTTCCTCAATCAATTTATCAGTAAACTCCTGCAAATTGGTAGATAAAATTTAGACAGAAATTCCTATGAAAAGTAAATAACAGCCAAAGACTGAAGTCTATGGCAAGGAACTGAAGTAGAAAACAAATTCCAAGCTATTCGTTCACATCATTCAAACTTCACAAGAAATCATGCTAATTAGACTGTAACATAAAAATGAAAAGAGTTAAGCCTTACATCAAGTTCATCCAACTCCCAATCAAATTCACAAAATACCTGCAGCACCAGAAAGGATGTATCAATTTACATAACACTTCACAGAATAGCTGACTCAGTTATACATTTGAAAATGGTCACATGAAGTTAATCAAGGAGTGCCTAGACACCAAGGTACAACTAAGTCTAGAAAAAGTACCTCGGACCCTTCCCAATCAAGTACTTTTTAAGGTGTGCAAGGCACAGCTCAAATAATCTCCATTTTCATTTTCACCTATTTTCCTTTAAGTATATATTTATATTTGATGGAAACAGAACAGTTTGATACTTAATAAGAAAAGGGTAATGTCTGTAAGCTAAGGAAAATTAAACCCTACAGTAATGATGATTGGTGATGATTAATCTTTGCATGAGGCATTAATTTCTAAAGATTTATTGCCACATCTATACTTTAGGTTTACAAGCATAAAAGATGCAATTGTACATGTGGAAACCTCAGCCTCCATAGGTTTCTGTAACTACAGTGAATGTAACAGTTCATTTATCAAAGCATGAAAAGCTCAAACCCTAAAATCAACTCCATAAAGCCGTTGATAACCAAAAAGTCCAGCGTTAGTCATGATTAATTTCCTTAGATAGAGAAACCCTACCGGCTTTGGTTCTGCTGGAAAAATTATTTGAACCTCAGTGCTTTGTTCAAGCTCATCTTCTTTCAAAGGCTGATAGAAATCTGTCAATGGAGGCATGCCAAACAACATAGCAATAAATAAGGGTTCTTTTTCCTACTGATTTTTCATATTTTACAGAATATGAGATCCAGAGATATCTAGAGAACTTACAAGGCAAACAATACTCGTATTTCTTGAGACGATCTATTTTCATTTGTCTTAAAGCAACCCTGCAGAAGGAATTCCAAATACAAAAGGTTATCCAAAATACATGCATGCATTAGGAACACACATATAGTCCACATTCAGGGAGAGAACATATAATATTTATATAAAGCGCATAAGCTTGCTCCAAAAAGATTCCAATCTATACAACACAGAAATTCATAGGCTAAAATAAGTATCAAACAATCACCTTGGCTCATTCGTGAATGGACATATTAAATAGCCCTTCATAAATGGAAATTTCAGTAGAAACCACACATCCAGAAAGATCCAAAAATCAGAAATACACATTGATAAGAAAGAGCTGAAGCCTCTGTGAATGACCACAAGTTCTATTATATTGTTTTCAACATGCATCAACACTTCATTCAGTGAACAATTTGCAAAAATAAGCAAACCTCATTCCAATACTTGACCCCCCCTTTTCCCCGGAGGCCTAATACACAATACACAAGTCTAACTTAAAATATCAATTTCTTTAGAGAGAGCCAATCCATAAGTGACCCAAGTTGACGATCTCATACTGGAATGAGTAGTGTGCACAACTCTAGTTGACAATCTCAGGCTAAAGAAAAGGGGAAAATCATTAACAAGGATAGTGTTCACAATTGTACCTTCTTTGAGTGCAACTTAAGATGAATATCTGAGATTTCAGTCTATCTACTTGGCTGTCTCTGTAGAGGAATCAAAATGTAAAAATCAACTCAAAGTTTGGTTCTAGGTCAATTCAAACTCAAAAGTAAATAGTACAAAAAATAGACAATATTTCAATTTATCAACTTGGCCAATCATATAAATGAATTAGATTAAACAACTCCTTCATATGAACTTTAAATTTGATTAAAAATATAAAAACTGAGCACCTATTCTCAAGTGGAATGTATGGAACCCAATCCATTTTCATTTGTTTCATAGGAATAATCTCTTCAGCTTCTCTCTGCACTGAGTTAACCCCAATCTTATCTGAAGGTGGGAAAGGAGAGACAACCTGAAAAGAACCAGAAAAAGTCTGCTCGGTAAGAAAAAAGCAAGATCATAGTGGAAACTACTTTAAGCAAATTAATCTCATAAACCATAAATAATAATTGCATTGCAGTCGAGGAAAATAACAAACCACTACTAAAACAAGTACCCGTGCTTATTAATTATAAAAGAAAACTAAATTGAAAGAGTATTTTTAACTCACAGCATTTGAGACTGATGCTAATTTGATCCAAATTAGACAAGGAAGAACAAGACATCCTTCCATCAAAATAAAAAATAGAATAGATTGAAATGACTTTTTGCACTGATAAAAATGAATCATTGCATAACATGTAGTTTGAGATGGTCATCAAAAGCCTAATGTCTACCAAAATCATGTCCACACGTACAGGGGTGAAGTGAATAGTAACTTCAAAGCCACGAAAAGATACTATTCAATAAGCCTTCAACAGAAAAGAAGCTGCAATCACTTTATCCACATATCACAAGATAAAGAAGAAACATCCCTGAATCAATTTAGAATGAAAAATATGAAAAGTAATTCACAACCATGTTGGACAACTTACAGCCACAACCACAGGTATACAAATGACTTTGTTTTCTCCCTTGTAAGGGACCAATTGAGCTGCACAAATGGAACAAAGGCTAATTAATAAAGTGTAATGCATAGATAAAAAGGACATGTCAGAAGAAATTGAAACTTAATTGTTCACGAAAGAAATTTATGGGAACTTGGCCCAAATCAGGAAAGCACGCACAAACTTTCTTTCTTCTTAAGGCGATAGAAGTTAAATAAAAACAAAATAAATAATGCCAACCAGTAGCATAAAAAACCATTTTCTCCCTCAAGAAATTGAAAATTGTCCATATAAAGGAGTGAAATACTAGGACCAAAGATGAGAACTACTTACGCTCTGTGCAACCAAAGAGATAAGCTTTCTTTCCATACAGCTTTCCCCCCTCTTCAAATGCATCCTGGCCAGAAACAGAACAGTAAAAAATATCGTTAGCTCTAAATGGGGAAAACAAAAGCAGCAAGCAAGCAACTAAAGATGAGAATAGAGAAAGCAAAAAAAAGAGTAAGTTTTTTCAACTAACTTCTAGATTTGAAAAGTTCCAGTTGTATTGGTAAACAGTGTCCAATTGATCCCACTGCCACAACAAAAGAAAAACAAAAATGGTAAGCAATAGAACTTAAATTCATCAAAAAAGACCAACCAAAAACAAAAATTAAGCATGCCAAGCTCAAAATTCCAACCTCTGTTCCAACAGGAAATGCAGCTTTCCATAAATCCTCCTGCACAATGCAAATTGACAATTTTCATCAAAAACACAATCATGGCAAGACTTTTCCCCACTAATCATCTCAAATAGATAATTCTTAAGCTCAAATTTTGCATCCAGTTCAGATTTAATCTTCACACAAGAAGGCAGGCGTATCACAACTCAAATTTGTAACCGCAGCGTAATCCGGAATTAACAGTTCAAAATTCAAATCAGGATAAGTCAAAGGATAACCTAAACCTTTTAACGTCGTATTTGTTCAGATATTGAATACACCTAAACAGTAAAGGCAATCCTATTCGGAAAAAAATAAAATGAACAATTATCCAAAAAAAAATCCTATTCGGAAAAATAACAACATATTCAAAACTTCACCTTAATAAACAAAAACAATAGAAAAACACAAGGCGGATAAATCTTATACCAAGTTACGCTTATCTTCAAAGTACTCGGGCTCGGGTTGAGGCTTGGAGGTCTTAGCACGCTTAGCTTTGGCAGCAGGTTTATGGTTCTCCTGACTCTGTTGCGAAGCTTTTACTTGCGTATCCTCTTGTTTCTGAGAGGCGGCTTTTCTCTTTGCTCCTTTCCTCATTCGGTTATTAGCAAAATACAACAAAGAAAACAAGAGATAGAAATGAAGGCAACGGTAAAGAAGATTCGGGTGAGCGTTTATCGACGAATGAGCTTTGTGGATTTTTCTTCTTCTTTATATGTGTTTTTTGAGCGTCAATCCAACGCGGTGTCGGTCTACCAAATTTTGAGGGTTTTATTTGGGAGAGGCGGGGAAAGGCGGGGCGGAGGTAATTAAAATTCAAGGGGCTGATTGAACTGTTTTCAAAAGCCTTTTTTTTAATCCAGGGGCGAATTTGTAAGAATGCAAATTCTTAGCGTACGGTCATTTTTTTTGTTTGGTATAGTATCTGTATTTTTGGTTATTTGGGATTTTGGAGTAGCCATCCGTCTACTTTTGTTGGATACTAAAATTTGGCATGAGTGGATTTTTATTTTTAATGAATGTAATTAAACATATTTATATTTAATAAATTTTTAAATAAAATGATGAATATTTTTTAAATCAAATATTGTAAATATTCTTTAGAATCATTATAATATATTCACTCAACTCAATTTATTTTATTTAAAATTTGTAGACTAGAATATACTTAAAACTCTAAATAATTTCTAACTTAAAAATCTACGTATCATATTTATCTTAGACACTGTGTAAGAAATAAATAATAAATAAGATTCAGAAATAGATACATAAATAATTATTGTAAAAACAGATATATTGTCTCCTTTTTATCTTTGTTAAAATAAGAACAATAATCTCAACAAATCACTTATGTAGTTTCAAACTCATGTCCAGTACAACATATTTTTCAATACATAATTTCTAAATTATTAATTTTAAATGCCATATCAATAAATTTAATATAAAAATTAAAATATTATTAATTGAAATTTAATTTTTAAATATAAAAAGTAGAAAGATAAATTCCTAAAAAATAAAAGTGGAACTAAATTCTTAATGTACATTTTAACCTTTAATTTTTTGAATATAATTTTATTTAATTTAAATGCTATTTTTAATTTGAAAACAATAGACTATTTTAATAAATTACACGTAGTTAAAATTTTTCTCTCCCGATTAGAAAATAAGACAAACCAACAAATGTTGCGTGCATTGGCAAGGTACATTGAGTTCAAACTCTGAAGACAACATTGTTAGAAAGGAGTCAAAGGACAGCTTCACACCCTGAACATAGACCGTAAAAACAGACATGCATATAACCAAAACAAACAAGGGAAGGGAAGTCAAAATTTTATCATAATAAAATATTGTAGTGCTAACATATTATTGCAGAAGGATGTATTAGAGTTACTAGAATTTCATGATCAAATCTGAAGTTGGAACTGGGGCCAAGTGATTAAACCCCAAGGTATAACGAGGAAAGCTACATGGAAAAATCAAGCTTACCTGCAAAATGGGAGGAAATTTTCCAGGTTCGAGCACCCCAGATAGCATGCTATTTTCTATCTGTAGTGAAGCCCCTAAAAACTCTCTGTTTGTTTGCTACAAGTCCTTAATTTATGATGTTGCAACTTTTATGATCAAATACATATTCAGAGTAGAATTAGATAACATCCTTGGCCAAATGACAGGACGCTTTTAATATTATCTTTTTTCTATCCATAACTGATAACACACAAGTCTTGCATAATACCGGAGTATTAGCAACATTGGAATTTATCAATTTCAATATGTCGCCCGAATACAAAGTGAACTAATGTTGAATGTCAAATATAAATGTGTGACAATAACATACAATCCTAAAATATTATTAGGAACGCCATAATACAACATTAAAATCGAAACAAGTTCGACTCCCGCATAGTCTACATGAAGATATGAGTTGCATGTTTCACCTGCAAATATCTTAATCTGTTTTCCTTTCTCTTGTAACAAAAATAAAAATGATCCTTAGAAATGAAAGAAACGTCCTGCTTACAGAGATTCTAACTCTAGGAGTTGGACATGGTCTAGCTTCACTCTGAAGTATCTACTTGAAAAGCAAATCCATCTAAATCTAAAACCCTACATCTTCAAATTTCATACTTCAAACACTCACTCAATACATAAGCTTAAAACTACTTCAATCCACAAAAACAATATAATAACAGTTATGGACTACCATATGCCATTCAAAAGACACTAACTTGGAAAAATCAAACCTCGAATATTTTGTTGTCTTATTAACCAGGCAGCCAGGCATGTTGACAGCCAAGATAACAAAATCTTAATTAGTAACAAATGCCATAGTACATCAAGAAATACAGGCAATGAAGTCTAAGCAACCACAGCAGGTGTAGCAACAACTTGACCTGATTTCATGGAATAAAAGAGATTCAAGACATCAGCATTGTTGCGAACGTAACTCGGGCATTTCAATAATAAATCTTGTGCTTCATTTTGCCGTGCAGCTTTAAAAAACGCTTCGAAAACACGAAGAACAACTGAAATGGATGGAAACTTCTTCAATGTCATAGACTTGAGGAAAGCAATAGCATCATCGCTACTGCCGGACCTTGAAACATACTCGATGAAGGGATCCACAAAGGGTGGGAAACCGTCGTTTTTCATCAAACCCAAGAGACTCAAAGCATCTGTAAATCCACCCTGAGCTAATAACTTCCTTATCAATTCCTTGTAGGTGTCGTGCCATGGCCTTAACTGATTCTCACTGACATACTTGTGTAGAAGTTTGCATGCGTCCATTGCTTTTTTCCTACTGCAATAAGAATATACCAACCATTCAAAGGCATAGCCAGCATGTAAGACCCCTTCTTTTTCAACCATAGTTTCAAAATAAGTTGATGCTGTTTCAAGATCCCCAGCAGCACAACACCCTTCTATCAAAGATGCCCATGCCTTATGATCTAAATCAGTATTCGATGCTTCAACACGTTCTATAAACTCAGCAACCTCATCCTTTTTACCAGAACTAGCAAGTCTAAAAGTAATTTTAGACTGCAAATTACCGCCAGTTACAAACCCATGTTCCTCCATTACTTTTAGAACCTTGTTGCATTCTCCGAGTCTACCAACACTAGTCAAAGATTTGAGAACTGAACCGGCCATGGAATCTGTCAACACATTCCCACTCTCCACAAAAGTCCTTACAACTCTTACAAAGAGACGCATGTCTAATTGTTTACTCACCACTAATTTCTTCAGCAGAAAGGTAGTACAACTCACAGAAGGCTTATTGGAACTAGCCATTGCAAACTCGTACAAATCTACAGCTTCTTTCATCATCTTCCCCTTACAAAAGTGATCAAAAACCTTTGTATAAGTCTCCATTTCCATTTCATACCCAAAGCTCCTCATTTCATCAACAACCTTCCAGAACCTATCAATGCAATCTTCCCTCCCCAAAGTCCTCGCCACAGCATTATAACTCTTCTCATCGTGCTTCACAAAACCACGCTCCTCGATCCATCGGAAAAATATCAAAGCTTTTGCCGGCTCCGAACCAAGATTTTCCAAAACCTTTTTCACCAAATCATTCGAGAATGTAACATTCAGTTCAAGCAACCGCTTCTCAACATCATCACTCCACAACTCGTTCTTAATAATCTTAGAAACCCTAGAACAAACCTTTTCGATAGAATTGTCCGTCGATCCAGAAGCAAACACCCCTCTCAATCTCTCCAAATCGCCCTCCAACCCTTCTTTCTCAAACTTCGAAGCAACTCTGTCTCGCACGGGACCAGATATACCATACCCTTTCTTCTTCATAACATCGACTAAACCCCAAAACTCCTCAACCAATCCGTTGCCACCCAAAATACCTAACATCCGATTATACGATTTGGAGCTAAGTCTCTCCCCATCAGTCTCCAAAACCCAATCAAAAACCCTCCTTGCCACATCAGGACTAGAATCGACATTCTTCAACACTTTCAAAATCATTACATGGCTGAAAACAACACCATTCAACTCCAATTCTCTCTTTATATCATCCCTATCACTAAATCTAGTAAAAATATCAGTCACAGTAGTTACCAAAACATGATCTGGGTCCTTTTGTTCTACAGCTGCCTCTGATGAGAAACTACAGTGATTTACGGGAGTGTTATTGTGATTTAAAATGGATAATCCTTTCAGCATGTTGAAGGGGCTTGTGAAATGAGAGCGAGAAGATACGTTGTGGAATGAGGGAGTGGGACGAGGAGGAGGAACACAATGAGGGAGTACCTGAGACACGGTGGGAACTCGGAGAGGAGAACGGGAGTAGTTTCGGAAGAGAATAAATCTCCATGGATGTCTCATCTTCATCGCCATCTTCTGCTTGCGGTTTTTCTCCTTTTCGATTGTGTTTTTGGGTCCGAAATTAGGGTTTTGGCAGTAAAAAGTGCGAATAAATAACAAAGGGGTGACGGCGGAAGACCAGGGTTTGAGTGGGTAGTTTTTCTTTTGGGTGCCTTTGAGCTTCATGGATCGGGTTGATCCGAGTTCGACTCCTTGAACATAGAGGTAAGCAATTTAAATTTTCATCTAATACGACGTGAAAAAAATAGAATAGACTTTATTCGAATTTTAATTTTATGAACTTTATTTACTTTTTTAAATAAAGTTTAAGTTATAAAATGAGTTTTGAATAATTTTAAAATTTAATAATTAGTTAATTAATTTTTAAGTTTAAGTCGAGTCCCTGACTTTACATGATATATGTATATCACATATGAAATATAAGTGTATATAGTATATTATTATAGAAAAGTCATTTAAATTAGATACATTTAGTATCATAACATTATAAATATTTACAATTAAACTTGAACAGAAACTCGAACAACTCGACTTGACTTGACTCAAATTTCATAAATTCAACCTAAAAAGCTTTTAAATAAACTTCGAGTTGTAAAATATGACTAAATCAACCCGAATAATTAAAAAAATCAAATCAATGATCACCCTTACTTGCAAATCAGTTTATGCCATTGAAAATCGTCCTTATTTGAAAATATAAATTCATAATATACATTATATGTTTTTAGCATTCTTTAACGGGTTCCATGATAATATATGTGTCATTTTAAAGCTAAATAAAACATACGTACACCTTAAAGACAAATCTACTTAAATTCGAAAATTAAAAAAGGATAACTTATAGATTTTTTAAAACTAAATCTTTAATACCACAATATTAAAATATTGGAAAAGTTATCATCAAATTGAAACAATATCATTAAGTATTAGTTGGGCTAATAGAGTGAAATGTTAAGTTATTTGAATAAAATTAAAATATATAAATATTAATATTATAAATGAAGTAAATTCGATTACGTATAAAATAAACTCATAACAATAATTTTAATGCAGTTTTAAAAGAAATTGTCAACTTTTGGGTAATGATAATGAACTTGAGATTTTTTAAATATATATATATATTTAAAAGTTGACATAAAGTATAAAAGAAAATATTGATTTTTAAATATTTAAATTAAGGGTGTAATGAGAAAAATCGAATGAAATTAAATGAAAAGAAATCTAAGTAATTTTTTAAAAGTTTATCTAATACTTAAAAAAATAGAATTTTTTAGACTCATTATATTGTTGAGTGGTCAAAATGTTCATACTATTTCATTTTCAATGGATTCAAATCTCAATATATATTATATATATTATGAGAATGCAATTACCTCTTAATAAAGGAATATGAATTTTAGATTTGCATCGCATAAAATTTTCGATCTAATTGAATCTGAAAACTCGTTACAATCAAACTAATATTTCTAAATTTATATCTTTATTGAAATACTCAACATAGATTTTCTTACCCCTCTCATACTCGTATCAAATTATTTACCGTATTAATATCTACCTTTCAATGGTTTTGAGAATGCTTCTTAAACAAATGCAAGTGCTGCATATGAATATAATTGCTATTGGCAGCGTGCCATTAATTTAAGTAGAGATGAAGTCAGTATTTGAGGTTGTAGGTAAAATATAAATGTTTAAAAGTAAGGAGAGATAAATTTAAAAATAAATTAATTTGTAAGAAAATTATATAAAAGAACAAAGCTGAAAGAAAAAAAATTAGGAGTGGGGGGCATAATGACAAAAACAACCGACCAGGTTGACCCAAACCTAAAAAGACGTGTAATTCTCTAAAAAAAATTACCTAACCGGGCCGGTTATCTGACCTGATATTTTTTCCGGGACACGGGCTGAAAATTTTTTCTTACCGGACCCGACAATTTTTAATATATATTTTTTATATTTCAAATTATATTTTTATTTTAAGTTTCTTAATATTTTTACTCCAAAACTAAATTTAAATCCCTAAATTCTTTCTATGTTTATATTATATACTTTTAGATTTTAAGTTTAAATTTTTTAAAAATATTTTTATGCTTAATATTTATTTTTTAAAAATTTTAAAATAAAAAAATATATAAACCGAATATCCGATTACTCAGATACCCAAGAAGCAAAGCGAGTACCCAAAAATAATAGACTGAGACACAAGCCGAACAATGAGGTACCCGAATGAATCGATTACCTCTGCCCCAGATGCCTCCGTCCCTCAATTTAAGTCGATGTTAGACTTAATATGGCATTCCTCTAATATCCGATTATTATGCGTAATTGCGTAGGTCTAAAACATATGAACGATAACTTTTAAAATAGATATAATAATTTTGTCTTCATTACACATCACCCGCGGATCCGTGGCGCAATGGTAGCGCGTCTGACTCCAGATCAGAAGGTTGCGTGTTCGATTCACGTCGGGTTCAATATCCCGATTTTAGCGGTTCCATTTTTTTTTCTTCTTGCAAATATTAGAAAAACTTCCATTTTTACCGAGTAAAATGGCTGAGGCTACTGGAATCTTTCATAAGATGCCGTGTTTGATAAAATGATTAAAGAACGAGTAACACCAACGCAGTACACACTCTTTTGCTGTTAAGTTTGAGCTTAGTAGTTATGTTAGTGTAGTGAATTCTTTGTTAAATATGTATGCTAAGTCTGGTGATCCGATAATGACAAGGATGGAATATAAGAACACATCAAGCTGGAATGTTATAAAATCAACATGGAAGGATTCTTTGTTGCTTCCTGATAAATTCACGTTTATTAATGCACTATCGGCTTGTGCCAATCTTGAGATGTTGAAACTTGGGAAACAAATCCATGCTTGTATTTTTAGCACCAACTTTGATGCATATGGGCCGGTAGGAAATGCCTTGATCTCAATGTATGCAAAGTCGGGTGGGGTTCAAATTGCTCGAAAGATTGTAGAGCAGAGCGAGGTTTTCATGCCTTGATGCTATTGCATTTACGGCTTTGTTGGATGGATATGTTAAGCTTGGAGATTTGAGACCGGCTAGACATATATTTGACTCATTGAGATACAGTGATGTGGTTGCATGGACTGCTATGATTGTTGTTGGATACTTGCAGAATGGCATGAACAATGATGCATTGGAGCTTTTTAGATTAATGGTTAGAGAAGGTCCTAAACCAAATAACTTCATTGGTTCAAAGATATTGTAACTCTTGCTCAACATGGTCTTGGAGAAGAAGCCCTTGAACATTTTGAAAAGTTGCTGGCAGCTGGAATTAAGCCTGACCGTATAACATATGTAGCTGTGCTCTCTGCTGTAACTGTTTTAATTCAAGAACGTTCGAATCAATTCAAACAGTTTTATCAAGCCTATAAATAAGAAAAAATTCTTTCACATATGATCTTTTAAATTTTCTCCAAAAAGAATATATACGCGCGCGTACGTGTCGAAGACACGTGTTACCCGTTACCCGAGCCCGGCCGGACGGCGGCGGCGGCGGTGCGCGAGGACTTCCCTTGTTCTTTCCCACTCAACAAGGGAGGGAGGAAGCATGGGTATAAATACCCTTCCCTAGCTATTTTCCCAACCAATGTGGGATATAGCTTTGCCTTTTGGTAACTTCTTGAAGCATTACCAACATTCCCCCACTAATGCGAAAGAATTCATCTGTATCTCAAACACAGCCCTCCTCAGACGAGCAGTTGCGGAATTAGTTGCTTAAGCACTAGTGAACGTATCTTGAACTAGTACATAGTGATAATGAGCGATCCTTCTCTTAGATAAGTGAAACTAGTCTTGAACTTTCTAAGATAGGGGTAAACTCATAACACACAACTAACTCCTTCATCCACCGAAGTTCTCGATGTGTAAGATATATATACACAAGTGTATATTTGGCCATCTTACCCTCAGGATTCTAGTAAGTGTTTTAGAAAAAACGGCCCAACGTTTTTCACAGAAGGTGGCTAATCCTTCTCACTTACATAGGTTATTTCATCAGGTTTATCTCGATATAAACCACCCTGAATCTGGACTATGAAATAATTAAGAACCATTTGTAATGGTTCAACCTCTTATAGACTTATGGTGATTTCTTCAAGTCCATTTAAAATGAACCACCCAGTATTGGGATAAGAAATCATTAAGAATAAATATTCAACCTCATTGTCGGTGAATTCAAAATGTCCTTCTCAATAGGATCATTTAAACTTTGAATTCATTAAGAGTTTCTCGAAACTCAACCTTTCTGGCGGTAAGTCCATATTTGTCCTTCTCAATAGGACAACACATTCATACTTGTGTTATGAACTTATTAAGAATAAGTATTCAACCATGATTCGGTAAATTCATCAAGTCTTTCTCACAAAGACCACCCAAAAACTGGGCTATGAATTTATTAAGAGTAATAGTACTCAACCTGGGCATGTACATTATTCGTCATAGGGATAGGCAGTGAGAAATGTACACTATGAGTCTTTCCATGGTTTCGTTTGACCACATTGAACTTAGATAACTAAGTTGGGTATCCACCATGAATTCCTCAACCAATGGGCTTTAAACCCATCCCCCTCGAAGAATCAAGGACCAATTTCCGACTTAACCCTTTGGTAAGCGGATCTGCTAGGTTTCTTTCCGACTTCACATACTCTAAAGAGAGTACTCCATTCCTTATTAAGTGTCTAACAGATTCATGCCTTATGCGAATGTGTCTCTTTTTGCCATTGTAAACATGACTCTTGGCAACACAAATCGCTGCTTGTGAATCACACAACAAGGAAACAGGAGGAGTCGGAGTTCCCCACAACGGAATATCGGCTAACAAACTCCTTAGCCACTCAGCTTCTTGCCCAGCTAAGTCAAGAGCTATAAACTCTGACTCCATAGTAGAGCGAGCAATACAAGTCTGTTTTGAAGACTTCCAAGAAATTGCTGCTCCTCCCAAAGTAAATACATACCCACTCGTAGAGCTTACTTCATCACTATCGGAAACCCAGTTGGCGTCACAATATCCTTCTAATGTAGCAGGAAAGCCAACATACTCTAGTCTCCAGTCCATAGTACCCTTAAGGTACTTAAGTAAGCGTCTAAGAGCAACCCAGTGCTCACAACTAGGGTTATGAGTGTATCTACTGAGTTTGCTAACAGCATAGGCAATATCTGGCCGAGTACAGTTCATTAAGAACATTAGACTGCCAATTATTTTGGCATATTCCGTTTGAGAAACGCTACTTCCTTCATTCTTAAAGAGATGTATGCTAGAGTCATAAGGAGTTCGAACAGGGACGACATCAAAACTGTCAAATTTCTTTAACACTTTCTCAGTATAGTGTGCCTGGCTTAAAGAAAATCCCTTTTCAGATTTGATTACTTTGACTCCTAAGATTACATCGACTTCTCCCAAGTCAGTCATCTCAAACTTAGTGGACAAGAAACTTTTTGTTTTGTTAATGGACTCAATGTTAGTACTGAAAATCAGCATGTCGTCAACATACAAGCTTATGATGACACAATCAGTACCAAACATCCTCGAATACACGCATGCATCCGAACCATTCACAACAAAACCAAAACTAAGAATAGTTTTGTGAAATTTCTCATACCACTGTTTAGGAGCTTGCTTCAGGCCATAAAGTGATTTTTTAAGTCTACATACTTTGCCTTCCATACCAGGCGCCTCGAAGCCAAGAGGTTGCTCCATATAGATCTCCTCATCTAGATCCCCATTCAAAAATGCAGTCTTTACATCCATTTGATGTACTTGCAACTTGTGAATGGAGGCTAGTGCAAACAATGCACGGATCGTTGAGATTTTTGTGACGGGAGAGTAGGTATCAAAGAAGTCTTGACCAAATCTTTGAGTGAACCCTTTGACTACTAGCCTTGCCTTATACCTTTGGATAGAACCATCTGGTCTAAGTTTCTTTCGAAAGACCCACTTACTGTTAATGGTTTTAAATCCTCTAGGCAAGTCAACTAATTCCCAAGTATGATTAGACATTATTGATTCTAGTTCATCTTTTATAGCGCTTTTCCAGAAACTAGCATCAATAGATCGTATAGCTTCTTCGTAAGTTTTAGGATCCTCATCTAACAAATATGCTTGAGCTATAGGATCAGAAAGAGTGTCTAAGTCATTTATCTCAGAAATGAAGGAAGTTATGAAATCTGGTCCAAAAGAGGTTTCAACTCTTTGTCTCTTACTTCTTCTAGGCTCAAATTCAATCTCTTGAGAAGACCTAGCAGGCACACTAGAAGAAGTGGATGGCAAGTTTTCTATTTGTGTTTCAACATTTAATCTAGGTTTCTTGAGAGGAAAGATTTCTTCAAAGAAAACAGCATCCCTAGATTCACAAATAGAGAAGTCTTGTAGAGTCATGAATCTGTATGCGGCACTGTTAGAAGCATAGCCTATAAACACTGCATCAACGGTCTTAGGTCCAATGGTGGACTTCTTAAAGTCTGGCAACCCCACTTTGGCCAGACACCCCCACACTTTCAGGTATTGTAAATTTGGGGCATACCCTTTCCATAGTTCGTAAGGGGTAGAATCAATTTTCTTATGAGGTACTCGGTTCAGAATATGATTAGCCGATAGAATGGCTTCCCCCCACATGTTGTCAGACAACCCAGAACTTATCAACAATGAGTTCATCATCTCTTTTAAAGTTCTATTTTTCCTCTCGACTATACCGTTCTGTTGAGGAAAATAAGGGGCTGAAGTTTCATGTATTATGTCATTCGTCTCACAAACCTCTTTTAGAAAATTAGATCCATATTCACCACCTCTATCAGACCTAACACGTTTTATTCTCCTATCTAACTGATTTTCAACTTCTGCCTTATAAATAAGAAAGAAATTTTCAGCTTCATCTTTAGTTCTTAGGAGATAAACTTTTGTAAACCTAGAGAAGTCATCTACAAAAGTTATGTAGTAGTGTTTTCCTCCTTTACTTTCAGTGTTTCTAAAGTCTGCTAGATCAGTATGAATGAGTTCTAACAGTTCAGTCTTTCTTTTAGAAACATTTTTAAAGGTAGGTTTTGCATGCTTTGCTTCTACACAAACTTCACATTTATTATAGTTTGTTATGTCTAGTTTAGGCAAAATATTCATATTCATCATTTTCTTTAGGGATTGAATATTTACGTGACCTAATCTAGCATGCCACATATCAATAGACTCAACAATATAAGCAGAAGTGGTAGCTTTATTATTTTCATTAAGTTGAGTTTCTATGACAAATAAACCTTCGCTTAAAAAACCTTTCCCGACATAATCACCGTTACGGGAAAGTACAAGTTTATCTGCCTCAAAAACTAACTTAATGCCTGCCTTATTTAAGAGGCCACCACTAATCAAATTTCTACGCAGGGCAGGCACATATAGGACATTATTAAGGGCCAAAGTTTTACCGGAAGTCAGCTTGAGTAAAACCTTGCCTTTGCCCACCACTTGAGAGCTGCTGGAGTTCCCCATGTACACACGTTCACCATTTTTCACGACCTCGAATTCGGTGAAGAACTCCTTCTTTGCGCAGAAGTGTCGAGAAGCTCCGGTGTCTACGACCCACTCGGTGTTCTTCTCTACGAGGTTGACCTCCGAAACCACCGCGGCTATGACATCATCATCCATGTTCTCTGTCACATGCATGCGTGGTCTAGTCTCATTCTGGCGGTCCGAACGGTGCTGACATTGGTACGCCTTGTGACCAGCTTGTCCACACACGTAGCACTTCATGGTTTTCACGTCGGGCTTAGCCTTCATGGGTTTCTTGAAATTTGTCGTCTTTTGTGGTTTGGTTTGTGGTTGCTTTTAAAAAGTGCGGTGAAAAAAGTGATTTTCAAACTAGCTGTTGAAAAGTAGTTTTGAAAAGCTGGTTAGTGTTTGTCATTGATGTCAAAAAGTGATTTTGAGGAGATAAAATGTCTATTTTAGACATGATATTGAAAAGTAAAATTAAATTTGGGTGATTGTTCAAATTAATTAATGTTATGATTTATGAAATAAATCAATTTCAATTATAATAAAAAATTATTTTTTTATAAAATTTAATTTGAAAATATAAACTACATTCTAAATTATATACGGGCATACCATTTACACATTAATAATAAATATAAAATAAAGTACAAATAAAACAATTTTATTTTCAATATAAATATTATAAAATATATATTATTTTACAATTATGTATGCATAAACATTATTTTAACAATAAATTATAATAAAATAATAAGGGTAAAAAAGTAATTTTATTTTTAAACTAGCTTTTCCACCCAATAAGCTATAAAATCCAGCTTCTTGGTTTGGGTTGAAAAGCTGGTTTTAAAAGCAACAAAAAACAGTCTGTTTTAACTAAAAGCACTTAAAAAAGTGATTTTTGGTTGCCAAACGCAACCAAAAACAGGCCCTTAGCTCCAGAGTACACACGATTGCATGGTTGAATATTTTGGGCTCATTGCGGGGGAGGGAATAGTCTTTCCGGTTACTGGATGTTCTTAACGAACCTGAATGTAATTCTTTTTTGGCTTAAGGGTGTAAGAAACCCGAACTTTTGAAAAAAAAATTAATCCCTTTAATTTTTTTTTTGCACTCAATTAAGTGCTTGTACCACGAACACTTGCACGAAATTTACATAGAAATTTCAAGTGCTATATGTGACTCAAATGTGGAACCTATATATATATATATTTATGTATGTATATACACACTTTCAAGAGTTTATATAATATACAACACAGCATGTTGAAAATCAATTTGATCTCAACCTTCCACAATGCAAAACTAACTATTTATATGTTCAACATCTCAGACCTCAGGACAAGCTGCTTCAAAAAAAAAAAACGTGGGCTGCATAAATTGATGCTACTTATGTTTATAATGGCATTTACCAAAAGGTTGTCTCCGTTTGCAGGAAAAACAGTTCTTGCAGTGATCATATAGCATTTCCTACTGTAGGGCTAGGCCGGTTCACGAGGACGGTTAGCCCATAGTGTACTCAAAGCTTGAAGACGTTGGATGTATTCTCCCAAAGCAAGTAAGCCTCTAGCTGACTGTCGAGTCGTTAGGATGTAAGACATCTGCTGTAGCGTTTCTTGTCGTAGGTGGTCAGCCTGCATAGAGAAAAATATTAGTCATTAGTTGAAACTTTGAAACATCAACCAAATTTCCTGTTATTTGAACTCTTCATTTCTTTTAAGTACTTATATTTGGCAGCTATTAACAAAACATATCAGACATGTTTGTATCCAAAACTCATTCCAAGTCAAGGTAAAATACTATGTTATCCAATTCTGTATGAGATCCAGATATGGTTACGGCTAACATAATACACATTTTTCTAAGTTTTTGATACTTGGAGGATTATACATTCATATTTCTGTATTCATATCTTAATATGCGCCAAACACAAGTATTTGTCACAGGTGAAATAACAATGATGAGAAGAGCAAATGTGAGAAGAAAAAAAACTAAAATAGTGTAATTGTGTAAGTTCTTGAATTAAACCTGTGAGACCATGGGGTGATTGTATAGTTACCTGGTTCACAAAGCAGACGAGAGCTTCTAACTTCTCCATTGCCATAGCCACCTGAGGAACATAAGTACCTTGACCCATTTGACCGGATGCTAATGTTGCAGACACCGTTTCCTGGAGTTTCTCCATGCCTTGCGAAAGGGCATCTTCAGCTTGCTGACATGATTGCTTCAGGTTACAAACTTCCAAAATTTGCTGGTCTGTCAAGGGGTCTATTTGAGGCACAAGCACCTGTAATCAAAATATAATCACAAAAAAAACATGATTCCACATTTGGCAATAGAGCTTGGACCAAAGTTCCAATGAAAAAGAAAATAAACTATGCCTTTCAAGTAATACGAGATTATATTTAGTTTATTAAAGCTTGTGTTGCTTCAACCCTTTCTTTAAGTATCCATATCCAATACCTATATCTGCCACTTATACGAACATGGATATAAAATATGATCCTCCAAATACATCAAAAATTTTCAAAAACCTGTACTCGTATAACATATTCTTGTACCCAACACTTGCATCTAAGTTAATTGTGTTGTAATCATGTGGGTGAAAAGACCAAGCAGAACCAACGTTGATAAGGTTAACAAATGGGTAAGTTCAGTGATCCAAAAAACTAAATATGTAGTTTTTGATACACAAATCCTAGAAACCCCTAGAAGAGAGCAATTGCAAAGTATTAAGGACAAACACAAAACCTATCAACTGCAGGAAAAAAGGAAGAAAAAAACAGAGAGAATAGATTTGCTTAGCAAGCATTTTCTTCATAGCTTATGAGATCCAAAAATAATGATTAAAAAAGCTTCAAATCATTTTGAAAAGGAAACACCCAAAATCCAGACAAGATGTAAGCATATGTCCATAGGAATTATTTGCACATACATCATCTATAGATAGTCATTGAATTTTCATCAATGCCACCCTGCAGAAAGAATTTGCAGTTAGATACTCAGCTATAAGTTCTGTAACTTCTGTTCCCCTCAAAAGAAATAAAACAGGAACACAATGATCAACAGTTAATTGAACTAAACAATAATTCACCTTAAGAAGTTCCGAAGGCCGAAACCCTCCAATCCATGAGAAAAATCGCTCCGCTGATGTTTTCCATGTACCGGACATCACATAGAAAACATCAGCCTTCGCAACGATTGATTTCAAGCGGAAAAGCTCAAAATAGTGGCTCATGCCACTTTCCACAAGTATGCGAAGCTCTATATCACTTATCTGGGCATTCAAAGCACTCCTCAGTTCACACATGTTTTTATTTTGTTCTTCCATCCAACGTTCGTATTTCATCTCAAATGCAGCAATCCCTGAAGAATTCTCAGATGAACTAATCATTTGATAACATTAAAGAATGAAAATTAACTTGGAACCAGAAGAAAATGGTGCTAAGGGAATTATTGCAGAAATATCGCATTTAACACACTAGATAGTTGCAATGGGACTTCATATAATACCAAAATATTTTCAAGGTGGTCTAACAATTACAGTCCAGCTGTCAATATTGACGACATTAATATGTCTTTATAGCTCATAAATAAAGAATGTAGCTTTGTTTTCAATCGAAAGAGTGAAATTGCTGATAGGCTTAGTCAGAAAAGGATGTATGATCTTCAAGAACATATGAAAGGAGGTGAAAAATTAACTCCTAAAAGACGTTTAATAAACATGTAACCTCTCTAGGAAAACTTGTAACGTCCAATGAACGAAGTTTAATCTGCTGAGATTTTTCTTTTAACTTGTGAGGAATGAAGTCAGCTGCAAATCAAGAAAAAAGTTAATTACCTGTTTCTTACATGACAAGAAATGGCCGGGTTATGCCATTTCTTTTGAAGTGTTATTCCACAGGTTTCACTAAGGTTGTAGGGGGTTTAATACTTTGGGGGTGCACATAATGGCCGGTCCAACTCATATCCTGGACATTGGTAAGGATATAGCTAGCCTAGGACCCTCAATCAAAGCACATGGAAAATCTTTGAAAAGAACTGAACATGCCCGAGTCCAACACTCACATCCAAATTCGAGTAACATAGAAGAATGTAGGTGCATACAGAACATATGAGCATCAATCATGTCTTCACTGTTGGAAACTTAGAAGAACTCTCCCAGGGCCCTCGAAATACATGGAAAAACTTCTAAAAAAATTGAACATGTCGTATACGATGCTTACATCCAACTCCAAGTAACTTAGAAGAATTGAGGAGCATATAGAATCAATAAGCATCAATCATGCATTCACTTTGGAGAAAATGTATTTCTCCTTTATTTCTATGATCACGAGGCAGACCTAGAGATCCATAAGCCGTAACTATTAACTGGCCAGCATGTTCGCATATTAAAAATTTCATGACTAATTTAATCGGGGTGGAGTTATAGGTTATTTGGCTCATTGAATGTAATCAGATGAAATTTGTATATCAAAATATATACATATGTCTCATAGAAGTGGAAATAACTAATAAGACATGGCTTGCAAGTTCAAGTTACAAATAATGAAACAACCAAAGTATTCTATAGAACTTCAACAAGAAAAAGCAATATTTAGAGCATAAGGTCAAAAGTAGTAGTGATAACTGAAAGTATTTTAACAAACAAACCTGAGTTTACTGCTCTAGAAATTCCAAGAAGACCAGCTTCTAACCCACCACCAACATAAGGACCCTGCTTTAGAAGTTTTATTTCTCAAGTAGCTTTAAACAGTTCTAAAATGACAAAAAAGAAAAAAGAAAAAGAAAAAAGACGGTATTAATCTTCTTCAAACCTGTTGCCTTGCATGTTCAAGCTCTTGCTCCAATTGAATCAACTTTAAACGACTATTTTCTAATTGTTGAACATATGCCTGAAAGGCAATGCCATATCAAGTTGTTACAAAAGATTGGACGATGCCTTCTGGCCATCTGTTTCAGTGCAAAACCATATCCATCTTACCTTTTTCCGCAAACGGCTTTTACGAGCAGCCTCGCGGTTTTGTGCAAGGCGTCTTTGTACCTACAGATATTAAAGGTAAATGCACAAAGAAGATTAGTCCTATTTAATGGAAACAGGTCACAAACTTGCAATAATTAATATGACATTCTATGAAATTAGCACCTAAAGAATAGAACTGCTTTGAGGAACACATAATTTTCCATTTATATTAGATTTGTTAAGATAATTTGCATTACTGAATCATCATTGACATGACTAGAAATTAACAAAAGAGAATGCAAACATTAGAAAAATACAAAACATCCGAAAATAAAGCCAGTAGCTTGCATGATATATTGGGAAAAAACACCATAATCACATTTCCAAGGCATCTTCACATATTTACCACCTTTTGGAACTGTATTTCTTCTGAACACTGGAAAACATGAGTCAGAATGCACAAAAATATGATTAAGAGTGGCAAAATAAGAGCTTCTTTGTTTGCAAGATAAAGAATGTGCAAAGGATGGCGGAAATGATAAAAAAGAATGCAACCTAGAAATTTAGAACTGGGAGTAAGACTTTCCTTTTCAACAAACCGATAGATACAGTCTATCCAATATCATATAGCTTGATCCAGACAATGTTTATATCCATTAACATGAAGAAAGAAATAAACAATCACAATCACATACAGTTCACAGCTACCTTATCAAAAGGTTTACTTGCTTCTTGGTCATGCTTGCTAGAAGGTGTTAGCATTTCATGTGAAGTAGTCTCAGACTGAAAAATTCAAATAAAAAGGTTACTTGTCTCCAAAATCAGATATATGTGATTAAGTACCGAGCAAAGAACAATATTTTCAAAATCTGCACCTCGTTTTCTAGCTTATTAGCCACGTCAACAATCACTGATGCAGATATATTTGCATTGCCGATACTCTTAAAATTTTCGCCCCACATGCCAATCTGGTGGATAGGCTCATAGGTACCCATGGTTCTTGAAGGCACAAACTGGGTGGACGGGAAGTCCATGCTTCTGGAACTGATTATAGAGGTGGCTTTTGTACAAATTAAATTGATATTGCAGGCATTTGGGAGCTTAAAGTCTGGCAGGAAACAACAGATCGATCTGTATAAGCTTGAGGAGAAGAACAAAACAAACAAGCAGCAAAGAACATAATTATAGAAGCTAATCACAGAGATGCTGCATATTTTAGGAATCAAAACTAATCAGAAGTGGCATTTTCAAATGAGAAACACCCATCACGAAATCAAGACGTTTAGCTAATGACATTCAATTGAGAGGTAATTCTTAACTGTAAGAACGAACGAGCAAGAAGTAAACACTATCGACAAACAGAGAGAGCAAAATCACACTAATCTAAACTTCCGTTTCAACCTCAATTCGAAAGAACCATTTACGAGCTCCTATACAAGTACAACAGCTTGAACAATCGTGACCCTGGTACTTTTGCAAGCTCCTATCATCTTTATTTCCTTCTTTCCGTCTTACCCCTTTGCATTAGTTTTGCAATCATAAAGTAGAAGTTCCCTCTCCCTCCTAGTCTAATTCAGTCATAATGGCCTTTGAAGATACTTTATACTGTGAAACTGCAGTTAGACCCTTCTATTTGTGACATTATAGAAGCTTAGCAGTTGAGGAAGATAAACCTATGCTTCATAGTAGCACCGGCAACAGCGGCGAATGTGCTGCACGGTGGTCAATTATAGTGAACAGTTAGTAAAGCATGGACCATCACATCTTTTTATGCTTCCCCAACGCATTTAGGATTCCACTAAAAAACAATCAATTATGCAAAATCAACTTGAATTTAGTGCTTTCTTCTCTGAAACACAGATTATTTTAGTCCAAGTGTAAGAAAAGATTGAAAACCAATCATGATTCTCCTCTATCCAGCTCATGTCTTAAGCTGTCGACTGTTGCCATTATTGGAGCTCACTGTTAACTTGTCTCTACTCTCTAGTGTTCATGGTGGACCTATTCTTAGTCCTAAAATTCTCCATACCATCAAAACTAGAAGAAAAAAAAAATCTTCCATAGGACCTTTCCTATTGTGCACAAAACAAAACTTGCAGAGAAAACAGTTTCTTCTGCTTCAGAATTTCAAAGCCTACTACAATCGCCACAGGTTGAATAAAACAGAAGTAGAATTCAAAGAAAACCCTAAATAAATAAATTATGCTTATGAATACAAATATGTATAAAGAGGATTTCAGGATGCAGAAAAGAATCAAACTCCATAAATCAAATATGAAAGAGAAAATTATTAACTCCAATAACCAATATTTCATCCTAGATAGATAAAAGAGAACAAAAGATGCATAGCTAACAATTAAATGCTAAACCCAGAAATAATCAAATTTGCCCAAAAACTGCCACAAGTAGGAAAATGCAAAAGCTGACCAACAACTTGTTTCACTGAAAAATTCTATTTTCTTAAACCAAAAAATAAAATTAAAAAACCCATTTTTTTTTACTTCAGAGAAAAAAACTTAGTTTAAACAATTTAGCCAGTTTTCAAATATCATGTTTCCTGTTGGTTTTCTCCCCAACTTTCCCGGAAACCAAACACCCCCCAATTTTTTTTCAAAAAAGAGAGAAGAATAAGGGGGGGAAACAACCTTTTAGTTTAAAGGGTAGTTGGAACAAGTTTCCCGCTAAAATTATAGTACCAAAAACAGCAAAAAGCAGAAGCAGCAAAAACATGTTGAAATTTTAACAAGCAATGGCTCCTTCTTCTATCCGAAACCGCCCTCAGTCCCATTATTCCCATCATCAGTCCCAGACTCCCAGTGAGAATACCGCACCTTAATATACCCCATTCAAACTGTTCCCCAATCTTTTAATTAATTTATTATTTTTAAAATGTTTTTTCAACCACTACTTTGTATTCTTTCGTATAATTTTTCTTATTAATTATCACCTTTGTATTTTTGTCTTCGTGTTATCGTGATCCTACACTGACTCAACAGCACTACCATTAACAGTTTTTTTTTTCATTTAAAAAAAGAAAACAAATTTATTTATTTTATAAAAAAAATGTTCTCTCCAGTCTCCACTACCGTTAATATGCGCACCAGGTAGCGTCTTATCCTACGCGCCATTTCCTCTTAACCTACGCACGCCCTTCTTGCTTGTCTTGATAGCCCACGTCATTTTCCGACGGACTTCTTTTTTGTCTTTAATAACGGGTTGATATTATTTGACACAGAGGAGAGTGAGATTTACGCTCTCCTTCGGAGCGTGGGCGAAGAAGGGGACAAGGATGGATGTAAAAGGCGAATAGATGGGTTTCGCGGGAGGTGGAGTTGATGTGTGCGTTAGACCAGCTATCAAGGCGCGTGGAAAAAGGATTTTAAACTTTTTATCGGTTTGGTTATGCTTTTGGTAGTGGCGTGGTAACGGCTATTCCATTGATTCGGGGGTAGGGTAGCAAAAAGAATATTGGAGTTTATTAATACTTTGGGGGTTTATTTGGAATACTGAGATTCTGTAACGGGAGGTGGAGTTGATGCGTGCCTAACATTTTATTTCGTAGTTTAGATTAAGTTTTATTGTGATAAAGTTAGTTTTTTGTCGTTATCTAATGAAAAAGCCACGTGGTATAGTATTTTTTTAACTTTTTATTTATTAAAAATTTTAAAAATTAATTATATAAAAACTTAAAATCTTTAATTTTTTTAAAACATCTAAACCCTAAATCCTCAAATTTCTCCCCTCTCACCATTGGCCACCATTGCCTTCATCGCCCCCCCATTGCTGAAAATCTCATCATCCTGTCGTCAAAAATCAGTGAATGAACCAGCGATTGCTCAGTCAATGAACATCCAACAATGAAGAAAAAGAGAGAGACCGATTGAGTTTTTAATCGACGTTTAGAGGGTGGAGGATGCTAAACGGTAAAATACTCGATGCTTGGGTAGTGAACGATGAACCGCCAACATGTGAGAGATGTCGGACGGTGAGGGAGATGTTATTTGAAGGTTGATTTAAAACTTTGGCGTTTTTTAAGAAGTTTATATTTTTAAAGAAATTGAAAAATTGAATAAATAGATAAAAAAATACGTCACATGTCGTGTTTTTATTGATAACGGAAATTTTTTAACGCCGTTGACAAAAAATTCTAATCTGAATTATGGAATAAAACGTTAGGCACCAAAGTGACTTGAAAAAACGTTAGACACCAAACTAAAAAAAATTATATAGGTTGGACACCTTTTTAACTATTAAGCTAAATATTTAAAACTTCTAATTTTCTTTTAGCTTGTTTAAAATATTGAATATATATGCTGATTACTGAATTAAAACCACATTAGACCCTTTCTATTTTTTTAATCATCACTTAAATTTTATTAATCAACATACATATTTAAAAGTTTTAAAATGTGTTTTAAGGTGAAAAGATACTTTGTCGTGTGTAATATGTGTAAGTGTTATTGTTATACTTAGTTTCTTCACCTCCGGAATTCCGAAAATAATTCTTTGCACCTTTGTATTGGACAACTCCGATGATCATCTATAGCAACAGTCTCTCCGAAGCTAGGCTTTACCAGAAGCCTCATATCAGTGGAGTCTCAGATAACTTTGTTATACCATGTATCTTCACATCCGAAAATGACATCCAAATCCAATTAGAGATGGGCATTTTACTCGAACTCGATGGATTCTGACCCGACTCGACTCTACTCGTTTCGTGTTCATCCCTAGTTCAACGCCTCCGCACCCGGTGGCTTCGGAGGTGGTCCCGAAACCTTACAAATACCGAAGTCACATGAAACCGGAACAAACGCTGTCAGATCACATCCACGTAACAAGACTGTAGGGCCCAACTTATAATGAATCCAATTTAATCTAAAATCCAATATACCCTAAAGTATCCAAACTTATAATGAATCAATATAAATTTCGGACCTCCAGGTGGCAATAGATTCAGCAACTTATAAACAGTATAATGTGAGCTATGTTTTTAATAGTGTAGCAAATATTCAAATTTAAGTATCTAATTTAAAAATCGCATCGTATCGTCTTTACCAAACTTTAGATTTTAAGTTTCGATCATTGAGCATGTATGCATATTGTCACGTCGGTAGACTGCAGCTAACTCGATCGTGCGGCCTTAGCTCGCTTTCTCTAACACTTGCGACTAAGTAAGCCTGAAACAGTTAAGCACAAAGGCTCAAACTCTTGCGGAAAAAGACAACGAAAAGGGAAAATGACAAACACAAGAGAAGAAGTGTTGGGAATTTAAGTTGTATTCCACAATGAAGAAGTGATGAAGTGAGGAGGGGCAAACCTCTATTTATACATGAAGCCCCGTACATCCAACGGTCCAAATTAAACTAGATGGACGGCTCAGATCGCCCAAAAATCTCTAAATCCCTAAAAACAAGGGGAGCCATGAAATTATTAAAATAAATAAGCAAAATTAAGATTACATGGATTAAAATAGCTAAGACTTATTCTCAAGTCGGACTGGACCCTCATGGGCTCGGTTGGGCGGACCCATGGTGCTGAAACAGGCCCCCATGGTGCGGAATCAAGCCCCTAGGGCCCCTGGTGCGTGCTGGCTGCACCCTGGTGCAGGCAGAATGCACCCTAGGGTGTGCTGGACGAACCCCAGTGCTGAACTGGCTCGGTCGCGGTCTGGCGGTCCGTGACATTCTCCCCCACTTGAGCTAGCGACGCCCTCGTCGCGCGGTCGGCATGATACTGCTCAATTTGATCTTTGAACTGCCAAAGGTCCTCGGCTAGCTCCCAACTCCCCTCACTGTCGGGAAGTCCCTTCCAAAGAACAAAATACTCATGTCTCAGACGGTGACCTGGTCGACGAATCACTCTTTCGGCTTGGATTTCTTCGACCTGGTTCTCATAAGAAACTTTCACTCCGACTGGTGCTCGGTGTGACTTGCCTCGATCTGGATCCTTCTCATCCTGGTGGAATGGCTTAAGTAAGCTGACATGGAACACGGGATGAGCTCGGATGGATGATGGTAACTCTAGTCGGTACGCCATGGTGCCGATCCGCTTCAAAACTCTGAACGGACCCTCGTATCGTCGCACAAGCCCCTTGTGCACGGTTGGGTTGCGCAGAATCCCGGTCAACTTGGCTAGGACAAGGTTGCCAACTTGAAAGTTTACATCTCTGCGCTTTCGATCTGCCCATCTCTTGGTTCGCTTCCCCGCCTTGTGCAAACAAGCTCGGGCTAGCTCCTGATGTTCTTGCCACTCCTTGGCATAGTCATGTGTGGCTGGAATAGGCCCATCATACTTGGTAGCAACCGCGTTGGGCGTGAGCGGTTGCTGCCCCATCACAATCTCGAACGGACTCTGACCTGTGGCTTCGCTCCGTTGTAAATTGTAAGAGAACTGAGCCACGTCTAACAGCTTGGGCCAATTCCGCTGCGTGGCACTCACATAGTGCCTCAAATAAATCTCCAAAAGTGCATTCACCCGTTCGGTCGGTCTGTCTGTCTGTGGGTGAACACTCGTCGAAAAGTTCAAGCTCGATCCCATAAGCTTGAACAGCTCGGTCCAAAATCGCCCTGTGAACCGTGTGTCCCGGTCACTGATGATAGTCTTTGGCACGCCCCAATATTTCACCACGTGCTTAAGGAAAAGTCGGGCTGCTTCCTTGGCTGGGCACACCTTGGAAGCTGGGATGAACGTCCCATACTTCGAGAACCTGTCCACGACCACCATGATACTCGACAACCCGTCAGTACAAGGTAAACCAACAATGAAATCTAAAGAAATACTCTCCCATGGTCGGTCGGGTATCGGCAAAGGCTGCAAAAGTCCCGCGGGCTTCTTCATCTCTATCTTGTCTTGCTGGCACACAAGGCAAGTTTTCACATAGGCTTCAATGTCTGCACCCATGTGAGGCCAATAGTAATCTCGGGAAATGAGGGCTATGGTCTGAGTAATGCCTGGATGTCCTGCCCACATCGAGTCATGACACTCCTTCATGATCTCCTTTCGCAACTCACCAAATTGCGGCAAATAAAGGCGGCGGTCTCGGGCATATAACAAGTCCCCTTCGAGGCAAAACTTTCTGGTTCTGCCCTCTCTGACATGATCTATCAACATCTTGGCTGTTGGGTCATGAGATAGCCCCTCTTTGATGCGCTCTAACAAGGTTCCCACAGGCAGGCTGACTGTCTCAATGTTATACCTTCGGCTAAGTGCATCGGCAACGGAATTCACCTTCCCTGGCTTGTACTCCAAGGAAAAATCAAACTCTGCTAAGAATTCCTGCCATCGGACCTGCTTGGGAGAAAGCTTCTTCTGGGTCAGAAAATAACTATTTGCAACATTGTCTGTAAATACAACAAACCTCGACCCAAGAAGATAATGTCGCCAAATGCGCAAACAATGAACCACTGCCGTCATCTCCTTCTCATGAACCGTGTACTTCTTCTCGGTCTCATTAAGCTTTCGGCTTTCATATGCAACCGGATGTCCCTCTTGCATCAAGACTCCTCCAATGGCAACGTCTGATGCGTCTGTGTAAACTTCAAATGGTTTGGTGTGATCAGGCAACACCAACACTGGTTCGCTCACCATGGCCTTCTTCAATTCTGCAAAGGCATTCTGACACTCAATGCCCCAAACCCACGCCTTGTCCTTCTTCAATAGCTTGGTCAAGGGTGCGGCAATCTTTGAGTAACTCTTCACAAACTTGCGGTAATAATTGGTAAGCCCAAGGAACGACCGCAGCTCGGTCACCTTGGTCGGTGGACTCCACTCATTTATAGCTCGAACTTTGGCTCCATCCATTCGGATTTTGCCCCCACCAATGATGTGGCCAAGGAAAGGAACTTCTTTCTGAGCAAACGAGCACTTCTCTTCTTTCACATAGAGCTCGTTCTGCCGTAGTACTTCGAACACCTGTCTCAAGTGCTCAACATGCTCCACAAGAGATTTGCTATATACAACAATATCGTCAAGGTAAATTACAACGAATTGATCTAAAAACGGTTGTAGTACCTTGTTCATAAGAGTGCAAAACGTTGCTGGAGCATTCGTGAGGCCGAACGGCATCACCAGAAACTCATACGAACCATATCGGGTAACACACGCTGTCTTCGGCTCATCCCCTGCGGCTATTCTGACCTGCCAATACCCGGATCTCAAGTCCAACTTGGTGAACCACCTTGGACCACCAAGTTGGTCGAACAAGTCTGCAATAAGCGGGATCGGATACTTGTTCTTCACCGTGAGCTTGTTCAAAGCTCGGTAATCAATGCACATTCTGAGGGATCCGTCAAACTACTTCTGAAACAGTACTGGAGCGCCGTAGGGTGCTTTAGACGGTCGGATATACCCTGCCTCTAGGAGTTCTTTCAACTGTCTACGTAACTCCTCTAATTCGGGCGGAGCCATTCGGTAAGGGGCCTTGGCTGGTGGCTCCGCATTGGGCACAAGCTCAATTCTGTGGTCTACCTCCCTCTTTGGCGGCAGACTCTTCGGCAATTCTGTTGGCATCACATCACGGAAATCTGCCAACACTCGTCCCACCTCATCGGGGACCTTCTCGGCAATGACTGGTTCATCTACCACCAATGTCGCTAGAAAGGTGGGTTCCTCCTTGCGCACCCCCTTAGATACCTGAATAGCTGACAACATTCGGGCCCCAACTCCGGTCTCTCGGCTTGCCGAAACAACACATTGGTGCCTCGGATCCAAGATGCACAAGCAATCGGCAAAAGGGACGGGAAAAGCATTAATCTTGTCAAGGAAGCTAATGCCAATAACAAAGTCAAAATCATCAAGTGGAATTACCTTGATGGCTTCCTTACCCGTCCAACCTCCAATGTCGAGCTTAACCCCTTTTGCTACACCAGCAATCGGAGCTTCTTTGGAATTGACTGTCTTGATGAACCCACTCGCATTCTCCACATGAAGGCTGAGTCTCTTTGCTGCTTGTTCGGATATGAACAACTCTGAGGCACTCGTATCAACTAATGCACTCAGCTTCTGACCGGCAACAGTGGCATCTACAAACATTAGACCCTTCTTCTTGTTGCCTTTCTTAGAGTCCATGCAACTAAGGATGGCTCCCATCTTGTGAGTCTCATTCTCACCAGCATCCTTCTCTTGGATGGCAGCAGCTCTCGAATTTTGGGGGCAGTCCCTCGCTATATGTCTTCCCCCACAAGTGAAACAACCGTTATTGTGATTGTTTCTCTCCCATGGACGTCCCCTTCCATGGGGTGGCCTCCTATGGCCGCCTGGAGGCCTATCGGGCTTAGTTGCTTTGTCCTTGTCTCCTCCCCCACTGCTCTTGAACTTCAGCTTCGGTTTGGATGACTCGGGTTTCTTGTTCTCAAACTCGGCTATGTCTTCGGCTGTGGAAAGGGCCGATGAAAGGTCTTTAACTCCCATACGCCTCAACTCCATCTTCGCCCACTTCTGAAGCCCATTCATGAAGTCGAAATAGCCTTCATCTTCACTCAAACTCGGCAACTGGAGCTTAAGTTCTGTAAACTTCCTCACATACTCGAGGATTGTCCCATCATGCTTTAGGTTGCGCATCTTCAATCGCGCCTCTTGCTGAGCATTCTTCGGATAGAAATGCTTCTTAAACTCATACTGAAAGTCCTTCCATGTCCTGAAGGGAAGTGTGTCGCCTTCTTCTTCATCACACATACGTCGCCACCACAACAAAGCGACATCGGTAAGGTAAATCGAAGATGTGTTTACCTTAGTCGTATCATCATCGACACACGGAAGTACTGTTCAAGTCCCCATATGAAATTATCCATATCTTGGGCTGCTCTCGACCCGCTGAACTTGTTCGGCCGTGGAGCGTCTATCTTAGGCTTCGGTGCTGCTACTTCGGTAAGCATCCCACTCTTCATAGCTGCTTGGTAAATGCGTAGTTCACTCTTGAGCTCCACAATTTCCTCTTTCATGGCGACTATCTGCGCTTGCAGTGAGTTGTCACGATCATCAAGTTTGTCGTACATCACACTTAGGAGGTTATCCAACTCCTCTTTGATCTTCCCCCCAAGGGTCTCGACCAAACTCGCATGTGACTCATCGTCACCCGGGTCTCCTTGACTTCCCTCACGGACTCTTCAAGTTTAGCGGCCCTCTTATCCAAGGCTGCAACCATGTCCTTGGAACTTCCTCGCTTCTTCTCACCATTGCGGCCGTTACCTCCATCGGCTGCCTGAACATCACCTGTGTTCTGTGGTGCCATTTCTCCCGATCAAACTCGCTCTGATACCACTTGTCACGTCGGTAGACTGCAGCTAACTCGATCGTGCGGCCTTAGCTCGCTTTCTCTAACACTTGCGACTAAGTAAGCCTGAAACAGTTAAGCACAAAGGCTCAAACTCTTGCGGAAAAAGACAACGGAAAGGGAAAATGACAAACACAAGAGAAGAAGTGTTGGGAATTCAAGTTGTATTCCACAATGAAGAAGTGATGAAGTGAGGAGGGGCAAACCTCTATTTATACATGAAGCCCCGTACATCCAACGGTCCAAATTAAACTAGATGGACGGCTCAGATCACCCAAAAATCTCTAAATCCCTAAAAACAAGGGGAGCCATGAAATTATTAAAATAAATAAGCAAAATTAAGATTACATGGCTTAAAATAGCTAAGACTTATTCTCAAGTCGGACTGGACCCTCCTGGGCTCGGTTGGGCGGACCCATGGTGCTGAAACAGGCCCCCATGGTGCGGAATCAAGCCCCTAGGGCCCCTGGTGCGTGCTGGCTGCACCCTGGTGCGGGCAGAATGCACCCTAGGGTGTGCTGGACGAACCCCAGTGCTGAACTGGCTCGGTCGCGGTCTGGCGGTCCGTGACAATATATTTGATTTGTTAGTGTACGAAGTTTTTTTGTTCACAAACGCTGCTAATTATTGTGGCACTGGATTCAGCAGCATTTCTTGCGGTGTTCTTTCTAGTGCCAAGATGATTTTTAACGGTGTTTAAAGACATCGATGTAGAACTAAGAATACGCAGTTAAAAATTAATTTCACTGTAGCGTGTGCTTAATACTCAGAGCTCAAAAAGGGTATTTTACCGACTTATAAAAATGTAAAGCAATATATAGAACCAAGCCAACCTATTCTGGTTAGTGAACATTGAAGACCGGATGACATTTCCTAAGAAACAAATGTGTATATTTTCCTAAAATTACTTATTCAAAACAAAATAATACAAATTATAACATTTTCAAACTGTAGTACTGATGGAATAGAAGAAGATGGTGTGGAAAACGAAGTACTTATTATCGAGGAGCTGGAAAGTACTGTTGTTGCTGCAGGAGATGGTTCCTCAACAGAACAAAAGGACATCTTTGTTGAGAAGAAGAGCCATTGTTCAGGAAAAAGAAAGCTTCAGGGTAAGTGATAATTATGGATTGTAATTTCATGAATTGGACAATTCTCACAATATTAATTGTATTTACAGATGAGGAAGCTATTGAGAACAATAGGCCTCCAAAAAGGCAGAAACGGAACTCTGATCATTTACAAGTTCCAGAGCAGCAAGCCACTTATCTTACCACGCAACTTGCTGCTTCTCAATCCAACTTTTCTTCATCAGATTCCACAGATAGTGAAGATACGCCCAAGGAACAAGATGGTGAGTCCTCATTTCTCAATCAGATTTTCAAAATAAGAACTTTGGTCCAATTCTTTACATAATTTGATCACCTAAATCCCTCAAAAACACATGTACATGAAATCTTTTCTGTCATTTGTTTTGTTAACATTAAAAGGATTCTTGTTTCCATCTCCACCTTCACAAAAACTTCCTACCACTTCTCTTAGAGTCGACCATGTGTCGTATAATATTTTTTTTGAATAGCCTAAAGGTGATTACAATATATCCGCATATGCAAGGGGTGTTAATAGTTTATAAATTAACAATATTACGTGATTATTCACACAAAATATTTACTCATAACCGGACTTAGATTTCTTTTATCCACAAAAAAGCGGACTTAAATTTGGTATCTGAAAATGTTCTAATCTCTCATCTTATCCCTCGAGTGTTTGCCAGGAAGGAAAGTAGCCATTTTCTAAGGAATTTAATTGGTGGGAGAGTTATCCTCATGTTTAGTATGATAAAATGCACTGATTTCTTTATTAAAGAACATGAAATATAAAAAATTAGATTGAGCGTTCGATTAAATCAAGTAGAAATAATTTGAGTTAATCGAATTGCAATTTTTTATTTTATCATCCTAGTTCAATGTTAAAAAAATTAATTGAGTTCAATGAAACAAAAGTCGAATAAATTTTTTGAGCTTAAAATGTTTAATTAAACTTCTTGACACTACGGCTAAAATTTAAAGTTAGCGTAAATAAATTCAAGACCATAAATATTTAAAAACACTTTCAAACTAAAATAATATAAAAAATCAAGTATTTTTTTTGTTGCCTCTTAGTTCTTTAAGAGTTTGCCTTGACCCGCTTCGCACATTTAACGCTGGTGAGTCTTCAAACGAAAATTTTCTGCATACACAAAACGTTGTACTCGTGACCTACTAAATATTTCAATGGGTAAAATTTTGATACACAAGTTGTGTAAAACTAATTTTACATAAGCGTGCATATTTACACTATAAAACTTAAATCCTAAATTCTTAACCTTAAACTTTAAACCCTGTACCCTAAATTTTAAATACTAACATTAAATTCTAAATACTATAAATTGATTTGATAATTTAATTGTTCAAGGTCACGACGTTTAAGTATTTTTTAAGAATATTTAATTTATTCACAATTCTATAAATTTAGAAAATTTTAGGGTAAACTATGTTAGGTACCACCCAACTATGGGAAGTGACCTGTTTTTACCACCAACTTTCGAATTGGTCTAATTATACCACCAAATTGTAATTTCAATCTCAATCATACCACCCCACCGTTAAGAACATAGACGACGTGATGATATGTACATCCTTTCCCGTTAAGCCGCTGACTTGGCGTATTAAAAATTATTTTTTTCACGTAATTATTTTTCAAAGTAAAATAAAATTTGCTTCAAATGCAAAACGACGTAATTTTAACAAAACGCTACTTTTTAATCCTTAAAATTTTCAATTAAATTTTCACCATCCCTAATTCATTCCTTTTCTCCACCGTCTTTACTATTTTTATAACTCCCAAAACCATCAACCTCTTCCCTGTATTTTCAAAAAACTCATGTTTCTCAAAGGAGTTTTGCCTCTCCAAGTTTTACTTGAAGAACCACATCATTCTCTCATCCTTTCACAAAGTTCAGTTGTTGATTTCACAACAAAGATATCTTGTTATTTTGTAAAGCTTGCCATTCAAAAGTATGCCATTCAGAATCATCATCACTCAACTAACCAACATCATGGTCGTACATTTTTTTTATTCTTTTTCTTTGCTCGCGAGTTTGGCAGTTGGTTTGTCTTTCCATAAGAAAACTGCATATGTTTCAACATCGACCAAATATCAGATCTTGTTGTTTATTCAGGAGCTCTTATGAATTCTTCAGTACCATCAAATAAATTCTTTTCATATCTAAATCTATGATTTTCATCTAACCACCGATGATGTCCCATGTAAGAAAACTTCTTTCCATTATACAACCACTTCGAGCATGTCCGTGCAGCACAACAAGGACAAACATAACGACCTTTGGTACTCCAACCAAATAAATTTGCATAAGCAGGGAAATCATTTATCGTCCACAATAAAGTTGCACGCAAATTAAAGTTCTCCTTCTTCAACACATCATATGTTTCGACACTCACCCATAATTGTTTCAACTCTTCAATGAGAGGCTGCATATAGATGTCAATATCATTCCCGGGACCTTTTTCACCTGGGATTATCATGAATAAAATAAAGGATGACTGCTTCATGCAAATCCATTGGGGCAAATTGTAGGGAACAAGCAGAACAAGCCAAGTACTATATGAAGTACTCATGATTTTAAATGGATTAAACCCATCATATGCAAGACCAAGCCTGACATTTCGAGGATCTCCTGCGAAATTTGGAAACTTTTGATCCAATGATTTCCAAGCTAAACTATTCGCAAGGTGCCTCAAAAATCCATCATTTGTTTGTCCATCATGATGCCACCTCATAGACTCAGCAGTCTTTGAAGACATAAAAAGTCTTTGAAGCCTAGGTATTAGAGAAAAATATCGCAAAATCTTTACTGGCTTCTTTCTTGATCGTGCTTCAACTTCGTCCTCACTCACGTTTTCTACATCTCTATTCATCCACCGAGATTTACCGCATACATGACAAGACTCTTAATTTTTTCGATCACCCCAATACAACATGCAATCATTCGGACAACTATGAATTTTCTCATAACCAATACCAAAATCCTTTATCACTTTCTTCATATCTTTGCTAGATTGAGGAATTTTTGCGAAAGGAAATATTTCTCCCAAAAACTCTAATAACTGCGTAAAAGAGTTACCGGTCCATCCTCCCAAGTATTTTAGATGAAAAAGACGAATGCAAAAGGAGAGTTTTGAATATTTTGATCCCTCATAAAGTTGTTCATTCATTTCATCAAGCAAATTATAGAACTTTGCTGCTTCTCCATTTGGCTCTTCATGGCATCCACTTCTTCTCATCTCGGAGGAATCATTAACACCAATATCACAATCTTCTATAACTGATTGATGATAATCATGCATATTAAATGCATCCTGCAGCATACCCTTCATGTCATCTTCTCTATTAGATCGGCGATGAGAATTAAGAGGATCAATCGAGTTACTTGTGGATGAAGCTCTACAAGGTGTAATCTCTCTATGGAATATCCATTTTATATATCCCTAGAAAAAGCCACAAACAATTAGATGTTCGTGTACAATTTCACGAATGTGCCAATTAATGTTAGCACACTTCTTACAAGGGCAAAGAATCATATCCTCTTGGCTTGCATTCGCAAAAGCAAAATCTAAAAAAATATTTACTCCATTTTGATAGCCGACGCTTACTCTTGGCAAATTCATTCAACTCCTATCCATTTTGTATTTATGTAATAATAAAAAAATTTAAAGCTTGCAAAGTTAAACCTAACATGATTATCTGAAGGATGAAGAGAGATATGTAACTATTATATTACCAATTAAGTAAAAGCCAAGTTAAATACATAAAGCATCTATCAACATACTTAATCCATTAGAACTATTTAAAGAAAATCAACAAAACATAAAAATTCAAGAGAAAGTTACATGTTGGGGAAAACCACCTTTGACAACAGAGAATTTATCAACAATTTTACAGCTCAATTCAAAGATGTGGGATCCCTCTCAACCTATTCAAAATATATAACTCGTTAAATTACTACTAAAAAAAATCAACTTTTAGTATACATAATTATATTTAAGTGAACAGACACTAAGGAATCACAAGCATGTATCATTAGGTCTAATTCAAATAGCCTTAAAAGTATGGTGATTTTATTTGATCATGTATATATGAATTTTTAAGCCTTGTAATACAATGATGCGGTTGGACTAGTTATAATACTTGAATTTGATCAATTGGAAGGTTAGAAGTTGTACCTTGTTCGGATGGATGCATGCATGATTGTTATTGTTGAATTGATATAGTAATAGAGATCATATTCTGAAAATTCTAGATCCAATTGACTCATGTACACATATTGATTTTTGCTATGAATGAAAGATGGTAAAAATGCAAAAGAAATACCATGCTTAAAGTGAGTTAAGTATTTGAAAGAAACTAGTTAATGCTGTATTTGACAATTGAGGATTTTGTTACGCTGGAATTGGTTTCATAATAGTTGGTAAATGAAACTAGGAGACTGTTTCTATATCTAAAATGAAACTAGGATGAGAGATTATTTTTATAAGGACTGCTTCACCATGATTTGAGGCTGCTTTGATTACCTAAGGGCTGATTTAGTATCATAAAACAGGATGGTACTGAAGAATGATATTAAAAGAATGGTTGTTAATGGATTAATCTTTGTACATTTAATTTTGAAATAAAAAAAGATAAAATTTTGCATTGAAATATATATTAAAAGAATGGTTGTTAATGATCAAGGAAAACTGAAGCAGCTCTAGCCCCTAGATATAATAAATCATGTTTTCCTAAAAAAATTAAGGAAAACTACACCAGTGACCACCGAAGATATTGGGGATACCTATTTGAACCACTGAACTAAAAAAACGTCAATCACACCACCAAACTTATTAAATCAACCTATTTTGACCACCGTCGTTAAAAAATTAACGGTGGAGTGACGGAACTGCCACGTGGCAGTTAATGGATATATTTAAAAATTACACACGTGTCAACACCTTATTGGAGGACTTTAATTATTTAGATTTAATTTTATTAATTTATTTTCCTCCTCCAATCAGGTGGTGACATCACCACCTATTTAGAGGAGGAAAACGAAATTGAGCATAAATGGCACCCAAGGGATTCAAACCTGGGTGGTGTAGCTGGAAAGGCAGTGGTTAAGCCACTGCACCAAGCCCAACATTGTACTTTAAAACACCCAATTTAATATATAACTCTTATTGGTTTCTACATTTATAACTCAAAAGCTCAAACCCTAAACACTAATTTCACATATATAAATCCTAAACACTAACCCTAAATATTTCAAATTAAACCTCAAACCCTAAAATTTTCAAATTAATTTCACGTTGAATATTTTAAATTAAACCCTAAACTCAAACCCTAAAAATTTCAAATTAATTCATGTTAAATATTTCAAATTAAGCCTTAAACTCTAAACCCTAAATATTTCAAATTAAACCCCAAACCCTAACCTTAAACCATAAATTTCAAATTAATTACACGATAAATATTTAGGGTTTAATTTAAAATATTTAGCGTGAAATTAACTTGAAATGTTTAGGGTTTAGGGTTTAAATTAATTTCACGCTAAATATTTCAAATTAAACCCTAAATATTTATCATGTAATTAATTTAAAATTTATGGTTTAAGGTTAGGGTTTGGGGTTTAATTTGAAATATTTAGGGTTTAGGGTTTAAGGCTTAATTTGAAATATTTAACATGGAATTAATTTGAAATTTTTAGGGTTTGAGTTTAGGGTTTAATTTAAAATATTTAGCGTGAAATTAATTTGAAAATTTTAGGGTTTGAGGTTTAATTTGAAATATTTAGGGTTAGAGTTTAGAATTTATATATGTGAAATTAATGTTTAGGGTTTGAGCTTTTGGGTTATAAATGTAGAAACCAATAAGAGTTATATATTAAGTTGGGTGTTTTAAAGTACAATGTTGGGCTTGGTGCAGTAGCTTAACCATTACCTTTCCACCTACACCACTTACGTTTGAATCCCCTGGGTGCCATTTATGCTCAATTTCGTTTTCCTCCTCTAAATAGGTGGTGACACATATCACCACCTGATTGGAGGAGGAAAATAAATCAATAAAATTAAATCTAAATAATTAAAGTCCTCCAATAAGGTGTTGACACGTGTCACTACCTAATTAAATAATTTATTATTTTATTAATTGAAAATTAGGACTAAATTGAAAGAATGTGTAAATAACAGGGACCAAATGTGTAATTTTTAAATATATCCATCAACTGCCACGTGGCAGTTCCGTCACTCCACCGTTAATTTTTTAACGGCGGTGGTCAAAATAGGTTGATTTAATAAGTTTGGTGGTGTGATTGACGTTTTTATTAGTTCGGTGGTTCAAATAGGTATCCCCAATATCTTCGGTGGTCACTGGTGTACTTTCCCAAAAACTAATTATAAAACTTTTCAATTTCATTACAGTATTGTACATTCAAAACCACAATTCTCCAATGAAAAACTTCAAGTCAAATATATATAAAAACATATATCGAACAAAGGCGAGCTCCAAACCCGAAAAATGAGCAACCCGTTGCTCTAGTTGTGTAACCTAGCATCTCCATCTTGTATGTAATCCTTTTTTACGACATTATTTCAGCTGATTTGCATTGAAATGGTGTAAAGCTAAAAAAAAGTTGATTACTATTCCAACATTTCTCTATTCGCACTGACTCAATTGCTTAGTCCAGTCGCATTAAACATTTAAATTAAGAATTTCAATAGAGAACTGTTAAATTTACAATTCATGTCTATTTTCCGTCAATTTTTTTTACAATTACCTCAAAATTTCAATTTCCATATAATAAAAAAATCCCGGCAAACAAACAAAAGCTGAGATGAAATGCAAAATCTTCATCAAGTTCACAGCTCATATCGCACAAGGAAGAATTCCAAAAATGGCTAACAATCTAGGGCGTAAAAAATACTAAAAATAGTTATAAAATAGATTCATAAACAATATTCTGGGGAAAAAATAAGTAGAGATAAGATTTGATCTACATACAGGTGATGAGTAAAGATCTAATCAAACAAAATAAGTCTTTAGCAGCGTTTTTTAGTCCTATAGCGGCATTTTAAAGCACCGCTAAAAGCTCTCCTAGCGCTAAAAAAAACGCCGCAAAAAGTACCGCTAAAATCAGCGCCGCAATAGTTCGCGTCGTTTGTGTGAAGAAAACGCCGCAAGAAATCATTTTCTTTAGTGGCGTTTGTATTTACAAATGCCGCGAATAACCATTCTTTAGCGGCGTTTGTACTAAAAATTATGTTCTTTAGTGGCGTTTTGATCTAAAAACGCCGCAAATAGTTGTTCTGTAGTGGCATTTGTGTATGCAAGCGCCACGAATAGTTGTTCTTTAGTGATTTTCAAAATGCCAATTTCTACAATTTTAATCCACATTCTTTTTCTCAAATAAACAATTAATCGTGAGAACGATCAAAAGTATACATTTAAAATAACTTCCAACATTACAAATCCATTTCCCCAAGAGTCTTGGCAAACTGGTTCAATACTGGATATTCCTACAACAGTTGCAGAGTTTTCAGATAGCTTCACCGAAGATTCCGATGATCCTTCACGCTAAAGAACAAATTCATCCCAAAGTAATAATAGTTGAAAAAGCTTTGGCAAGAAGCTTCCCACTGCTCACACTGCAAGAGTATAGAATGTCTACTTGAAAGGCAAAGGCGATTGTAGCTCAGCTATTATGGGAATTAGTATCTAGTATATCAGGACATAACAGTAAAACACGAATTCATTAATCAAGTAACAAATTTTCAAGTGCTCCATTCTTAAAGAGGCAAAGTAACACATCACTGTTTGTAAGAATGTCTACCTGAAAGGCAAAGGCGATTGTAGCTCAGCTATGAAAATAGAGGATAGAATCTGTTAGATGACAAGTTTTGAATAATTCAATATCAATCACTTGAGTGTGACTCAGCATACTCTACAAGCCTCTGCTTAAGGTTTTGGAATAAAGAAGAAACTCTCGAGTTACCAATCATAAGGAAAGAGAAGAAAGAAAGAGATTAAATGATACTACTAGCAATAACTTTCAGTTCTTGATGAAGCACAAGAAATATTTTCTTCAATCTTTTATGTCTTTGTCAATCAAAACAATTGATCAGAACATAAATCCAACGGAAAAAAAAAGTTTCAATTTTTAAAGTAAAAAAACTTCCAATTTCAGAACAGATACAGATCTTCAACATCCTTGCATTTTTTAAATAATAGAAAGCACTGACATTTTATTATAAGGCAAAGCACCAAATACCTTAATGAAACCTACCGTAATAGTTTCTTATTGCCTAAATATCATCATGTACAAACTAAAAGACAATCACATAATGAAGTAATTTTGCAGCTAGCAAATGATCTTATCCCATTGTTTCTTCACAAATATTGCATGTTAAATCCAAATACCAACTCAAGCCAGATGAACGAACTTGCCTTTCAATGGAGTCTGCAACATACTCCAATGAATCACTCAAGGACGCCAGCAAAACAAATTTATTGCCATCACGAATTAGATTCTCCTGCACAAGATATGTTAAAAGAAAGAATGACTACCTTAAATTGATATTTAAATGACAAGAATTTTCAAATTGATATAAAAGATGGCACCTGAGTTTCATAGCCAAGTCAAGCTCAAAAGCACAATAAATTAATATTTATGGATGATTAAATACTAAAAATCTATTTACTCAAAAGGAAATTTTGAAACAGTAGGGCATTAGCACCCGGCACATGTACTTGCTTAATAGGACGCAAATTTAAGAGGAGTTCACTTAGTTTTGATTCAATCTCAATACTTCCAGAATAAAAAAAAAATAGTTCCCACATTTGATTGACCAAGTGCATTTGGTAAGCACACACTAGCGGGATAAAGTCGCATCAATTTATCAATATCATGCCTTCCGATGACCATATAATTCTGCTTCTCAAGAACTGCCTGAAATATTAACGAAGTGTTTATGAACGAAAAAAATCTATTACTGTATGTATAGTAGAATGTACAAAATGAATGGTTAGAGATTAATTCTCTACTATATTCACATTAATAATAATGACAAAGAAGGAATTAGTTACAACTATCTCAATCAAAGAATTTCAACAAGAAGCATGCACATCACTGCTTCTCAGTTTACACACAAATGCATAACATTTTAAACATTATGTGTGGAATCAGTTTTGACAATTAACCTATTTTAGATTCTTTTGACATTTCTTTTGGAAACTTTTATAAGTCGTAAAATACCAATAGTATTTTTCTATTAGGAAAAATCTTTGCTTTTGTTTATACACTGTTAGTCTATTTCTAGCTGTACTCCATGAATAAGAAGAGCTATTGTGACTATGACATGTTATATTTACATCTTATCTTACAGGGACCCTACAGTAGACAGCCAAATTATATATCTTGAGGGGGAGAGAGAAGAAGAAAGCAAAAATCCTTCTACCTTCTTCCCATACAGCCACCTAAGGCTAAATGTCTTGTACGATTATAAACAACCTATCAATCAACAATATCTACAACAAATATTAATCAGGTGAAGACGTCTAAATTTTGAGTGCCAAAGTGCAAAAGAAAACCAACAAACTCAGAATCCAAATGACCCCAGGCAAAGAGGTAAGCATGAAATGGAACCAGCAGTAAATAAATCTCAAATTAAGTAGCTCAATCGCAAACTTTGAGTGCCAAAGTGCAAAAGAAAACCAACAAACTCAGAATCCAGATGACACCTAAACACCAACTACGACCCAAAAATGGGTAAACAAAAACGGTGGCTTAACCTAACTTCTGTATTCACAATAAATAAAGAATCAAATCATTTACAAATCAAAAATTCACTTCCTATATATTTCTTAAGCTTAAAACCCCTGAGAACGTACCTCCTAAACTAGGGTTTACGACGAATCAAATAGGTCAAAGAAACTAAATAACAACAATAATAAAAAGGATAGATCAAAGAAGAAGACTTGGAATGAGCGATAATCAAATACCTAATTAAGATTAAGATTAGCCCAAAATATAGATTCTTCAGTCCCACGAAACGCAATCGATAGAGATTATACCAAAACCGCTCGATTCTTCGAAAAATCTCTTCAAATTTCGAGCCAAATTTAGATACCCGATCAAACAAACAACAAGAAGATGTTTTTGTTCTGTCGAAAGCGAGAAAACGCCAGAAAGAAGACCAGCTTAGGAGAAAAGGAAGTAAATCTTTTTCTTTCCTATTATTTTTTGGAGGAGACGGAAATGGTAGAACGGCAAAATCGGTGAAATTTGGCACCTGTTTCAGCCCTTTAAAAGAAACCCAATCGCGACGTTTTTAAAAGAAAACGCCGTTAATACAAGAGTTATAGTTGCGCTTCCTCTGAACGCCCCAAATGATACATCTATTGCAGCGTTTTTGTATTCAACCGCCACTATTGATTGTTCTACAGCGGCGTTTCTATTTAAAACGCCACGATAGTTGTCGGTTTGTGGCGCTTGGCCCTCAAACGTCGTTATAATTTAAATATTAGTGGCGTTTATTTGAAAAACGCCACGAAAAGCGCCGCTATAGAACAAATCTGGTGTAGTGAAAGGGAAAATAAGAAAAATAAGATTAAAAAAATGGAAATTAAGGAAGGAGATGTTTTGGAGAGGACTAACCTTGGACTTTGTAGTTTGTAAAGTTTGAGAGGCCTTATCACTCTGATGATGATCACTGAGGTCTCTAGTGCAAGGCGAAGGAAATAATCTCTGTTTATTCGATTAATTTAATTAGTAAAAACACAAATATATTAAATTTAGAAAAGAAGAAGAAGCATGAGAAGAAATCATACAGGGTGTTATTGCATTGTGAAGGAGCGAGATCTGACCACACCACAATTGTGAAGACGCAACGATGGCGACGACGACGGCGGAAGACGTAACGACGGCGACGGCTAACGGGTGAAGCGATGACAGTGGGTGTGAGAGATCGATTAGGGCAAAAAGGATTTGGGGATTTTTGAAGCTATCGACCGATTTGGATAATTTGAAATAAGGGAGGGGTCAAAACGACACCCTTTATTGTGTTTTGATAATAACACTTTTAGCGGCGTTTTCAAACGCCGCAGTAAACAACCTATCCCAACGTTTGTCAACCAAACGCCAACAATTATCGACCCTCTGCGGCGTTTAGAAAAAAAGCCACTATATGGAACCTATTGTGGCGTTTGTATTCAGAAACGCCACTATGGCTCATACCTATTGCGGCGTTTTGGTCCCAAGCGCCACTATTTCATGTTCTATGGCGGCGGTTGTGCCACAAACGCCGCTAAAAGTGTAATTTTCTGGCGTTTTCAATACAAACGCCGCGGAATGTTGAAATTTGACGGTGTTTTCACTAGAAACGCCGCGAAAAACGCCGGTACAGACCGATTTTGCTGTATTGTTTGAATATATTTGATTGTTGATGTGTATGTGTGTCTATATATATATATATAATTATACCATGTACTGGCGGTGGAAACATTTTGTTTCCACAAGCGCCCTAATTTTAAGGGTTATAGATTCAATTTAAGGTTCATAGTTTAGGAGTTTAGGTTTATGTGCTTAGGATGTAGGGAGTATGGTTTGAATTTAGAGTTTAGGGGTTACAAGTAAAAATTTAAAATTCTACCATATTACCCTAAACCTAAACCCTAAATTCTAAGCCATTAAACTTGAACCCCTAACCTATAAACCCTAAACTAAATCTTTAACCCCTAAAATTAAGGCGCGTGTAGAAACAAAATGTTTGCACCGCCAATGCATCATATATTTTCTCATATATATGGTTTAATGTTTGGATTTATATCCAATACACATGCGGTGGAAATTTTTAGTTTCTACAAGCGCCTTAGTTTTACGGTTTAGGGACTTAGTTTAGAGTGTAGGGTTTAAGGGTTTAGAATTTATGGGTAATGGTTAGAATTTTAAGGGTTATGGTTAGGATTTAGGGTTTAGAGGTTAAAGTTTAAGTTTTAGTGTATTATGTTAAGGATTTAGGTTTTAATCTATAAATTCTAACCCTAAACCTTAAATTCTATTCACAATTCTTAAATTCTAAACTACTAAACCTAAACTCTTAAACCATTAAACCCTAAATTAAGTTCATAAACCCTATTAAAGCGCTTGTGGAAACTTAGTTTCCACCGCCAGCGTATTAAATAATTATACTTAATGTTTAGCCTTTCAAGATTTAATGCATACGTTGAATAGCCTAACCTTCATGTTTATCACTTCAATATAACAATATTTGTTACATACACACATAGCATAAGAGAACAATGAAAAAAAAAACAAAGAAATGCTGATATTCAATAAATCTATTCAAAGACCTAAAGTATGGAGAAATTATTAAAAGGTAATATATGTTTATACATGTTCTTAACTCGTTGATAATGCGCATACATCTTGTAGAGATAGCGATTTGAATTTGTGTCTCTTAAGATGAAGATCATCCACTTTTCTACTAGAACCCTTGTTAGGTTCCATAACATTAAAAATATTAGTATAAAAAGTATATTTTATTTTTATTGATAATTCTGAAATTAAATTTGAAATTAAATTTGGGTAACTTTACAGAAAAAGGACTAGTAAGAACAAGTGTGGTAACGAATCCAATTTTCATTTATCAAGATCAAATTTGGTATTTACTGTCTCCTTAGCCAAATTAAAAGGTTCGATAAAGTCGCTTTTCACAAAAGAAAATCAATTCTTAATACTCCATTTTTTTGTCAAATTAACTCATTTTCTTTTTTAAAGTTAAATTTGACTAATGACCTTAAAAAAATTAACAATTTTTAACGATTTTAAAGAGTCACGTATCACACAGTAGTCTACACACATTTTATGTTGTCACGGTGTTATTTGACTTATATGTGACGTCAATAAATAATTTAAAATCATAAGAAATTAAATAATAATAATAATAATAATAATAATAATAATAATAATAATAATAATAATAATAATAATAATAATAATAATAATAATAATAATAATAATAATAAATATGTATATACAGTTAGGCGGGATGCCATGACAATGGCATTAAAAAATTTAACATTTTAATATGCATTTTTGTTAAAAAAAAGCAACTGAACTTTTTAATGATTAAAATTTTGACCTTAAAGGCAATATTTAGCTCAAAAATGATGAGGTCCAAACTTACAAAACTAATAATCATTAAGGACCTGGGAGATTCTAGGGAACAACCTCTGATTAAAGGTTAAATGACGGCATAACCGGTTTATCGAGTAAAAAATTGTACACAATTTATTACGAAATTTGTACCGCTTTTGTTAAGAAACCTGTAACAGAAATGATATATGCATAAACTATTACAAGATAAGGATTTAGGTACATACATAATCTATTACGAGAATACCTATTATGCTACACAAACTGTAAGGTTCCCTGTATATACCAAAATTACTACAAAAAGTACGAAAAACCTTACAGTATTAGTAGGGAAAACGCTATGTACTGAAATTCTTATAAAGTTTCACCAAAAGCCAAAAAGGTTGAACTTAGTGTAATGATTTGTGTACATACACAATTTCCTACAAGAATACCTATTTTTCTACACAAACTGTAAGGTTTTCTGTATATACCAAAATTACTACAAAAAGTACGAAAAACCTTACAATATTAGTAGGAAAAACGGCGTGTACCGAAATTCTTACAAAGTTTCACCAAAAGCCAAAAGGGTTGAACTTAGTGTAATAATTTGTGTACATACACAATTTCCTACGAGAATACCTATTTTGCTACACAAACTGTAAGGTTTTCTGTATATACCGAAATTACTACAAAAAGTATATAAAACCTTACAATATTAGTAGGAAAAAATGTATGTACCGAAATTCTTACAAAGTTTCACCAAAGGCCAAAAGGGTTCAACTTAGTGTAAGAATTTGTGTACATACACAAATTTCTACGAGAAAACCTAATTTGCTACACAAAGTGTAAGGTTTAATGTATATACCGAAATTACTAACAAAAGTAAGGAAAACTTTACAATATTAGTAGTGAAAACGGTATGTACCGAAATTCTTACAAAGTTTCACCAAAGGCCAAAAGGTTTGAACTTAGTGTAATAATTTGTGTACATACACAATTCCCTACGAGAATACCTAATTTGGTTTACAAACTATAAGGTTTTGTGTATATACCGAAATTACTACAAAAAGTACATAAAACCTGTAACACCCGGGCTTAGGGCTTAGGTGAAAATAATATTTTAATATTATTTTGGACTCAGTTTTATAATTAAAATGGTTTCTAAAAATTTAGGGTTCATTTCCAAATTAAATTAATTTAATTTGATTTACTATGTTTTGCAATTAAACCCCAAATGGCCATGAATTATATGTCCTTGTGAATATTTCATTTCATTAAGGGCAAATATGTCATTTGAGCTTTTAAACTAAAACAAAGCAAAAACCCCCATCATCCACTATTCATTCTCTTCTTCATCAACGGGAAAACAAAGTGTGAAACAAATATTTTAATTTTGATATAACTAAAAACCTAAGGACTAAATCGAAAAAGTCAAAACGAATTTTAAGTCCTTAAAATATCCCCATATAATTTTAGTATTATGCCCAAGTTAAAAACATACATTTTCAAATATTTTTTTCTAAGTGTTTCAAGCCAAAGCAGTGTTTTTCAAGTACCCGTTTCGAAACGGCCCTAAGGCATTTCGAAACATTTTCACCACTGTCGACCACCGTTCCGAAACGTGTATCGAAACACTTGAAACCGTTTCGAAACAGCACAACTCGTTTCGAAATTGTTCTTCATGTTGGATTTAAAAAGGGCTAATTTATTTCAAATATTTCAGACTTTTAAATATAAAAGGGGTGTTTCGAAACGGATCAAGCCCGTTCCGAAACGACCCTTTGACAGTAGCCATTTCGTTTCGAAACGGATTAATCCCGTTCCGAAACAAGGGCTAGGTTTCAGTTTGAAAAATATGACCGTTGTATGTTTTAACTGATTTTCTGAAAACCGTTAAGGCGTTTCGAAACGGGCTAGGACCGTTCCGAAACGACCCTTTTACAGTGGCAAAACCATTCCGAAACGGCCCTAAGGCGTTTCGAAACGGGCTCTTAAATGCACCCCAACGGCTCTTTCTATTTTAGTCCGTTCCGAAACAGGTTTCCCGTGTTCCGAAACGGGTTGGTGCAGACTGCATTTATGGTGGCAAGAGAGGGTTCCAACGGCTCCATTTATGTTCCCAACCACCCAAACGACTAGAAATCAATGAGAAGGTATAAAAGAGACATCCAAAAGCATCAGCAACAACTATTGAACTTCAAGCAAACATCCAAACATCAAATTCAAGCATTTGAGCAAAAATCCCAACTTGTGTAAAATCCCAATTTGTGTTCTTCATTCTTACTTTGTAAAATTGGGTTGAGTGCTTGTATTGGGGCTATCATTTGTATTGAGAGATACCTAATTAGCCTTTAATTTTCTTTGTTCTATTGAGTGAGGGTTGGGTTGATTTTTGGGTAGAAAAATCAACCGATATTGTAAAGGGTTGCCTCCTTGTCCTAGAAAAGGGGAAGATCAATTTAGTGAAATTGTTGCAAATCCTTAGTGAGACTAAGGTAGTGGATGTAGAGTTCATTTGGAACTTGAACCACTCTAAATTCCTTGTTCATCATTTTTAATTTGCCAATTTCCACTACAATCCTTTAAATTTCCAATTCACCCCCCTCTTGGTAAATATCGATCTTTCGATCCACTCAACACAAAGGCTCCCAACCCATTTACTATTCCATTCCACAACTTCTCCATTTCAACTCCAAATTTAAAGGTAATGGTAATTTTGAACTCCCCTCACCTCCCTCTTCTTAAGAGTACCCTTCTTTTCTATTTTCATGAAGTTTTTAGAAAATAGGGGTTTTGAATAATTTGATTAAAAATGGTGCCTTTGTGTAGCTAAACCTAATATTTTGATTTATTATGGTTAGTTATGGAATATAGGAGCCAAATGATGTTACATATGTGAATTTCAAATGATTTTAATCAATTTTGGGAAATTTCGGATTTGGGTACCAAGGGGGTTTTAGGAGGATTTTAAAGGGGTTTTTGGGGTTGGTTAATGTTGGATTTCGAGGGCTAGTGCTAGTATGATATTTGAGGGTTGCTTTGGGTGTGTTTGATGGTTGTTTGGAGGCTTGAAATGGAAGATTTCAGTAGGTTAAGTGGGCTACTCGAAAATTCTGTTTTTGGACTTGTTGGGAGTGTTGAATGCTTGTTAATGTTAATCCGGGTTGTTTCCGACGATGTGTTATTGATTGTGGGTGTTTTGTTTGTGTTTGGGAATGATTAGAATCAAGTTTGGGCATCGGTGGAACATCGGAAGAGAATTCGGGAATTTGAAGGTTGTGCTTGCTTGGTCTTTGGGCTTGGAAGCTTAGGTGAGTGGTTAATTGTTTTAAACGGTTTTAAATTGGTTGGTTCGAGTATATGGACTAGGTTGGGCTTGGTAGACCCACCTAGAGTTAGGATTAGGGTGGTAGCCTAATCCTAAACTTGATATAGAGCCTTTGGTTGAACTCATTTTATGGTTGTGTATGTCTTGCGTAAATTGCGATATGAATGTCTATGTATATTGCTTTATACATGTGAAATGAGATTGAACTTATGATGCTTGAGACATACATAATGATGGTTGTTGGTGAGTATGTGCTAAGCACAAGGTTTATGAAATGAGTAATGTGATGTGAGTAAATATTGGCACTAGTAAACTTGGATACAAATGATCGATCATTAGGATGTTAGTGTGTACACATGAGTCTAAAGTCGTGCGTGGCCTTGGTGGCGTTGAGTCACCAAGGAGGAGTACGGGTTCGCCCGAAATTGTAATTGAATATAGTCGATGATGAGTGGAATCCCATCGACGGGGCGTGAGGATGAGTGGAATCCCCTCCGCGAGACCGGTGATGAGTGGAATCCCACCGAGGTAATGTGGTTGTTGGATATGAGTTTCCAACATGTCTATCCGCGTATTCGGGTCTTAACTAGGTGCCAATGTTGTTTGATGTGTATATCAATGTGTTGAGGTTCATGGTTCTTATTGGAATACTTGGTTGTGATTACATGTATCATGGAAATTGAGTTTATGATCATGGCTTTATTATTGTCCTTTGCTCATGTATATATCTTGTGGACCTTTGGTATGTTTGTGACTTACCTTGGCTAGATCGTGCTCGGACCCTGCAATGTTGAGGTTTGTTTTTAGAGCTTACCCTCACTAAGCATCATTGCTTACGCTCTCTTTGTTCAACATTGCAGATCCTTAGTTCGTGGGTTGCTCGGGCAAGTGGAGAGCCTCCAAGTGTGATTTTGACTTGAGTTCATCAAGTATGGATTTTAGTATTTAAACATGTAATGGTTTGAGCAATGGGACATGTATGGTTTTGTTGGATTGTTGTTGGTTGATAGGAGCATGTGTAGACTCCTTTATATATATTGCTTTTGCATGGTTGCGTTGCCATGATGAATGTTAACTCATGCCTATTTGCTTGCTTGAAATGTTAGCCTTATGCTTAAGAGTTATATATGTGTTTGGATGATGTTAGAATGAATGCATGCTTGTGAGGCGTTGCCTAGTGTTAGACATGTCCAAACCGTGTTAAAGCATGATAGTAATGTTGGTATATCTTGGGTTTAAATGTTTGGCTGTTGTATGGTGTTTTGGAGGTGTTTTGGGGCATCCTTGTGCCTCAAAACAGCCCAGAAAAGTCTGCAGACAGGGGGTGTTTCGGAATGGGTCCCCCTGTTCCGGAACGGTCCCTGTGTATATGGCCTGCCGTTTCGAAACGGATGAGGGTCGTTTCGGAACGTTTTCGCTACTGGAATTTTGAGAAATTGGCGAGATGAAGTCGTTCCGAAACGGACCTTTGAGGTTTCGAAACGGTCAAATCTCGTTGACCACGAGATATTGACCGTCAAGGTCGTTCCGATACGGGTCTCCCCTGTTTCGGAACGGTCACCTTATGGTTGACCCTGGCCCGTTGACTAAGTCAAGCCGTTTCGGAACACCCTATGGGCGTTTCGAAACGGCCTGCTGCAGAATGTTAAAATGAGCTGTTTAAATGTTGGGTTGGTCGGGTTTGATGTTATGATTGTATCTTCCGCTGCTGTGCCACACTTAGGTCTAAATTATGCATGTAGACAAGATAAGATAAAAAGAAATTTTCTGGGTCGTTAACCGAGGGGAAGCCTTAACGGGTTTCGCTTCGGTTTTCCCCGTGTGGCCCACTTGGACCGGTCATCCGACCAGACCGGGACGAGGGGGTTACAAAACCTTACAATATCAGTAGGAAAAATGGTATGTACCGAATCTCTTACAAAGTTTAACCAAATGCCAAAAGGGTATGTACCCAATTTGTGGTTTCGAAACCTCCTGAGTATACAAATGGCACATTGGCAAAGTGGTTCCGAAACCAAAATTGGGGTTTAGAAACCCCTAGTTTGACGTGTATGTACACATTTTACTACGAAATGTACCGGATTTACCAAAATTAGGGTTTCGAAATCCCTTGTGGTTTTGAAACCTCCCGAGTAAACAAATGACACACTGGCAAAGTGGTTCCGAAATCAAAATTGGGGTTTCGAAACCCCTAGTTTGACGTGTATGTACACATTTTACTACAAAATGTACCGAATTTACCACAAAATTTATACGAAAAACGGTATGTACCCAATTTCCTACATGGCTACACCAAGGGCAAGGGAGGTGAACCTTGGGTAAGGATTGGAAAAAAATGTATGTACCGATTTTCTTACCAAATGTACGTACATGTTTTATAAGAATTTCTGTATGTACACAAATTACTACCCAATGTACATAAATCCTTACAACTTTGTACGAAAAAAGGTATGTACCGATTTTCTTACCAAATGTATAAAAATCCTTATAACCCACTACAAACCTGTTTACCGGGTCATCTTTTTTTAATCCAACAGCCACTTTTAAAACCGACTTCATCCAATGACCCTAATTTAGTGGTTTGTATTTAGTCAGCTTTTAAGCCGTTTGTTTTTAGGATTTTTCTTGAGGACCTAAGTTATTTTTATATCTAAAATAAAAAGAAAACTTAAACTTCAAAAATTTCATTTTCTAGCATTATTATTCATTAACAAGGTAATATCATATTTATTTAATTGTAAATATATTGTATATTTTATATTATTAAAAATATTTATATATTTTTACCAATCTAGTAATATCCATATAACATATATTTATAATTTTTATAATATATTATTAAACTTATGAATTTTCAATAGAACTCTTTCCCTAAAATTTACTTATTCGAACAAAATAATTACAAATTATAGATTTTTAAATGATTCTTTCTAAAATGCAACTCTTTAAAAAACCTTAAAATTTTAAAATTACTCATTAAGAAGATGCTATTACAATATATTTTATTTTTATTAAAAAAATATACGGGTTAAAAAAGAATCACGCCATAAAATAACTCAAGAAAAATGAATAAAATCACAATACAATACCAAAAAAGCACACACAACAATTCAAATGCACAAATTATAAAAGTTTTGTATGACTCTAGATAAAGAACATCTGGGCATTATATTTAAAGACGAAAAATATATTGTAAGATACTAAAAGAAAACTACATGATCCAAAAATGGCTCAGCAATCTGCATACATCACAATATGGTAAAGAGAGCTACATTGCTTCTTGGTACCTTAAACTTATATTCATATGGGAATCAAACATGCTTATAGTCAAAAAAATGGCTCAACAATTTGCAACGGTCATCTCTGATTACTCAAACCAGAAGCACCCCAAAGATAATGTCAAGGTTGGAAAACTTGAACTACCCTAATCAAACCTGCAATCAAATACAAGTGTTAGGCTAAGAAAGATCACTTCAATCCAATTATTGAAATTCAGAGAAAAAAAAAGGAGAACAAATTATATTCAGATGTGCATCAAACATACCTACTAAATGTCAGAGCAATGTGCATGTGCAACCCTCAAAGATAATGCCAATATTGAAAAGTTTGAACTACTCTAATCGAACCTGCAAGCAAATACAAGTGTTAGGCTACAAGGAAGATAATTTCAATCCAAATCTTGAAGTTCAGAAGAAGAGAACAAAGGAGAACAAATTACCAAAAAAACAAAAAAACAGAAAGAAAGAAAAAAAATTCAAAAAGAAAAAAAAAAGAGAACAAGTTAAATTGAGATGTGCTTCAAACATACCTACTAAGTGTCAGAGCAATGTGCACGTGCAACCCTCAAAGATAATGCCAATATTGGAAAGCCTAAACTACGCTAATCGAACATGCAAGCAAATACAAGTGTTAGGCTAAGGAAAATCACTTAAATCTAAATCTTGAAATTTAGAAGAAGAAAACAATTTAGAAGAAGAAAACAAAGGAGAACAAATTGCCAGAAAACAAGAAAACAGAAAGAAAGAAAGAACCCCCCTAGAAAAAAGAAAGAAAAGGTAAATTAACGAAAGGAGAGAGGAGAGAAAAAAAGAAGGAAAAGTGGCATTTCACTTAGTATTAGACCTGGCAAACTTGACCCGAGACCCGAAACCCGAACCGAATTACCCGAATCGAAATCCGATTTTGACTCGAACATAATGATCTGAAGTTGATCCGAAACCCAAAATAAACCGAATCGAACCGAATTGAACCGAAATTTTTTGTTGAACCGAAATGGACCCGAGCCGATTTGACCCGAACCGAATGCTACCCGAACCGAAAGCTGAACCGAATATCGACCCGATTTTAACCCGAATATATATTTTTAACAATATAATAAATAATAAAAAGAAGTATGTTTTATTATCTTTTTATACTATATCATGGAAATTTGAGACCAACTTGACAATTTGAAAGTATAGAAATTTGAGATCTTGGTGACCAATTTTATAATTTCACCATAAAATATAGCATAAAATTGAAATTGTGGACTAAATTGACAATTTGAAAGTGGAGAAATTTGAGAGTCCAATGACCAATTTTATAATTATACCATATAAATAAATAGGGGTCAATTTTGGCTAAAAATTAAATCTTAGAAATTAAAATGAACAAAAATATCATTATATTAAATTAATAGACTAAATTACAAAGATTAGTTAATTTCGACTAAAAGTAAATTTTTAGAGACTAAATATCACTACGGGGAGGGAATTTCTATATCCGAAGTCTAAACTGTGGGGATACTTGTGACTAAATTAAATTAAACTAAAACTTAAAGTTGACTAAAATGTAACATTTTAAATGCAACGTGACCTAAAAAGTAATTAATCTCTAGCTTAAAAAATTGGTGGCTTATTTCGCTCAAAAATTTTGTCTTTTCTCTCTCTATTTTTTCTAATTGTCTTTTTTTTCAATCTAGCTTAAAAAATTGGTGGCTTATTTCCCTCCAAATTTTTGTCTTTTCCCTCTTTATTTTTACCAATTCTCTTTCTCTTTTTTCTTTTTTTAAAATTTAATTGAGTTTTAATTTAGATTAATTTAATTGAAATTTCACATTTAGTTTTAGAATTATTTTAATTATGTCCGTGATTTATGCTTTTAGATTTTAGTTAGCTCAATTAGATCCTAAGTTTAATAAATTAATTCATTTCAGAAATTATTATTATTATTATTATTATTATTACATATAATAAACTTTGATTTAATATAATTATACAAAAAAATTTGATATGGATACATGAAGCTTTGATTTAAATATTTAATCAAATTCAAATACATAGATTAACAAGTTGAATCAGAATTAATCTCATACATCAATAACTCTAAACTAAACCATAAATACTAAACTTCAAACCTTTAACCCAACTCAAATCGAATTGACCCGAAAATTTAAATGTTGAATCGACCCGAAATCGACCCGATTTTGACCCGACCCGAAAACAAACGATCCGATTTTGACCCGATCCAATACCCGAACCGAACCCGACTCAACACAGACCCGAATTAGACTCGAACCCGAATCAAAATGACCCGAACCGAATCTAAACCGATTCTAGATAGACCCGAAATGACCCGAACCGAAATGACCCGAACCGAACTCGAACCGAATGACCCGATTGCCACCTCTACTTAGTATGTAAGAGTTTGATTGCAAGATAGCCATGAAAATGATTAGTATGGCTAAGAAAATAAAACCAAAAACCCAATCCCATCTGATTCCAGTTGGTCTGGGGCGTTGGTGGCGGACGCCTGGATGAAGATGGTTGAATTGCCTTACGACAAATATTTGCCGGTTGTTCACGAGATTGCGAGGCACACTTTTGAGAGAGGTTTTTTTTATCAGATTGAGAGTAATTATCCAAATTCAATATGTACTCACTTTTATAGACTCATTTAAGTTTTTGATTCTTGAATGCTTCCAACCATATAGAAGTGAAGTGTTAAAATTTTCATAATTTTCTTAGTGTGAAAACTTTTAAGCACTTATCAAATAATTCTCAACAGCTAATATGTGAGACATTATTTAAGCACCACCAGCATACCAAAGACTATAATGGAGTATTTAATAAAAATTATTAGTAGAAAAAACAAATAAAAAAATCATAATTCAAGAGTAGTGTTGAAGTTTAGTAAAATGTTCTTTGGAGGATAAGAGAACACCAAGAGCTTATCAAAACTGTAGATTCAAAAACAAGAAGAAGAAGAAGAACAATGAAAATTTAACCATAATCCAAAAAAATTTAAAAAATAAAACTAGAATAGGCAGAGAGTAGTTGTTTAAGAATACATGAGCAGCTACATGTTACGGACTTATTCTCTTGCTAACCAGCCTTACTTCACGCAAACGCTATGGCTAAAACAAAGAGTTTAAGAAGGTAAGAAAGTTTTACAAGGAAATGAACCTTGTATTGAACTTGGGATGATTAACAAATGAGAGGTGTCCCTATTTATAGGTTCCCACCTCCTCAATAGAGGGTCGAGATCGTGGTTATTATGTTGCCTCCTAAAATATCGTGGTTATTATGTTGCCTCCTAAAATATCTTACAAGGCCTACAATATTCTAGATAAGTCCATACTTATCTACATATGTCTCTAATATCCTAAAGGCTTCTAGAATGTTCCGGAGATGTCCAGACTAGTCTCGAGCCTTCCGAAGTTGTCTCAATGCTTCCACGAACTTCTCGAGCCTTCTAGGTTCTTCCGGATGAGCCATCTTGGTTGTGGAGTGTCCTGGAAACTCCTAGAACATGGTGAAAACGTTGCAAAAAAGTTGTAAATCTCTCTGGGGCATTCTAGGACCTTCCTTGACTCTTGCTTGGCCTTAAAACGTCTAAGGTTAAATTGTGCACACCCAAATTTCTTCTTTTGACTTCGGTTGACCTCGGTGCTCAATGGTAGGTAGAGGTGGCAATCGGGTCATTCGGTTCGGGTTCGGTTCGGGTCGTTTCGGTTCGGGTCATTTCGGGTCTATCTAGAATCGGTTTAGATTCGGTTCGGGTCGGTTCGGTTCGGGTTCGGGTCTAATTCGGGTCTGTGATGAGTCGGATCCGGTTCGGGTATTGGATCGGGTCAAAATCGGATCGGTTGTTTTCGGTTCGGGTCAATATCGGATCGGTCGCTTTCGGTTCGGGTCAAAATCGGGTCGTTCGGGTCGATTTCGGTTCGGGTTAAAATCGGGTCAATTTCGGGTCAATTTCGGGTCGAGTCAACATTTAAATTTTCGGGTCAATTTGATTTGAGTTGGGTTAAAGGTTTGAGGTTTAGTATTTATGGTTTAGGGTTTAGAGTTATTGATGTATGGGATTAATTCTAATTCAACTTGTCAATCTATGCATTTGAATTTGATTAAATATTTAAATCAAAGTTTCATGTATCCATATATTTTTTTTGTATAATTATATTGAATCAAAGTTTATAATAATAATAATAATAATAATAATAATAATAATAATAATAATAATAATAATAATAATAATAATAATAATAATGTCTGAAATGAATTAATTTATTAAACTTAGGATCTAATTGAATTAACTAAAATCTAAAAGCATAAATCATGAACATAATTAAAATAATTTTAAAACTAAATGTAAAATTTCAGTTAAATTAATCTAAATTGAAACTCAATTAAATCAAGAAAAATAGAAAGACAATTGGTAAAAATAGAGAGGGAAAAAACAAAATTTGGAGGGAAATAAGCCACCAATTTTTTAAGCTAGATTGAAAAAAAAAAGACAATCGGAAAAAATAGAGAGAGAAAAGACAAAATTTTGGAGGGAAATAAGCCACCAATTTTTTAAGCTAGAGATTAATTACTTTTTAGGTCATGTTGCATTTAAAATGTTACATTTTAGTCAACTTTAAGTTTTAGTTTAATTTAATTTAGTCACAAGTATTCCCACGGTTTAGACTTCGGATATACAAATCCCCTCCCCGTAGTGATATTTAGTCTCTAAAATTTACTTTTAGTTGAAATTGACTAATCTTTGTAATTTAGTCTATTAATTTAATATATTTATATTTTCGTTCATTTTAATTTCAAAGATTTAAATTTTAGCCAAAATTGACCCCTATTTATTTATATGGTATAATTACAAATTTGATCATTGGACTCTCAAATTTCTCCACTTCCAAATTGTCAATTTAGTCTACAATTTCAATTTTATGCTATATTTTATGATGAAATTATAAAATTGGTCACCAAGATCTCAAATTTCTATACTTCATTTATTATTTATTATATTGTTAACAATAGATATTCGGGTCAAAATCGGGTCAAAGTCGGGTTAAAATCGGGTTAAAATCGGGTCAATATTCAGTTCAGCTTTTGGTTCAGCTTTCGGTTCGGGTAGCATTCGGTTCGGGTCCATTCGGTTCGGGTCTATTCGGTTCGGGTCTATTTCGGTTCGGGTCCATTTCGGTTCAACAAAAATTTTCGGTTCGGTTCGATTCGGTTCGGTTCGGGTTTCGGGTCAACTTTGAATCATCATGTTCGGGTCAAAATCGAGTTTCGGTTTGGGTAATTCGGTTCGGGTTTCGGGTCTCGGGTCAAGTTTGCCAAATCTAATGGTAGGGCGTGACATACAGCTGCAAAAGTCTGTCGTAGTCGCATCAAAACAACATAAACCGCTTTAATCTTTGCAATCTCCGTCTCTCCATCTTTCCATTCTATCAATTGTTTTCGGTAGTTGGAAATTGATTCCACCGACCTTTTCTTTAAATATTAGGGGAAATATTTGCTAAACCGAGGACGAACGAGATCAACAAATACAAATTCCAAGGAAATAGGAGATAGAAAGCCTTTGATAAATGAGATGATGATGAGCCTTTTACGGTGCCTTATTTATATTAGGGTAAACTTTAAGCTTAAATGAAAAATAAGTGGCTTTTTTTTTTAATTTTAGGTGATTAAAATATTTTTTTATTAAAAATGATTTTTAAGGTTTATATTCTTACCTGATATTTAAGTACCGTTAAATCTTTTTTAACCAATCAATATTTCACATGCACAAATTTATTTATTTTTTCTTTAAATTTTGTGAAGGAAACCCAATTTTTATATTTCATGAAATCATAATATTCTCAAATTTTTTAAAAAATATGTCCCCAAATTCTTAAACTTTCAAAATCTAAACCCTCAAGTCGTCGTCGCATCCGTCGCCGATTGTCGTCATTGAACACGCCCCTTTGATCATCAAATTTATCGATTTTTTTTTAATACGGTGTTGTTGGAAACGGGGAACGATGTGTCAGCCGAACGTTGATTTTGCATTCAACGTTTTAGTTGTCATGTCGTTCGTTGTTTTCACGACGCTGTGTTGGAAGAAATGACCGGTTGAGTTTGACGACCAAAAGAGTATGCTCAAAGAAGGCGATCGGCGGCGGAATTGACAACAATTTGGGGGTTCGAGTTTGGAAAATTTTAGGAATTTTGGGATTGTTTTGTAAAATTTTAAGAATTTTTGAAAAATTATAAAATTTGTAAAAAAAAATTGTTTTAATTTTTTTATTTAAAAAAATATAAAATGAACATGCAACATGTCAAACTTTGATTGGTTAATGAAAGTTTTTAATAATAGTTAATTACCAAATATCTAAAATTATAACAGTATAAATTTTAAAATTATATTTTTAACAAAAAATAATTTAAGCACCTAAAATTCAAAAAATAGAATTTGAGCATCTATTTTTCATTTAAGGCTAAACTTTATTATAGGATATATATAATTCCGAAATCGAGTTTTTCCTTTTTTGTAAATAGAAGTTTCCTTATTCTTTTTTTTCCCTTATTAATGTTTACTTTTAACCGATCGAACTTCATACACTTATGAACAAGCTGCTGTCTGATTCAGTGATTCGGGTTTTTAGATTTGTTTTTTATTATTAGATAATGAGTTATTACATTAAATATAATAGGGTAAACTATATAAATGGCCACCATATTATTGAAAAAAGTCGCGATTTTACCACCTTATTTTTTCGAAGCAATTAAACCACCATACTATTAAATTGGATGCAATTTGACTACCAGCCGTTAGAGGTTAACGGAAGGGTGACGTGGCAGTTAAAAAAATAAGAATATAATTACACATTTGGTCCTCGTTACTTATACACTCTATTAATTTGATCTTAAGTTTAATTTAATAAAATAAATTAATTATTTAATGACACATGTCACCACCTTATTTGAGGACTTTAATTATTTTTATTTAATTAATTAATTCCCCCTCCAATCAGGTTGTGACACATGTCACATCTGAAAAAAGGCGGGGTCATTAATCTCACATCAGAAAGGAAAAGGGAGGTCTTGAGATATATAAACGGTGCTGTTGCACATCCTATCAGACATGTCTTTTGGGAAGAGGGTAATGACCCAGTAACAAGTGGTACTGGAGCAACCCTTTGACTGCTTGATTTCACATCGAGCGCCCGTGAGCTGGGTAGGCAGGGTGGACAACCGTGACAGTTGGATAATTACGAGAGCGGAAGCTCATGACAAGGGCGTCACGAGGTTGAGTGGGGGAGAATGTCACGTCTGAGAAAATGCGGGGTCATTAATCCCACATCAGAAAGGAAAATGGAGGTCTTGGGATATATAAACGGTGGCACTGCACATCTAATTAGACATGTCTTTTGGGAAGAGGGTAATGGCTCCGTGACAAGTGGTACCAGAGCGACTCTTTGACTGCCTGATTTCACGCCGAGCGCCCATGAGTGGGATAGTCGGTGTGGACACGTGTCACATGATTGGAGAATGAAAATTGAAAGCAAATAATTAGGGGTGGGGGATTCAAACAAGGGTTGGATTGGTGGGAAGAAGTTGGGCTTGCCAATATTCCAAGCTTACTTTTGTGATATAAAGTACCACATATAGTATATGTTTATATTGTTATTAATGCCTGAAAATTTTGAAAGTAACAAAATTGAGGCTAAGGGGATTCAAACCAAGGCTCCATTGATGGAAATAAGCATATGCTTGCCACTAGGCCAAGCTTATTTTTGTGATAGAAGTACAATATATAATATATCTGTTATATTACTGTTAATGCATGAAAAATGGAGGAAATGCAGTTTTAGGGAACTCGAACACAACATACTTATGATGCATAAAAACATCTAACCCAATTAAATAAATCTAATAATTAAATTAAAATTAATAATATTTTGTATATATTTTAAATTATATTTATTAAATTTATTTAGCGAATCCAAACTCACGAACATAATTCAATCAATTTAATATAATTTTAATTTTTTTATTTTAATCGTGCACTAAATATAATTTAAAATATATACAAAATATTGTTAACTTTAATTTAATTATTAGATTTATTTAATTGGGTTAGATGTTTTTATGCATCATAAGTATATTGTGTTTGAGTTCCTTAAAATTGCATTTCCTTCATTCTCCATGCATTAACAGTAATATAACAGATATATTATATGTTGTGCTTCATATTACAAAATAAGTTTGGCTTAGTGGCAAGCACATCATTCTTTCCACCAATGGAGCCTTGGTTTGAATCCCCTTAGCCCCAATTTTGTTACTTTCAATTTTTTCAGGCATTAATAACAATATAAACATATACTATATGTGGTACTTCATATCACAAAAGTAAGCTTGGCCTAGTGGCAAGCCTATCTTCTTCCCATAGATCCAACCTTGGTTCAAATCCCCCACCACTTATTCTTTACTTTCAATTTTCCTTCTCCAATCATGTGACACGTGTCACAACCGTATTGGAGGGGGGAATTAATTAATTAAATTAATTAAAAATAATTAAAGTCCTCCAATAAGGTGGTGACACGTGTCACCAAATAATTAATTTATTTTATTAAATTAAAATTCGGATCAAATTAATAGAGTGTATAAGTAACGATGACTAAATGTGTATATACCCTTAATTTTTTAACTGCCACATCACCCTTTCGTTAACCTCTAACGGCTGGTGATCAAATTGCATCCAATTTAATAGTGTGGTGGTTTAATTGCTTCGAAAAAAGTAAGGTGTTCAAATCGCGACTTTTTTAATAGTATGATGGTCATTTATGTAGTTTACCCAATATAATAAGATGAGCATTTTTAGCCACTAAGTCAATTAGCAAATCTCTTTAAATCCATTCTCTAATAGTGATAAGTGATAACATTATTTTACTTTTAATATATGTGAATTATCAATCTTATTAAAATTCTAACGTCTCATCCTAATATATATATATATATATATATATATATATATATATATTAGATGGGATCAAGTTACATGGTGTAAAACTCATTTAGTTTTACACTAATTTAGGACCATTGGATGAGTGAAATGAATGGGTGAGATTAACAATAAAAAATGTGAAGATTATCACTTGGGAAAAAAGATAAGGAAATAATCTGAGCCATTAATTACCATCATCCAACGGTCCAAAAACTGTGTAAAAGTAATTGAGTTTTACACAGTGTAAGTTGATCCTAACCCTATATATATAGGGTTAGGATCAACTTACACTGTGTAAAACTCTTTAAGTTTTACACTTTTTTGGATCGTTGGATGGGGGAAATGGATGATTGAAATTAACTTCGTGTTTTTAATTCCCAAGTGATAATCTTCACATATTTTACTGTTAATCTCATCCATCTGTTTCACTCATCCAACAATCCAAAAAACGTGAAAAACTTAGAGAGTTTTACACAGTATAATTTGACCCCAAACTTTCGGTCGCTAGATTCAGCCGACCATTTTTCCCAACATGCCGTCGCTGGAAATTGGCGAACAGTGTGCCAATCGATCTACTATTTAACATTCGTTGTTCAATGTTCGACTGGCACACTGTTTAACGATTTCCAGCGACAACATGTTGAGAAAAAATGTCGGCTGAATCCGGCGATCATATGGATGGGTCAGCAATGATAGGGTGAAGATTCGAGGACTATTTTATAAATTTTTAGAATTTGAAGATTTTTTTTTAAAAAAAATTAAATTATTAAAAACATAAAACGAATTCAAAGAAATTATAAATTAAAATATGACATGTGTCACATTTTTATTGGTTAATAAATTTTTAATGGCAATTAATTAGCGGACATCTAAAATTATAACGATTGAAAGTTTATGTATATTTAAAAAAAAAAAAAAACTTGAAGCTCCTAAATTTAAAAATGGTACAGTTTAAACACTTTTTTTTATTTAAGCCTTGTATAATTGATTAAGTTGAACAACAAAATTTAAAGTTGGGTCTGCAAACTATAAAAAAGTGATAGTTATATTTATTGAAGTTGCTAAACAATAATATTAACTTTTAACCTATATTTAACGTGTATTATTTATGACTATATCTTTCAAGAATATAAAATATATATTTTAATTATAATTATAAGTCATTGTCGAGATATATGGTCTGTATTTGACCAACAAAACCAAACCCTAATCCTAAAAATTCGTAATAGTCACGTATTCCTTGTTTGCACGTGATATTATAATACTATAATATTTTTATGGAGAATACTTTGGTACAAACAAGTTTTTTAATTTTAGGGTTAAATATTTAGATTGTGGTTTAAAGATTAGGTTTATAGTTTATAGTTCCAATTTAAAATTTAAGTTTTAAATTTTAGAGTTTAAATATGAAGGGTCGTGTAATTTTTTTACACAAATAACTTTTTTTTATTTGTTTTTAGTGCTATTATTCTAGCAAAATTTGCTACACTGTTTTTTTTTTATAATTCGATATATTAAAATTTTAAAAATGTACTTTTATACATTTATAAGTATCTATAAAATATGTTTTATTAAAAATATATATTTATAATTAAATTTTTTAAACCCGTCGAAGTAGATGTAAAATTTAGTAATAATTATAATATATATATTTTTAAAGAAAAAACACGCACCATTATCAGTTTACAAATTTCAATAGAACTAATAAATATTAATCACAAATCCTAATGTTGAACAAATACGATTTATGCATCGCCCTTTTAAGTATTTTATCTTGCATCATTTTAACTAGTTTATCTAAAATTAGGAATTGAAATACTAATTGTGTTTTGACTCTTGGAAAACCTGTATATATGACCAAATTCTATGGTTGCATCGTCTGTTTCATCTTTATTCGTTTTTCCTCTATTTTTTTCTTCTTATATTTTATTTGAAGTGTTTGGTCACATATAACTCCATGAGGATCATCAAATATATGTTTCATGCATATAAAACATGTTTTAATCTATTGAGAGGCTGTTCTTCCTTCTCCAACTTCAGGCCATGGTTGAAGTTATCCACAAGCAAAGTGGTGGTTCATGCTCCTTGGGACCAACTTGATGTTGATATATCATGTTTAATTTTCCAGTGTTTAGATTTAGAAGATCGCATCCGATTCAACCTTGTGTGCAAGCAATGGAAAAAGAATACAGAGCCAACTTCGCAGCCGTTATGGTTAATGCTCCCTTATGAACCTAATAACAAATATTTGAGCTTCTTTGACATATGTGATGGCAAAGTTCATAAGTTGAATCTCCCTCAATCTGTACAAGGGGGTTGGTTTTGTGGGTGCTCCAAAGGTTGGCTTTTCCTGGCCTTGGGCACAACTCTTCGTAATCTGCGAATTTTCCTCTTCGATCCAATCTCAAGAGCTCAAATTCCGCTTCCTTCACTGTTGTTGATATCAAGTTTTGAAGATTGTTTGATTGTCAGTCGCTCTGAATGGAACCCTGCTGCTTATATAATAGATTCAATTGAACCATCTTCCTCTGATGCATCGCAGTGCATAGTTGCCGCAACATTCTGCGAGAATACAAGTTTAGCATTGTGTAGGCTAGGGGACGAGAGGTGGACCATCGTTGAAGGACTATTAGCCGAGGGATATTGTTATGGGGATATTATCTTCATTGATGGAGAATTATATGCTAGTGTTATTAGTTTAGATGAAGAAAATAATAATAATCAAGCTCCTTTTCAATTCCATTCTATAACGATAGGAAACCAGCGAGTGCACCTGAAGCTGATCTATTCCACACATCCACCACCTTTATTTTATGCCACTGGGGTACTTTCATATTGCAAGAATTGCAGCCGATGTTCATATTTGGTGGAATCAAACGGCCAACTACTAATGGTCACTCAAACATGGGATGCCATATGCACTCCGGTAGAGGAAGAGGAAGAGGGAGACGATGGTCTATTAGTGTATATTCAAGCTGCTACATTCCAAGTTTTCAAGGTTAAAACAAGTGAAGATACAATGTGTATAACAAGGTTAACTGGTTTGGGTAATCAATCCTTATTCTTGGGAACCGGTGATTGCCGTGCGCTGGAAAAACCCAATAAATTTGGTAAGAATTGCATTCACTTCTTACAAGTGTTTGATTATCGAAGTGACAAAAGATGTCCATTAGTTTGTCGTGAAGCCGGTGTTTATCACCTCGACGATGGAAGCATTAAACGATGTTTCCCAAGCATTAAAACTAAAAGCAGCTCTTCCATGCATTGGTTCTCACCAAATTTCTAATCTGTTTACATTTAATGGACTTTGTTTAAAGATTTTTTCTCTTTAATTAGAATTCTATGTATCATATATGATTTTTTTATGTGCTTTATTATTGAGCATTTGGTATCTATTAGAAATAGAGTTATATTATATATATCCTTAATGCTTACGCCTACGAACGTAGAGTTTAGAGAAATATTATGAATATTCTGTTTGGAGTAAGTATTACTATAATAATATTGTCTTTTGATGCTTTTATAATAGGTTTAAAACTAAATAATTAAAAATCACTATTTAGGAATCAAATAAGAAATTAATAGATTTGCATAAAAATCCTATATATTTCTATACATAAATTATTAAATAATGTTTTATATACATTCACACACCACGTTATCCTCACATCGTCAACTTTATAATTCGAAGCAATATTCAATCAATTAAAGAGTGAACTCTTATTTATAGTTTAGCTATAATCTAATACAGTACTATAAATATAAATAAATTTTAGTCAAATTAAGCATTGTTCAAGACGCAAACAGAACTATTAGTGACATGACATAACCTGGAAAGCATTGTCGTCGAACTTGAAAATTATTTCATAAAACAAAGTACAAATGCATTACTTATATGAGAAAATATTTGGGTGGATTGCTAATCCAGTTTAGGTCGACTTTGAAATCCGATTCTAGTAGCAACCTTGTCTTGCCTAACCAATTTGCCTCAGCAAACACTTCCAACGCAGTTTTGATTGCTGTAACCTCTGCAAAATCATCACTGAGATAAGACACACTGATCCTGAAAATAACGCTCTAATTACACCTCCTCGGTACGTAGTAGTCTACCACATCCTGCTTGATATGTATACATGACATAGGAAGTGTATATTGCAATATATATATATATATATATATATATATATATATATATATATATATATATATATGAATATGGATTTTAGGAATAGATTGATATACATGAAATCTGAATATGAAGACAACAACATAAAAATGTTAGGTTGATGATTATGTGCCCAAGTTACAATTTCGCATGTGTGATTTTGATTTGCAGGCGTCATAAGAATATGTTCATTTGTAATTATGATGCATGATTCAATTTATAAGCGATTTGGCTATGATACGTTATAAAATTGATAAGAATTATGCTGTGTATCTTTGATTGTTTTCAATGTTACTAAGCAAGATATTTTTTATCAGCAAATAAGTATGACTTTATATTTTTATTAATAGAAAATTATACACGTCGGATGTTATATATCTTATTAAAAATCTCTTTAAATTTATGACTTGTGATGGAGTAATAAAATAGTGGACAAAAAAAAATCAAGAAACAAACACCAAAAATTGAATTACTCAAAGCCTGCATCACCCCGCATCAAACTCAAAACATAATTGTTGTATCAGCAAAACAATTGTTGTAGGAGCACAAATCAGCATCCTTCGAATGCAGCAAAATATCAAGACACCTATAGTACAGATACAAAAGTAGCAGCAGACCAACAACACCGAACCACTGCGGATACCAGAAACTCAATACATCACTTGGAACCAAGAGATTCGAATTGTGACCCTGTTTTGTTTGCCCGTATGATGCTCTTTTGTTTTATTGCTTTGTAATGTTTTGGTCTTTATCGTTAAATGTTCTGTTGTCGGCGAACTTGGAAAAATAATTAGATGGACTTGACTCATAGGAATGGCTACAGGACAGGTAAAGTTGGGTTTTTAGCTGAGTCGAACTCGACCCGAAAATTTAAAAATTTGACCCGACCCGACCGGAGTTTCATATATTTTAATCTAAGATTTGAATTGACGTTGTTTCATTGAATTGCATTGATTTATCCTAAAGATTTCATTTCAATTGGAATTTAGTTATTCACTCTGTACGAGGATCCCGCTAAGCATCCATGAATGAATGGTTAAAGCGCCCAACTCATAATTGGCAAACTCGTAGATTCAATTTTTATTGAATTCACACCAATAGAACCCTCCAATAAGTCTACTAGAATTGGTTTTGTATCAATAGAATCTCATTTATACATAATGAATTCATGTAGTATATTTATATCATAACATATGAACATTAAGAACTAGTATTTTTTTTTGAGACTCGAACTTATAGGGAAGAAAATAGATTTACGAATGGAATCAAATATGTAGTAATTACAGACAAAAATATTCAGTTACCGGTAAAAAACAATGTACTTCTATGAAACAAATGAAAATGGATTGGGTACATACATTCCACTTGAGAATATGTACTCAGTTTTTATCTTTTTAATTATTTTGAGCAAACTTACGGGCATTAGATTTCTTTATCTAGATTATACATATTCTCTATCTGAATGTAGAGTATATGCGTGTTCTTAATGCATGCATTTGGTTAACTTTTTCTATTTGGAATTTCTTTTGCATGGTTGCTTTGAATCAAATTAAAATAGATCGTCTCAAGTAATACGAGTATTGTTTGCCTCTTAAGTTTTCTAGATATCCTTGTATCTCATATCCAGTAAAATATGAGAAACCAATAAGGGAAAATAACACTTGTTTATTGCTGTTGTTTGGCATGCCTCCATTGACATATTATAATGAGCCAAAGCCGGTAAGGTTTCTGTATCTTATAATGAGGAAATTAATTATGACTAACGCTGGACTTTTTGGTTATGGGTAGGTGGAGTTGATTTTAGGGTTTGAGCTTGATAAATGAACTCTCAAGCATTTATAATATTGAAGCTTTTAGAATCAATATTTCGGTGCCCGCTCTATCCTTAAAAAAATCAAATTATAATTTTTTTCATTATGGTCACCAAATCTTTAAAACTTTAGTTACGTGACCAAAACAAAAAAATTGTGATAGTCGGGTAGTTTACCCATAAATATATGGATGAACTGTACTGGTACTCACCAAACTTTTAAGTCTTTTTCATTATGGTAACCAAATCTTTAAAACTTTCATTACGATCACTCAACTTTTATATCGCTTTAATTATAGTCACCCAACTTCTATTGGTTAAACGTTGATAACATTTTTTTATCAAACTTTATCTCTTTGGTAACTCTCACACATCTCATCGAATAGGTCATCTTTATTCCTATCTTTGATTCAATTCATCTTTCTATGCTCACTACAGGATAATTTGAATGTAATCAGTTCCGCTCTGATGGGAATGCTTTTACAAATTGTGTTCGTTTATGTTCGTTTGTTAAGTTAAATAAACGAGTATGAACAAAAAATTTATGTTCGTTTAATAAACGAACGAACACGAATAAATGTGTGTTCGGTTCGTTTATGTTCACAAACAATATCGTTTATAGACTTGTTTATAAGCTTGTTTATAGGATGAAAATGCTTGTGGATATATTTAAATACAATTGTTTGTTGTTGCTAAGATGTTATATAAGTTCAAGTTGAGAAGTAAGTTTTATTTTATTGCTTTTGTTTTATTTATTTATTGTTAATTTAGTTAACATTTCTTAATATATAAACAAATATGTTCGCGAACACTTAAATGAACACATTTGTGAACACTTAAACAAACACGTTTGCGAATACTAAACAAATGAACACGTTCATGAACACTAAACAAACGAACACGGACACGAACACCTTCAAAAATAAATAAACGAACACGAGCACAATATTAAAAATTTAAACGAACACGAGCACAATATTAAAAATTTAAACGAACAAGAACCAAACATGAATGCCTTTAAAAATAAACAAACGAACATGAACATAGTCTTATTCGTTCAAGCCCGTTCATTTATACCCTAACGTTTGAGACATTACCAAACTACCCAAAAGTTGAAACCGTTAATAAAAAACAAATTAAATTTTTTAATGAACTACCAGCATAGCAGTTCAATAAAATAATTAAAATTTTTGAAGCTCGCTAGATCATCATGATAAGTTTGAGTGTGAGAATGGTAACTAAATATTGTGATATTTGTGTGAAAACTCCTCCAACTTCAACCCTCCAAACAATTTATTTACTCTTTTCTTTGCAACAAATCAAGAAATTACGTGTGTTGACGTACTATAAAATAAGTATGTGTGACCAAAATAAAAACAGAGGCTAACTTAGGTGGTTAAAATAAAAATGAAAGCTAACTTTAGTCACTTGTTTGTAATATTTAGGTGACCAAAATGAAATATTTTGATAGTTGGGTGACTACCGGTGTCGTTTACCCAAACAATCGAGTGAAAAAGTAGAAGATAAATGATAAAATACGTTGAGATTGCTGGGAGCAAATTTATTGGTAGCAGCAGGTTGAAGAAACAGAGGAGAAAAGGAAAACGGGAATTCTCCTTTTCTCTTATTTAAAGATTCAGTTCCAAACGATTATTTCTTTTCTCCCTTTGTTGCTCTACTAATCGACAATGAGCAGTCAAGCGGAGGAATTGCCTCTTATGGCTCCCCCATCGATCGCCGAGCCTAGCGAGATCGACCTCGAGGCCGGCCCTGCCGATCAAATTCAGTGTCGAATTTGCCTTGAAACCGATGGTATTTTCTACTTTTAAACCATAATTTCCTCGATTTTCACTTTTTTTAAAAGATTTCGTTTCATCAATTTGATCTGAAATATTCCCAATTTTGCTTATTTTAAGATTTTATCAATCTAGTGTTACAAGTTCACTGTTCTTGTTACTGAATTTGGTGAGGACAATAACAGTAATTTTGTTAGTAAAAAAAACTTTTGAAGATTGAAATTCCTGGACATAGTGTTTGGTAGATCCTACCAAAAAAATGACCTTTTTTGTCACCAAGTGTGATTTTGAAGGAAATTGTGCTAATAATTCAATATGCAATGGTTTTCCTCAGGTAGAGATTTTATTGCTCCTTGTAAGTGTAAAGGAACATCAAAGTATGTACACCGTGATTGTTTAGATCATTGGCGAGCTGTGAAGGTATTGATATCAATACCCATTTTATTGAATAAAAATTCAAGTGCATTATACTTCACTTTTACTACGGTTTTCTTAGTGAGCCTAGAGATGATTTTTTACAGCTGTTACTTTATTGGATACGCTAAACTACACATTTGGAGATTGGTTTAGGGACCCCCACTTTGGTTCTACTACTTTGTTCATCTGTGTCTGCTAACAAAGTAAAAATTTGATAACTTTACAGCATATACAAGATGTATATTAGATGCATTTAGTCTTTTGTTCTATAATGGAGACCAAGTAAAAAAAAAACTATTTTGACCATATAAATTCCAGTTTACTTAAGTTGGCTTAGCCTTTTCTTTTCTTTTTCACTTGGTTTTTGGCTTCAACTAGTACCAAGTAATATATGTTTTTAATGGAAAGTCAGCCAGCTACTTGTATTGAACCATTAATTAGATTCCATATTTTACTTTAACAGTTTCGAATGCTGTCCTAGATTGTAAAGTGTTCCTAACTGGAATTTGGTTAACTTGTGCAGTGCATCTTTAGTGGGGTCGAATAAGTCACATAACTCCAAACACTAAATAATAAATTCAACGAGTCAAATGTGATATGCTAAATTTATTTGAATTACGAGTAATGTAGCTATATTATATTTCTTGCATCATTGGTGTTGGCCTAAATGTCCTAACAGTTGAATGTACTTGCTTTGAACCTGATGTACTTGCAGATGCTAAGATCATAGAAAAAGTTTAGAAATAAATGGTTGGAACAGTTATAGAAGATTTACAACACTCGGTAAAACAATCATTTATAAAATTAGTTTTTTAGTTATTGATTTATTTATTAACCTGTGTTGCTTACCCTCTTGAGGCCTATCTACATAGAATAACGACCAGTCCATAGGAGTTAGGACAAAGTTGGTTTTAGCTGGTTGTATCTGCACATGCATAGAATTATAACCAGTCATCAGGAGGGAATTGGGCATAGGTGTTAGCATGTTATCCCCATATTTCCGTTTGCTTTTCTTGGCATCATGCTATTCTCCTGTTTCATAGCCCCTTGCTACAATATTTCATCACGTCTTTTTTTTCATTTTGCAGGAAGGTTTTGCATTTTCTCATTGCACTACCTGTAAAGCTCCCTATCATTTGAGAGTTCATGTTGCTGCGGATAGGAAATGGCGAACCTTGAAATTCCGATTTTTTGTTACTAGAGACATTTTATCAATATTTCTGGCTGTTCAACTAGTATGTAGTCAGCTCTTGATTGTTAATTATGGCTTTGTTAGTTTACTTCTATCATAGGTATATTTGTAAGGTGTAATTCCGGGCTCTTTTGTTAATTGTGTTCAGGTCATTGCTTCACTGGCATATTTGGTCTTTCTGGTTGATGGGTACCAGCAGTCTTGGCTACGTCTTACATGGGGTTTTGACAGTGAGCTTAGTTTTTATTACATATGTGGTAAAATCTCAAGAACCTGAAGTAATATTTGATCATGATCTTTCAAATAATATAATTTGTTTTAGTTTCCTTGTCAATTTGTCTTTTGGATTATTTTTTGATATAAGGAGGGAGTTCCTTTGATGTATTTCAATTTGACTACTGATTTTTTAAGGGTAATTATTCCATGCACAAATGCTTGTGGAAACTTTGGGTTTTAGGGGTTTAAGTGTAGTAGTTTTGAATGTAGGGGTTGTTAATAGAATTTTGGGTTTAGGGTTAAAATTTAGGGTTTATGGGGTAAAATATAAACCCTTAACCATATTACCCTAAAATCTAAATTCTAACCCTAAATTCTAAACCCCTTCACTAAAACCCCTAAACTAAAACCATAAACCCTAAAATTAAGACGCTTGTGGAAACAAAAAGTTTCCACCGCCTGTGTATGAGATAATAATATTTTTTTAAATAGTTAATTGATGCAATAGAGCAAATTAACTTGAGTAATATTTCACTTTTACTTTCTTACAGGACGTTATTGCATCCCTTAGAAAATTTTAGATTACGAGATATTAGTGCTTCCCTTGGAAAACTTTAGAATGCTTTTCTTGCAGAATTAACTTCCAAGCCCCCTGAATTTGTGAAATAGACTTATATGGTTCCGGTCGTGTAAATATTAAATGTAACATTGGAAGAGCTTGTCTTTATGTAGGAGGTTGTTGCATGCTAGATTTTATCTCATCTTAATAGATTGATGATAAATAGAGCTAAATCCTTGATTCCGTGCTAAAGCGCACGATGTATTTGTTGAAAAGTTGCTTATTTGAAAGTAATGAAGTTTCCTTCACTATTTAACTTAGCAGTAACTTTGTTAATCTGTACTTTATTTTTTGTTAAATTTAAATTTGTAAGTCAAAGTTTACTACTGATAGCTTTAAGCTAATTGATTTACATTCTAAAACTGCAATATAGAACTATTTGCTGTGGACCATGCATTGAGATGCATTTTCTTATGGCGAAACTTCATCAATCAAGAATTTTAATATTGTTATGAATGAAATTAATGAAGCTATTAATCATTGCAATTGTAAATTTAAAAGTTGAGATATAGTTTTAGCTACAAGGTTTGACTAAAATGGTATGATGTTAAATAAAATGTTTGATTAATGAAGTGTGATGGTATCTTAACCAAAATTAAGCTATTAATATTTTCATGATTAGATTATTCAACCAATTTTTTACTTGTCTGAAGACATTTTTGTTTGTCCGGTTTTTTATGCTTCAATATTGTTTACTTGTGTGAAATACTCATTATCCCAGCTTGTATGCTGTTGCTGACGGTTAAACAAAATGATTGTTTAATACAGGAGCATTAATATTTTTTGCTTTGCTGGGGCTATCGGGGTGCTTTATTACATGCTATGATCGAAGAGTGCGTAATGATTTGGCTCAGCCTTGTCGAGAATTATGCCTCTGTTGCTGTCAGCCAGGGTATATCTCTACTTGTAAACTTTGATAGATGTTGAATTGTACTGTCAGTTTGGTAAATTAGTATTCATTATTACTTTCTCTAAAAGTTTGTTGATTACAGATTAATTTGTTGAAGGAGAGCGGGTTTGTTACTTAAACAGATGTTACAGATCTACTCCTGTGATTTGTCTTTGTCTACCTCATCTTCCCTTTCTTTCTACTCCAGTTATTTTTATTGGCCTATGGTTGGTATAGCAGAGTAATATCATGTTTATACCTATCATTATACCCCCCCCCCCCCCCCCATATATGTAATTCATGCTTGTGCAAGAACCCGCATCCGCACATGCACAAATATGTGAAAACAAATGTTATATTTCAAATGATTTCTATTTCTCCCTTCCTTCCCCTCTTTTCTCTTTACTGATATGAGATGTGTCTTTATTTTTCCATGGATTCAAGAAAAAGAGGGATATTAGAAAATAGTTATCTAACACAGAAAGAAAAAAACTTTAACCCTTTCACAGTTTATATGTATGTCTGTATGTATATTGTGTGCACGTGCACGTATAAACATTCTCTAACTTGCTCAAATAAATGTTCTGTTTATTTGTTCTCCAAAGGGTTACTGTGCTGATGTGATGATAGCTGAAACGAATGATGTCTGAATATTTGCCAATTGTCACGTAGCTATTACACCAGCACTCACCTTTTCTCTCTTCTCCTTGGAACTTTTATTATGCACCTGTTGGTTTACTTTCCTTTAGGCTTGTTATTTATTTATCATCTTCCATCTGCATAGTTTAGAAGAGTTCTCCTGTGTTGCTCGCTCATCAAGTTTGAAACGTATATTGAGTTACCTAATTTTAGAGCCTAACTCTTCCCCTCCCCCCCCCCCCCCCCCCAACTTACTACTGGACCTGTCATTGGTTAATTCCTGTATAATGGGGATGCCATTGTTAACATTGCTGATACTGGATTGGGTTGCTAGGGAATAGGAATATAACTTGAAATGGTCTGAAGAAAAAAAATCAAGTGATGATGCAACTAGGATCTGATTTATTTTAGAACATGTTGCGTTTGCCTCTCATTTATTTGGTGTACTTAGCTTCCAGATGGTCTAAAGAAGTTTATGATATTTAATGGATTCTGGGATATGATTTATTTTAAAGCAACTTGCATATATCTCTTATTTATTTGATTTATTTGATGTACTAAACTATTGAAATGGTGCTAATTATGTTGATGAAGTACATATACATACGCATATTGATATACATACTTACGTATATCATTCAATAATTAATATACGTGAGAATTGGGACATACTGATCGGATTATTAATTTGTTCATTTCCTAACTTGCAGAATGTGTACAGACTGCCATTTGCCTGGCACTCTTTGCATGTGGACTGACTGTACTACATGCTTTGAAAGCTGTGCTACTGCTGCTACTGAGTGTGGTTGCCTAGGAGGTGCTGGTGAAGCAGGGTTGCCATTATTGTTTATAATGGCATTGATTGTGCTTGGACTGTTTACCATCATTGGCATATTTTACAGTGTTTTGGTGGCTACAATGGTTGGACAAAGGATTTGGCAGCGGCACTATCACATACTCGCCAAAAGAATGCTGACAAAAGTGAGTTGATCCGTATATCTTCAGCTTTGATTCATGTGTTGCTGTATTATTAAGTATTCTTTGAGGCAGTAGGCCAACTAAACTAGTTGAGGAAGTTAATTTTAGGTGCCAGTTTGTAGATTAATAAGTCATTTCTACTAGAAGATATGAAACTGAAGGACTAAACCTATCACCTTCTTCCAATCTGTTTTATAGATAAAAGTCTTTCCATTGACATTACAGCTTCTATAATGGGATGGGAAAAAGCTTTGTTTAACCTTATGTCAAGGTTGTGAGGAATTTTGGTGTTTAAAAATAAGCATATTAAATGTTGCAAAATGATGGGCTAAAAGAAAGGTGGCAAAAGAAGATATATTACAATTCTCTGCACCAGGCAAGGATAGTCTTTCCATTGATTGTTGTCCCTTCAATTCTCGGATTTTTTGTTGCTTCATTTATTAGTTATTACAAATTAGCTCTCATAATCATTTGAATATACTGCAGCACTCTTTGTTTTGTTAAAAAGGCGGCTATTTTTGGGTTGTGCTTCTAAATTGCTGTACAGTTTTAACATAATTCACTTTTATATGTACTCTATTAGGAATATGTTGTTGAGGATGTGGATGGTGAAATGACTGGATCTGACTGGTCTCCTCCTTCTCTCCCACCTGAGCACGTCCAGCAGCTGAAAACACTTGGCCTTCTGTAAGTTTAGTACTGCATTCTGCCAACTGACAAAAACATCATATACATATGGACTGGCTCCGTATTTTGGTATGTCAGTCTTCACAACAGGCTAATGAATCCTCTTTACACCTAAAAAAATGAGTTTGATGCAGTTATCAAGCAAGAAGTTCTACTAAGCTTGTCAATATAATTTAGTTAGAATTGTGTGAGATCCTTAAATCTTCTTTTTCAGTTTTCATTTCCTTTGAAGTTTACCATTAGTTTCACTTCCTTGAGGAAACTAGTACATGGAATATAACCAACATGTTTCAAACACAAATTCCTTGCCAAATATTAATAACCTTGTAGAGAACTGTTTTCTTTTCTTGTGAGTGGTTTCTTGTATAACCTATTTCACTCAAATTAAGTGTGAGTTTGATGATCCCTTCTCTGTAATATGTACCCATAGTTCATGTATTACTGAAACTTGAATTTGCTTCTTTATATATTTACCAATACCATCTCTCTTTTCATTTTGTTGTTATATTCGGATTTGATTGTGAATATTAGGTACTGTTATGTGCCCAATATTTCACTGCCTGCCATACTTGTTTACCAGATTGGGTTGTATGAAATGAAACGATTAGGCTTGGTTCAAACTTTGTTGGTGGTACTACTACTATGAGAAGATGATTGAGTTTGAACATGGATTTATATTGCACATGGCTATGTTGGATATGGATTGTCCTTGCCCTTTGGATACGAGGATTTAGTTGTAATTATCCATTAAGAATTCCACGAATACAACCTCAAACGCAAGATGACCAGGTGAAACTCACCTACTTCTATGGAACGAGTCGGATTCTGATCCATATTAAGAAAAAGGAAAAGAAATAAAACATTTTCTGGCGCGGGTTAGGCTTAGGTCGATTCAAATCTATATATTTATTTGGGTCGGATAAATCTGAATTTGAAATATTTTATGATGAATGATCTTTGAAGTTATAATTACAATAAGGTATTTATATTATTATGAGCTAAATCCACCCATACAATGTACAAAACAGAATTATAATTAATATTTGGCTTATGGGTTACTTTTTGCTTTTTATAGTACTCCCAATTTATCGATTTCGTCTTTATGGCATTTTAGCATCAATTTGACTTTTGAAGTAATTCAAATTGTATCACCGTTTGCTCATTGACGGACACTTTAATTCTAATTTTTAAATCTCAAACTTTAAATTTAAAATCTTGATCAAAAATTTTATCAATCTAAAGTGATTATGAAATATAAAAGTATCTATAAACCTTAAATGGTGATGCAATTCGACTACTCTAAGGGTTAAATTGATGCAAAATACCATAGGTCGAAATAGAGAAATTAAGACCAATACAAGAGCTAAAGTAACTCTTAAGCCTTAATATTTTTATATAATTATGATCAAAATTAATCATTATAATGTATACATTTTCTGTATACATTATGACATTTAAAGTTTAACATTAAGGTCCCAAGGTTGCAATCTCGCCAACACAAACAATTCAATTTTTGATTGGGTAAATATGATCAGACCATGAAACTAATGCAAGAAAGGAGAGAAGGAAACACTTGACATGTGCAAACACGATAATAATCCATTTCAAGACAAAATCAAGGGTATAATAAAGACATGGAATTTGGATTCATCCTCAAATAATGTTTTTTTTTTGCTTTGTAAAAGGAAGCAAGACGTGTCACATGAACATTGGGGTTTTTTAGGGAATATAAACATTGTTAAAATTTTAATCGTGTTTAGAAGAGTAGGCGAGATTCAATGTTAGGGGTTCATTGTCGTATTTGATCTTCAGATTTATTTACTTGGATTGTGGATATGGTCCATTGAATTAGGTTGAAGATGTTGATTATTACTTATAAATGCAGGGCGCCTTGTTTTTCACTTTTCTTGTAAATTTTCTCTGTTGACTTTTATTTGTTGATCCGTAAAACAACAAGATCCTTCTACCTAAACTTATTTGCTTATTTTTATAATTTGGATTTGCCAATTGTATGGATTCTGGAAATTCTTAGAAGCAATGTATAAAGGATTACTTACCCTTCCTAACTAATTTTAAAACAAGCCAAAATTGAGTATTAAATTTAAATAATAGCATTTGATTCATTAGAATATTAAAATTTGTTTAAAGATCTAAATCCACCTGGAGCTTTAGTCGACATTTAATTTTAAAGAAAAATAAAACTGAATTTTATCAAAGATATAAAAATCAAAACCCACTCCAAATAAAGATAGAACTTAAAAATTTAAAAAAAAATTATCTCCTTTATCTCCAGGGACGGAGCTAGGATTTGAAGTTGGGGGGCAAAACATAAATTTTAAAAGGTGGGAGGGGTAAATTCACAATTATCCCAATTTTTTCTAAAAAAATATAAAGAATCAAAGGGTAAAAAAAAATTTCTCCCTACCGGGGGGCCACAGCCCCTCCCATTGGAGCTGTGGCTCCGTCACTGTTTATCTCTATCTAATTATACTTTTGAGAAGTGATGTAAGAATAATAATAATAATCAATCTTACATACTATTTCGTTAATAATTTTGAATATGTTAAAAATATAGACCACATAATTATTTAAATATTAGTTACATTAATTTATTTTTAGTTGAGTAGTTAGATGATCAGTTGTACAGCTAGCTATAGACTATATAAAAACATCATTGTGTGGCTTGATGATTACATAATGAGAAGTATGGTTCAAATCACATGTTCTTTTTACTACTAACTTTTTTGATAAAACTTGATATATAATAGACGTGTGTTGTGATGACGCTACAAAAATATTAAGCTATCATAAGGTAGATAAAAATCGTACCGCATAATGAAAAATGAAAGGATCCAAAAAAGAAAAGATTAAATTAAAGAAAACAAAAAAGAAAATCATTAATGACCAGTAATCAACTCAAGCTTAATATCGTTTAACATGGCCGCTTAGGGTTTGATGATATTACATAAATTGATTTAGCGTTTAACATGTAATTATTCAATCACATAAATTTATTGCAGCGTTTAACATGTGTTACGATTCATTAGATGGAAACATCTTAAATTTCATTTTTTTGTCCGATCTTAAAATTTAGATATTTCAGGTCAGTTTCAATGCAGAGATGGTTTACGTTAATACACAAGAAAAGTCCAACCCGCGTGTTTCACATTTGCTAAAAACACCGTTGTAACTATCATTAAATGGGAAAGTTAATCCCCAAACAAAACCCAGAAAATGGAAGAGCATGAACTTCCCCCACCATTTTCCAGGTTTCACATTTCAAATATAATATATATAAAAAAAGATTCTATACAATTACAAACAACCAAGGCAAGCTTGAGTCCCGCATTAATAATTTAAAACACCACCTGTCAGCCTTATCCATTCCTTTGAATTTTAATCTTAATTTCCCCACCTCCCCTATAAATACTCAAATCTTTGATCGGAGAGTTGAAATAAAAGAGATATGGCTGATATCGCTATGCTTGTTGCCGAGGAATACGAGAGGAGGCTGAGGATTTCAAGAAACCAAGTTGGGGCTGGGAAACAAGAGGAGGTTATGAAGTCGGATTCGTGTGCGGCGGTGTTGGGTTTGAAGCTGAAGAGCAGAATTGGGCATCTGGGAATGGAGGTTTCTAAATTGGGGTTTGAGTTTGAGCCGAAATCCCAGATTGGGGTTGCAGCTTTCCATGGAGCCTTTTCTGCTTGAACCATTTCCCACTCTCTTTCTTTCCAATTCCCATAATCATTGTAAACTTTTTATAACAGAAAATGGAAACCCATCTCATTTGAATTGAATTATTTCATATCCGGAAAGTTCTTTTAAGAACGGGGTTAGGTTTTTAAAGCCACTATGCTTAGAAAACACCCAGAAAGTATACGTAATTTGATGCATTTGGGTTTTTTAATATAAATGTCTATTTAAACTTTTAAATTTATAATTTTAATTTTAAAATTTAAACCATAAGTTGTGAATCTTGCACGAATCAGCTTGCCTCAGTGATTAAGAGAACAATTGTTGTTTTTAAAGGTCACATGTTCGTACACCAACAGCTACAACATGGTGATTGAACATTGTATTATTAAATGGTTGAGATTATATTTAGAATAGATAGTACTTATAATCATCTTAGCTTCAAAAAAATTTATAAGTTATGAAACCATAAAATAAATACAATTAAATTTTTTATCGTTGGTGGCCTGGTGCATTCAGTATTTTCCATGTGTGAAAAAACTATTCCATGCACCAAATTTTTCATAAACAAGTATAAGTTAAAAGCTTATGTTTTAGAGTTTTTTTTAATTTAAAATTTAAAAATGAAGTTTAAAATTAAAGGTTTAATTTTTACAATGTGGAGTTAGGGTATAGTGTTTAAAGTTTTTACAAATTTTTATATTGTGGAATTTGAATATGCATGTTTGCGTAAAAAAATAACATTGTTAATGCATTAATATTTAACTCATAATATAAATACTACATAATGTTTGTAAAATACGAAAATTTTATTATTTAAACGATATATACGGTGAATATCAATTACTATGTTATTGTATTTATTAATTTTTGAGAGAAATGCGGTAGAAGGAAGGAAATTTCATGTACCAACCTTATTGTCTCTACCCGTAGGAACTACGAGATCATATGTAATATATAATTATTATTTTAAATTAATCTCCAAATTTTTAAACATTTCAATTTCATCTCTAAACTATGATTTTGTTTCTCTCTCTAAATTGGTCCCTAAAACTTTTGAAAGTTTTAATTTTATTATCAAATTATCATTTATGTTGCATCATATTATTACTTAATACACATAAGTGTTTACATGGTAGTTAACAATTTTTATAATTGTTTTACTAATATGAGATATGATAAGCATGTGTTGATAATTTGGGAGATGAAATTAGAATCTTCAAAAGTTTAGAGATCAATTTAGAATGAGAGGCATTGTTTGGGGATGAAATTGAAATGTTTAAAATTTTTAGGACTAATTTAAAATGAGGATAATAGCTGGGGGATAAAATTAAAATGTTCAAAAGCTTGATGACCAATTTAAAATAAAAATTATAGTTTAGAGAGTGTGATGCAATTAATTCAAATAATATGAATACTTTCCTAAAATACAATATTTCTATTATTTAATGGTATATACATTGAGAATCAATTATTTTATTTTTATTTCATACTATAAATTGTATTTCTTAGAATGCAATTAGAGATATATTTTTTTAAAAAAATTAGATTGTAATTATATCTATAATGCACTTTTAAGGATTATTATTCTATACACAGGCGATGAAAACATTTTATTTTTACAAACGTCTTAATTTTAGTGTTTAGGTTTTTAGTTTAGGGTGTAGAGTTTATGGGTTTAAAATTTAGAGTTCATGGTTAAAAAATTAGTGTTTAGAGTTAGAATTTAGGGTTTAAGATTAGGTTTTAGGGTAATATGTGTAGGGATTTAGGCTTTAACCTATAAACCCTAAATTTTAACCCTAAACCCAAATTTCTATCAACAGACCATAAATTCAAAACTACTACACTTAAACCTCTAAAGTTTAAACTCTAAACAGAGTTGTTAACCCCTAAAATCAAGGTGCTTGTGTAAAAAAGTTTCCACACTTGTATATAGAATAATTACCTTTTTTTAAGAATTATTATTCTATAAACTGGCGGTGGAAACTGAAAGCTTCCACAAACGCCTTAGTTTTAGGGTTTAGGGTCTTAGTTTAGGATGTAGAATTTAGGGGTTTAGGTGTAGGGGTTTAGGATTTAAGAATAGTAATAAGAATTTAGACTTTATGGTTACAATTTAGGGTTTATAAGTTAAAACTTAAATTATAATCATATTAACCTAAAAACAAAACCTCAAACTCTAAACCCTAAATTTTAAACATAAACCCTAAATTCTAACCATGGTCCCTAATTCTAAACCTCCACACCCTAAACCCTAAAACTAAGGTGCTTATGGAAATTTTCTTTTCACAATTTCTACCGCCAGTGTATATGATATAAATCTTTTTTTAATAGATCTATAATGCATTTTTAAATGTATTTTTAAAAATACATACAATAATATCATATATTTATTTTTATTTCTTTTCTAAAATGCATTAAAGATAATTATAATTTTTTTAAATATCACTTTTAAAATTAATTAAAATGCTACTTGTCAAAACTTTAAAAATCCTTGCACAAATTATTTAACTCGTAAAGTGAACTTCAATTAGAAATTTTATAATAATAATATTAAAATTATGTGGTAGTATTTTAAGTTACGACTTCCAATTCCAAAATACCATCAGAAAGGTATGGGCACCTTCCAGCTTCCATAGTCCCTCTAAAAGTAACCTAATTCCCTAAATAATTTCAGATCAACCCCATTCTCCTTTTTTTTTTGGTAAACTATACCATTGACTACTATACTTTGGTTAATGTATTAAAATGACCACCTTAAAAAAATTGATTTAATTGACCATCCAAACTATTGAAATTGGATCAATGTGACCATCAGCCGTTAATGGCCTAACGGAAGGTGACGTGGCAGTTAAAAAATTAAAGGTATAATCACACATTTGGTCCTTATTATTTACACATTTGGTCCCATTAACTGCCACGTCACCTTCCGTTAGCCCATTAACGACTGGTGGTCACATTGATCCAATTTCAATAATTTGGGTGGTCAATTGAGTCAATTTTTTAAGGTAGTCATTTTAATACATTAACCAAAGTATGGTGGTCAATAGTATAGTTTACCCAAAATGTGTGATTCCCCTTATTTTATCCAAAACGGAGTTTCCAAATTACAGTAGCTGTGTCTAGAAGTATTTTAGTTCTTCTTCTGGATCACCGTATCCGTTTAAATTATAAAATCATACTAAAAAAATAGTGCAACCTGAAATATAGCTGTCAATCCTGGAAGTGACAATTGCTTTGTATTAATCGCTAACAACCCAGTTCTGAAGGACCCTATCTCAATACAGAGAACACCCTTTTCCAATCCAATGGAATCCCAGGATCAAAACCCAGTTGTTTTAATCACAGGGTGTTCACAGGGAGGAATCGGAAATGCCCTGGCACGCGCTTTCGCGGATAGCAACTGCAAGGTGGTGGCCACAAGTAGGTCGCTGAGCTCCATGTCAGACCTGCAACAAGATCCCAGGTTTTATCTTCAAGAACTCGATGTTCTGTCGGAGCAAAGCGTGCAAAATGTCATGTCCAATGTAATAGATAAGTTTGGCCGTGTTGATGTCTTGGTTAATAATGCTGGGATCCAATGCGTCGGCCCTCTTGCTGAAATCCCTTTGCCGGCCCTGGAAAATACCTTCAACACCAATGTTTTCGGTAAACTTTAATCTCTACTAATTATTCCATTGTTAACCAATCGAATAAGCCGATGTTTAATTAAAAATAACTATTTTTAGAATTTTAGAACCGAATCGAAATGTTCGTCCCATTACATATACCTGCTGCTTCCTTTGGTTGCAAGGTCTTATTTTGTTGTTAAAAATTAGTCATAGAATTGTTAAGAACTAGTTTTAAATAAATTGGTCTTTTAAAATGAAGTTATTGAACCAATCAATCAATTGTTTGCTGCAACAATTTGACCAAGCTTTGCTCCATTAATTGACCCTGATTCCTCTGAAATTTGTGGCTGCTGGATGTTGAACCATGTCTATTTTTAAGTGTTGTCATGTTAGAGGTAAAATCATACCATGCAATCTTTCTGTACTTGATGAAAATTTTACTTTAGCTAGTGTTCTAAAGTTAAATTACTTATTATCTTTGGCTCTTGGTTTAACTTGTAATTTGAGAGATTCAATTAGATTGCAGTTATATGGCTAAGCCAGGGATTTAAGGGCCTAGGAGCAGTCTTTCCCTAATCGTTTATGGCTCGATAGTACCGCTATACTGCTATGTTGCTCCGACTTCTCTTTTTTCTTGAAGTATGGGGATGTCACTCTCTAAACATATGGTGAAACTTAGAAAAAAGAACAAACCTGTGTTGGAAACATACTCATATATAACACTAACAGCCGAGTCCAATTAACACAGCGTCATGATAGTTGTTTGTCTTGGATGAGTTTCATGTTTGTGTTTCCTTGCTGATCATCTCCTCATTGTTCCTTGGAAACATTTACATCCACTGCATAGTGCATAGTTCTCACTTTATTTTTTCTCCTTTTTGCTGAATATTCAGGAATTGGATTGAAGACATCTTCCTTAGTACCACCCTCGTTAACACAGCAAAACATTGAGTTCCAATTTGTATAGATGCCACTAATTGTCTTGTGTTTATGGTGTTGTATTTGATTACAGGTTCGATTAGGGTAGTTCAAGCTGTTGTACCTCACATGGCATCTAAGAAAAAAGGAAGGATTGTGAATATTGGAAGTGTAAGTGCTTTGGCTCCCGGGCCATGGTCCGGCGTCTACACTGCTTCTAAAGCAGCTCTTCATGCGCTAACTGATACTTTGAGGTCAGTTTAACATGATATCTGCATAAAAGAAAAAGGTTGCAAAGGCAATTCATTAACTACCAACTTCCCTGGAAAAATAATGTTTTTGCACATTAGTTTAGATGGAGATGACAAAGAATTGAGCTCGGTTTTGGACCCAAATAACGATATAGAACCGAGTAATTTAATATTTACACGTTTTTTATTGGTGCAAACAAATAAAGTTGATAACATTGTTAATGAAAAATGTCTAAATGCTGACTGCGGCTGAAATCTGACAGTGCAAACCTGTAGATAGAAATATAGTAGCAAAATGTTTTCTTCTATTAAAGAACATGGATTAATATCCTATACAATGGCGGTGGAAACTGAAAGTTTCCACAAGCGCCTTAGTTTTAAGGTATATGAAGTTAGTTTAGGGTTTAGGGGTTTAGGTGTAGGGGTTTAGAATTTAGGGATAGTTGTTTCAATTTAAGGTTTAGGGTTATAATTTAGGGTTTATAGGTTAGAATTTAGTCTTTAGGGTAATATGATGAGGATTTATGTTTTAACCTATAAACCCTAAATTATAACCCTAAACCTTAAATTGAAACAACTATCCCTAAATTCTAACCCTCTACACCTAAACCCCTAAACCTTATACCCTAAACTAACTCCTATACCCTAAAACTAAGGCGCAAGTTTCCACCGCCAGTGTATAGAATATTTATCCAAAGAACATATGCTTTTTGTCAGATTATAAAAGTTTATGCCAGCATCTAGACGGTTTTCCATTAACTTGGATATTAATTTTACTTGTTTGCACCAGTATATAATATGTACTGATTAAATTACTCAATCATGCAGTATAGAGATTAAACTACTCTTTTGATTATAATGTAGGAACTGTCTAGATGCTTTAACTGATATTTTAGTTATCCTTTTTGTTCTTTTGCATCTAAATGGATTCAAAATCCACTAAAAAATTTTATTATTTGAATTTGTCATCCAATTCTACTTTTACGAATTAATTCTTAATATATTCAAAATCCGATGCACTTTCTGAATGATATTTCTTGGAATTTTAAAGCTTTCAAATCTTGGTATTATCTTTAAGGGTGCAGTTGGTTTGAGGAATTGAAGATGACTGTTGCACGTGCACATTGCTTTTCTATATCTTTGCTGTCTACTAAAAATGTCTAGATATTTATAACTTAGGTTGCTCTAACACCTAATTCTTCTTGAGGTACGTATGTTTGATGCACATCTGAATACGAGTACAGGTATATAAACCTTCAATGGCACTCCAAATATATAGAAAAACTTTGCAAAATTGAACTTATCCATGTTGAACACACATTCATATCCCACACTCATACCAGACATTGAGTGGCATAGTTTATAACATCTTGTATGTTGTAAAGATTCAAATATTTGTGAGTGACTTATCATCTTATAGATGCACACTCTTTTTGTCCCAAACTATAACTTAGTAGTATTTTCAAAAACTAGTAAGCTTATAGCCTTATATCCTCTTTTTGGAGAGGAAAGAGTATTCCCAACCTAAGGATGTGTTAAATAACTGGATATGCGGTATTGCTATTTACTTTAGGATATCTGGATACACATGCTATGGCTACCAGATAACTTCTGGTTTTGGTAGGAGCCGGGGCTCGAACCTTGAACCTTTTGGTTTATTGCAGATGAAGAATCTGCTGGTTTGAATCCCCTAAAGGGAAGCTTTACATGAGTTTCTGGCCCAAAACTTGTAGGTCATATGAGATTCGTATTAGTTAAAACTTGATAGCAAACAAAAGAGAACACCCGTAATTAGATAATGACAGGTAATTGATCTTGCTTTGCTACGATTCTTCATTTTTCTCTCAAGTCTGAGGAATAGGGTAATCTTTTATGACTTGCTAAACCAAGCAACAATGTAATTTTCTTTATCATATTTGTGATGTATGCAGATTGGAGCTGAGCCATTTTGGGATTGATGTCATCAATGTTGTTCCAGGAGCTGTAAGGTCAAACATAGGGAACTCTGCTATTTCTAGCTACAATAGGATGCCCGAGTGGAATCTATACAAACCATTTGAAGAAGCCATCCGTGAGAGAGCATACTTTTCACAAAGATCTAGGACAACCCCAACAGATGTGTTTGCAAAGGATACAGTGAAGGTAATATTGAAGAAAAATCCGCCAGCTTGGTTCGCAACAGGTCATTACTCCACTATTATGGGAATTATGTACCATTTGCCAATTTTTCTTAAAGATTTCATTATTAGGAAAGCAATGAAAGGTTGATTTATCCTACCACAAACCTGATGCAGATATAATGTAGTTAGATGTTTGATGTCACATAACATGGCATTTTAACGTCTAGGCTCAATCAAACCTTCTTAGAGTGTATTTCAAGTTTTTTTTTTCATCTTCAAATATAATACCCAAATGTAATTTTACTCCTATAAACTTTTTATTCGAATTGTTGTGCGTTTATAATTTGTTTTTCATGTGTGTTATGTTAATGATGTGTATAGGTGCTTAGACCTTTGCATGTGGATAACTCTCAATAAAAAAATCATGCATTCTATCATATTAAACATGTGGATAACTCTCCCACCAATTAAACTTAAAAAGATTGTTATTTTCCTTCCTACCAAACACTCGATGACAAAGACGAAAGCTTAGAACTTTTTCAGATACCAAATTTAAATTCGGTTGTGTAAATATTGTGTACATAGTCACGTAACAGTGTGAACTTATAAACTATTAACACCCTTTGCATGGGTGGGTTATATATTACAAACATTATAGAAACAGCATTATAAACTACAAAAAGGCAATTGTGTGACACATTTTTACCTTTACCTTAACATTCAGACAAATAAACAGAAAGAATCCGAGAAAGCAACCATGGATAAACTACAGCTTGATCAGTGATCACCAGTTCTTGTTGTTTCTCTCACGTGTGGTTTGCTTTGCGGCAACTTGTTCTTCCGAAAGAGGCAAATAGTAGATCTTAGGAGTTGCTTTGGTTTTCCAAAATAGGTCATCTAGGGTGACCATAGGAGAATCTGGTTCATCTGAAGGCGGTGACGGCGGTGGGACAGGAAGCCGTTTCTCTGGCGAAACCTGTTGATGAGCTGATGGTTGGTGCTGAGAAGTGAGTGTTTCGACTTCATGAGGATCCACAAATTCAGCCACCAATAGACGTCCACCATTAGGTGGCCATTGCAGGTTATAAAGTGCATTACGTGTCTCTATTGCTTCTTCCACAGATGAATACTGCATGAAAAATGGTGGTTTCACAAATGTCTTAAAACAAAAGTCACGGAAGTTAGAAAACAAAACATTTTAAGTCTTACAGTAACATAACAATGAGTCTTAATGTGGTCCATCCAGAAGCTTGTAATTATCCCAGTTTTGCCTAAAAGTTGTTGCACAGCTTTCAAGGTAAAAGGACGAAGGAAATTATCGACTCTGAGGGAAGTGGTCGGAGGTTTTTGTGAAGGTGTAACTACGAAATTAGAGAGATGGAAACAAGAATCCTTTTAATGTTAACAAAACAAATGATAGAAAAGATTCCATGTACATGTGTTTTTGAGGGACTTAGGTGATCAAATTATGTAAATAATTGGACCAAAGTTATTTTTTTTATATATCTGATTGAGAAATGAGAACTCACCATCTTGTTCCTTGGGCGTATCTTCACTATCTGTGGAATCTGATGAAGAAAAGTTGGATTGAGAAGCAGCAAGTTGCGTGGTAAGATAAGTGGCTTGCTGCTCTGGAACTTGTAAATTATCAGAGTTCGGTTTCTGCCTTTTTGGAGGCCTATTGTTCTCAATAGCTTCTTCATCTGTAAAGACAACTAATATTGTGAGAATTGTCCAATTCATGAAATTACAATCCATTATCACTTACCCTGAAGCTTTCTTTTTCCTGAACAATGGCTCTTCTTCTCAACAAAGATGTCCTTTTGTTCTGTTGATGAACCATCTCCTGCAGCAACAACAGTACTTTCCAGCTCCTCGATAATAAGTGATTCGTTTTCCACACCATCTTCTTCTATTTCATCAGTACTACAGTTTGAATCGATTTGCTTAGTTTCAGGCAAATCCTCCTCCATGGAGTCGTCACTAGAACTTCTATCTAAATTTAATTTTTCCGAGTACCCCATCTCTTCACTGTCATCTTTATTGCTCATGTCTGCAGTTGTATCATTGTTTTCATCCAGTTCGTCAACAGATGCCTTGTTCCTAAGCGGTTGTTCATCATCATCCATTGGATGTGATTCACCATTATTTGGGACAACATTGGTAGATGAACATGGTTCGACGACCATCTCCAGTTTAACAACATCTTGGCTTAGTTTGACATTTTCATCATTAATATTATCCTTTAGTTCAATCTTTTCATTAATGGACATAGAATCATTAGAAAAAGAATCAGACTTTACTTTAAACCCTGAAACAAGATTGACCTCAGGCACCTGATTGTTCAGAGAAGAAAAGTCATGCATGCCATCCCCACTCTCTAGCTGAGCCTTGAGATCTTCAGTCTCTACCTCTACCTTTAGACCCTCATTCTCCACTTGGGACTTTGCATCTTGACACTCCATTTGCTTGTTAGAATTCACATTTTCTTCTCTTTTCGAGCCCTCCAAATGTTCCTCAATCAGTGGTACTTCAGTCACCACTTGGGGATTTCCATCTCGACACTCCATTTGGGTGTTAGAATTCACATTTTCTTCTGGTTTCGAGCTCTGCAATTGTTCTCCAACCAGTGGTACATCGGTTACCACAGGCTTATCTTCCACCAAAATGTCACTTTCTTCAACTACACCATGACCTGATGCAGCCTCACAATCACTAATAACATCTTTAAACTTCAACTCACTCCCCTTCTCAATCTCAATACCACCATGATCCACTACATCTTTAACTTTCTCATGCATGTCATCCTTATGATCCTCATTCTCTAGCTGATCCATGAAATCATCCTCATTCTCCACTTGGGACTTTGCATCTTGACACTCCATTTGCTTGTTAGAGTTCACATTTTCTTCTCTTTTCGAGCTCTCCAAATGTTCCTCAATCGGTGGTACCTCAGTCACCACTTGGGGCTTTCCATCTTGACACTCTATTTGGGTGTTAGAATTCACATTTTCTTCTGGTTTCGAGCTCTGCAAATGTTCTCCAACCAGTGGTACCTCGATTACCACAGGCTTATCTTCCACCAACATGTCACTTTCTTCAACTACACCATGACCTGATGCAGCCTCAGAATCACTAATAGCATCTTTAAACTCCAACTCACTACCACCATGATCCACTACATCTTTAACTGTCTCATGCATGTCATCTTTATTATCCTCATTCTCTAGCTGAGCTATGGAGTCATCCTCATTCTCCACTTTGGATTTTTCATCTTGACACTCCATTTGCTTGTTAGAATTCACAATCTCTTCTTGTTTCGAGCTCTCCAAATGTTCCTCAGTGAGTGGTACTTCAACCACCACTTGGGGATTTCCATCTTGACACTCCATTTGGGGGTTAGAATTCGCATTTTCTTCTGGTTTCGAGCTCTGCAAATGTTCTCCAACCAGCGGTACCTTGGTTAACACAGGCTTATCATCCACCAACATGTCAGTTTCTTCAACTACACCATGGCCTGATGCAACCTCACAATCACCAATAGCGTCTTTAAACTCCAACTCACTACCACCATGATCCACTGCATCTTCAAATCTCTCATGCACGTCATCCTTATGATCCTCATTCTCTAGCTGAGCCATGGGATCATCACTCTCCGCCTCAAGCTTTCGATCTTGGCTCTCCATTTGCATATTGGAATTCACATTCTCCTCTTGTTTCGAGCTCTGCAAATGTTGTCCAATCAATGGTACCTCGGGTATCATAGTTTTAACTTCAGTGGCCTGAATAACAGGCTCATCTGCCACCAACACGTCCATCTCTTCAACAACTCCTCGACCTGAACCACTGGATGAATATGGTTCCACCATCTCCGACATAACATTATCATCAACTATATTATCCTTTAGTTCAATATTTTCAGTAATTGACTTAGGATCAGTAGAAACAGAATCAGATTTCACTTGCAACCCTGAAATAGGGCTGATTTCAGACACCTGATTGTTGAAAGCAGAAGAGCCATGCATGTCATCCTCATTCTCCAACAGAGCCTTGGGACCCTCATTCTCAACTTGGGGCATTGGATCTTGACAATCCATTTTCATGTCGGAATTCACATTCTCTTCTACTTTCGAGCTATGCAAATGCTGTCCAATCAATGGCACCTCAGGTATCACGGTCTTAACCACAGTGGTCTGAACAACAGGCTCATCTTCCACCAACATGCCCCTTTCTTCAGCAACTCCTTGACCTGAACCATTGGATGAATACGGTTCCACCGTCTCCGGCTTAACAACATCCAGGTTTATTTTGACATTATCATCAATTATACTATCCTTTAGTACAGTATTTTCAGCAGAAATAGAATCATTCTTTTCATCTCTTTCAACAAGTTTTCGAGCCTCATTCTCAACTTGGGGCTTTGCTAAACCATGACCCGAAGCAGCCGCACAATCAGCAGTATCATCCTTAAGCTTCAACCCATCAGGATCAGCCACTTCTTTGACTGTCTGGGCAATAGTTGGTGTTGTTTTTTCAACTGCAGGCTCAGAATTATCATCATTAGAACCATTATCTGCCTCATCTGCAGCATTTTCCCTTTCGGTTCGAACTGCTGCGTCTAAGCGTTTTACCAAATCCTTTTTCAAGCCTCGAGTTGTCAAACGCCGTTTCTTGAGTTCTTCTTTCAACTCTACAACCTTCCATTTATCGATTGGTCGATTATCCAGTATTTGGAACTTTGATGACATGTTTCAATACCTAGTTCAAAACGTTACATTCCTCGATCATTCACTAGAAAAATAATTACATATAAACATATCATTATACATATAGTAAAGCATGTGCAGTGGAAAGAGAACACTCATGATGGACCTAGAGAGGGTGGAGGACAATCGACTCTTAAAAATTTGAAATTACTAGATGATTTAGAAATTTATTATGTGTTTTTTTATTAAGATTCTATTTTTATCACCTAAAGTTTTATAAATTCACCTCCCCTTAAATCTTATAGTTTTACTCTTAACATAAAATTATAAAATTTTGTGTTGGTCTCTTAAAACACTCACAGTTGATGGAAACATGGCCAAAGAAAGCAAGTTAGAAACTATAAAAATTAAGTTAAATCAGCGATATTGAAAATTCACTTAATATAAGCTAGACATAAAAAAAGTTAAATAATATTTTATTGATGAGTTAGATTTATTTTATTAGTAAAACTCATTTAGTTTTATAATTTTTTAATGTTTGGATGACGGTAAATAGATGGTTGAGATTATTGGTTTTTTTTCATAATCATCTCTTCATTTCTTAACCATAATTTCAGTCATCTATTTACCATCATACAATGGTAAAAAAAATATAAATTTTACATAGTGCAAGAGTATCTAGTTAATATTAATCAAATATGCTCCAAAAAACATTTAAATTTAATAATTAATCAATTTATATTAAAAAGATAATAATATAAATAATAAATTAATATATATAGATCCTTCAAATATGCTTAATAATTTTATATTAAAAAATAATTTTCATAATTTAGTTATGGAAAATACTTTGATGCACAACCCTTTAATTTTAGGGTTTAGGGTTTTAGGTTTTAGGTTAGGGTTTAGGGGTTTAGTATGTAGGGTATATAATGTAAGGTTTATGAGTAGAATTTAGAGTTTAGGGTTTAGGGCTTAGGGTTTAGGTTTTAGGTTGTTAGGGTTTGTGATTTAAATTTTAAATTTTATAAAAGGATTGTGTAAAAAAAATTTACACAGCTTATGCATCAAAATAAAACCCTTTAGTTATTATTAATAGATACAAAATATTGATAACTAATAAACTATTCAAACAAGTATTGAATATAAATCATGTCCTTATATATCATTTTGCTTGTTCAAATAATCAAATAACTAGCAACTATCAATTAATTTTACCAAACTCTTTTATACAATCAACTTGTCATTTTAACTAATAAAATTTATTATCAACTGTCAGCTAATGTAATTCCGTTAATTATGCACTAATTGTGAAACAGTGTCATATTAACTTCTTTTGCATGACTTCAACCAAGATACTGAAAAATCAAACCTCTTCTAATTCTCAAATTCAAAGCTTTAGTAGGAACAAAGTGTGTATTATTGATTAGCATGCAAATGGTGATGAAAGTTGACTTTTGTTGGGTGCGTGAATAATTCTCTTTACATTCATTATTATATTCTTTTTTTTCCTGTAAACAGATAATGTAAATAATATTACATATATTATTTGCAGGTATATGCGAGAGCATGGAAATATTAACAAAGCAAACCAGTTTATAAGAAATTACGTCAAAATATTAACAAAGCAAATCCTAAAGTATTTGATGCCATAAACATTTAATTAGTGAAACATTTACCTTACAAATTAGAAAAGAAAAAGTATATAATCAATTCCATAATGCACCCAACATCCAAAAAAAATTAAGATATAAACACACAAAACCAGCCATTTTCCAGCTCAATTTTCTTCAAAAAAAAAATGAAAAATATCTAATTGTTTATACCCAAAAAAATACCATTATATATATAAAAAAACGACAACAGAATAATGGTATAGAGTTAAAAGAAAGATGAAGGTACTCACAGGATTATATATTTGGGAAGCCACAAATAAAATAAAAATTACGTGAAAACGTGATCTGAAAACTTCAATTTTAACGCATAAAAACTCGCCTTTAGAGAAAACCCCAGTTTTCAACAAAGGCGAAGGAGAAAAAAAGTGATAAGGAAATTAATAAAATAAAAAGAGTTTTATGAGTGAGAGATATAATTAGGTTTTAATTGTTCTGATAATTTTAGCCATAAATGATGGACGAAAACAAATGAAAAATTGATGAAATTAGGGTTTAAAATAAAACTTGATGTCTGGTATTATCGAATTAAAAAATGAGAGGTTAAGTTTAGTCTTTCTTAATTTCTAATTTTGGCTTTTATTTAAAGTTTTAAACTCGTGCAAAACCTCTACTTATAAAAAGAAAATTTATTTATAAGATATTATTAAACTTTATATAAGGATAATCATTTTGTTTACAAAACACTTAAATAAGTAACTTATTTTTATTGAAATGAATGTAACTATAGTATTTTATTTTTCAAAATGTAGAATCAATATAAAAATATGTGAGTTCATATGAAATGTTGTACATAAATGTAATTTTATAAAATGTTTTATATATAATTGTTCAAATATAAAAATAAGGGTAAGGGGATTGTAAATTGAATTTTAGTTTAGTTGACAATGTTATTATTACAGTATATAAAATAATGTGGTTCAAGCATATACAATGTGCTCAAATAAAGGCATGATTTTTTTAAAAAAAAAAATCTAATTCTAATCATAATTCTACCTAGAAGAAAGGGAAACGTGAACTTTAGTGTAAGGAAGAGGGTGTTTTTAATGGGTTTAGAACTCATGACATGCGAGAATAAGAGGGAATAAATATGAACATTTTGCCAACCGGCCAAATGTACTTGCTTAAAGATATGGTGTTTTATTTGACAAATCCTAATCTCAATTATACCTAAAGAGGAGGGGAAGAAGGACTTTAGGGGAAGGAAGAGGGTGATCGTAATGAACCTAAAACTCATATTGTAACCCCCTAGACCGGCCTATGCGGAAAGACCAAGTCAAGTAAGACACATTAAAATTTAATACTCAAGTAGAAAACATGTTTGCAAACTAAGCGTTAAATTTGACAGCATAACGGCAGAACTTACTGAAAACCATCAAGTTAAATAAACCTGTTTAACACGTCAAACAATAATATTTTTTCAAAGTCACTCACAACATAAACATCGTAAATAATATAGGCAGCTCTGATTACTTAAATAAGCCCATCATAGGATGGTTACAAAATACGTATCAGTTAACATATCAAAATACTTCTAGTTTAATACCATACATAACAAAATATAGGCACATGTCAACCTGAAAGTACAAACGGTGGATAGAAACATTACATTCAAAAAGAATACCAAATGTGTCGATCCTCCAAGTGTCAGCTACGGGGTGGCCTATCCAAAATATCTGAAAGGGGAAAGAATTGGGGGCGTGAGCTAGAAAGCTCAGTGTGTTCCAACAGTGCAAGTAAAACATGTACAATAACAATATGATATACATTTATAGTTCAAAAATATAGAATTCAAGTAACAGTACGGTTCGGTTTAATCTTTTCTCTACCCTCCAACCATACTCCAAGAGGCAGTTCCCCAAAACTGCGTCAAAGGCATTAACCAGTGCCCAATGGGCATAGGTGCCAACCTAAGGGAATACCTTAGGAACGGTACGGTACGGTAGGAATTACCCTAGCCGAAGCATAGGAACCTGTAACGGTAAGGAATTACCAGCTGGATCAGGGCTGAACCTGCGGTCACTTCATATTCTATCCCAAATATCCCAGTAACAACCTATGTAATAGTTTAATTATCAATAACAACTGTAATTTCGGTAAATGTAAAATAGACATGTATTTTCCATGAAACAGTAATCAGAGAGCATATTGTTCAATCAAACTATGATGTATCACACATATAATATAATCATGCTTATTTCAGAAATCATATCATAATCATGCAAAAACACTTTATCAATCATGAGCATGTATTTAGCTTAATAACATACTTTCATCAGGTAAAACAATATTAAAACGGTTATATAGCACACAAGGAACACACCTCAAAAGATGAGATCGGTCAGAAGATCTATCGAGCACCAAGATCACGCTCCGCTACAGTGTTGGAGCCTAAATAGACAGGGATTATGGTTACTAACAGATTTACACCTTAATCATAGTAAAATACTAAGTTTTCGGGTCGTACGAGTGAAGATAGGATCACGAGGCGGTACAGATCGAGACGAGCTGGGCTGGGCGTAGGCACGGTCGGGAGATCCACGAGTACCTATTAGATCAGAAGATGAACATCAGTCCTCAATCATCAATTTCTCTTGAAAGGCATAACTTATACATATGCATGTTCGGGTTCAATGTCTAATTTAGAGGCTTTCGGGTTAGAATTTTGCGAAACGGGCTTCAAAATCGGACTCAGGACGTCAAAAAACATAAAATAGGACTTTTCAGGAAAAGTTGACTTTTTGGTCAACGTCAACGCTGACGTCAGCGGTCAAAGTCAACGCTGACGTCATGCTGACGTCACTGGTCTAAGGCTGACTCGGCGAGTTGGCTCAGTGGGTTGACTCGGACGAGTTGACTCACTGAGTTGACTCGGTCAACGGGTCGGATCGGTCAACGGATCGGGTCAGCGGGTCGGGTCAACGGGTCAACTGGTTTGACCGAGTTGACCGGTTCAACCGGTTCGGTCTACACGGACCGACTCTTACCTTAAAGAACCCGAAGGTCGCCGGACGGTTACCGGAACATCACCGGAAAGCTCCTTTCACGTCGTTTCTGCCGGAAAAACTTAGATTTTTAGACAAGCAATTACCTCACACGATTAAACACCAAAACGAAGCCGAAAATCGATGAAAAACTCACCTTAAAGCTTTGATATCGTCGGAAAACCACGTAACCCCGACCAAGCTCTTCCCGGCGCCGATAGGACGAGAAGTTTTAGGGGTTTTGCTCAGCTCGGGACGGGGAACCCAACGACGGTGGTGGCGCAGCGAACCGACGTTAACAACGGCCGTAATTGACGGAAAACCGATCAGCCTCAAACCCTCGGTTCATCGAACGTTCAACGCGTGATTGCCGGCGATTGCGGCTACGGTTACGCAAGTGACCTTAGGGGTTTTGATCGGGACGTCGAGGTGGTTCGTATGGCGGTGGCGGTGGAGAGCACGGCACGGCGGTGACGATGGACGGGCGGTGGCCAGTTCGGTTAGGGAAGAAAAACAAAAGAACACGATAGGATGAGGGACGTTTCTGGAAATTTTGGGAAACAAATTGATCCCAATTAATTCACATTCAACAGGGTAGGTAGGATATTTTCATTATTTTATTATTATATTATTATTTTTTTCTTAAATCTAATAAAATTTAATAACGGTGGCTTATAACCAAGAGCTCTAATAGCTCAATTGGCTGGGCACCCGGGTAAAGAAGCAAAGGTTGTGGGTTCGATTCCCACAACCCTCACCTCCCCTCTAATTTTTTTTTCTTACATTATCCTTTATTTTATTTTCTGGGTGTTACAACTCTCCCCCCCTAAAAAGAAATTTCGGCCTCGAAATTTACCTGAGTGGAAAAGATGCGGAAACTGCTCTTTCATCGACTCAAGAGTCTCCCAGGTAGCTTCTTCAGGACCTCGATTACTCCACTGTACTTTGACCATAGGAATACGTCGATTCCTTAGAACTCTCTCGTCTTGATCCAAGACCCGGACAGGTTCCTCCTCATAAGACAAATCTGGTCTCAACTCTACATCCTGTACCTGGATAACATGGCTCGGATCTGGGTGGTACTGCCTCAACATAGATACATGAAATACATCATGAATACGGCTAAGCTGAGAAGGTAACTCAAGCTGATAAGCAACAGGCCCGACTCTCTTCCGAATACGGTACGGTCCGATAAATCTTGGTCTCAATTTGCCTTTGCGCCCAAATCTCAGAACTTTCTTCCATGGAGACACCTTCAGAAAAACCTGATCACCAACCTCGAACTCAATGTCTTTCCTCCTCCGATCAGCATAGGACTTCTGTCTATCAAAAGCCTCTTTCAGACGGCTGCGGATCAATCTGACGGTCTCCTCGGTCTCTCGAACCAACTCTGGGCCCAAAGTCTTCTTCTCATACAGCTCTGTCCAACAGATGGGAGTACGACACTTACGGCCATACAGAGCCTCATACGGTGCCATGCGGATGCTGGCCTGATAGCTGTTGTTGTATGCAAACTCAGCCAAGGGCAAGAAATCCTCCCAACTACCACGGAAATCAATCACACATCCCCGTAACATGTCCTCAAGAATCTGAATCACCCTCTCCGACTGTCCATCTGTCTGCGGATGGAAGGACGTACTGAAATTCAGACGGGTACCTAAAGCACTGTGCAAAGCCAACCAGAATCGAGAAGTGAACCTCGGATCCCGATCAGAGATGATAGATAAAGGTACCCTATGTAGTCTGACGATCTCAGAGATATACAGTTTAGACAGCTTCTCCAAAGAGTAGGTGACTCGAACTGGAATAAAATGAGCTGACTTGGTGAGTCGGTCAACAATCACCCAGATCGAATCCTTTTTAGAAGGTGTTAGAGGAAGCCCTGTAACGAAATCCATCGTGACACGTTCCCATTTCCACTTGGGGATCTTAATAGGCTGCAACAAACCAGAAGGATGTTGGTGTTCTGCCTTAATCTGCTGGCAAGTCAAACACCGAGATACATAATCTGAACTGTCCTTCTTCATACCTTCCCAACGATATCTTTGCCTCAGGTTTTGATACATCTTGTCTCCACCGGGATGCATAGCATAAGGGCTGTTATGAGCCTCATTGAGAATGGCCCGCTTCAACTCGACATCGTCTGGTACACAATAACGACCCTTGAAGCACAAGACTCCGTCCTGATCAAAGGCATAGATAGACGTAGATCCCTGCTCAACCTGCTGCATGACAGGGAGTAAGGAACTGTCTAGAAGCTGTTTGGCCTTAATTTCCTTGGCCAAGGTCGGTTTAACCTGTAGCACGGCTAATAAACTGCCATCACTGTATATACTCATCCTAGCAAACAAGGATCTCAAGTCCGATATGGCCTTACGACTCAAAGCATCAGCAACAACATTAGCCTTCCCCGGGTGGTACTCAATCACGCAATCGTAGTCCTTAAGAAGCTCAATCCAACGGCGTTGTCTCAGATTAAGCTCTCTCTGTGTAAGAATGTACTTTAGGCTCTTGTGATCTGTGTAGATATAACACTTCTCTCCGTAGAGATAGTGTCTCCAAATCTTCAGAGCAAAAACCACAGTAGCCAGCTCTAGATCATGAGTAGGATAATTACACTCATGCGGTCTCAACTGACGAGACGCATAAGCTATTACTCTGCCATCCTGCATCAAAACACAACCAAGCCCAGAGCGTGATGCGTCACTATAAACTGCAAAATCCTTCCCAGATTCGGGCTGCACTAAGACTGGAGCTTGTGTTAGAGCTGTCTTCAACTTCTCAAAACTATCCTGCTGAGCATTTGTCCAGATGAATGGGACATCCTTCCTCAACAGCTTCGTCAAGGGAGCGGCAATAATAGAAAAACCCTCGACGAAACGTCTGTAATACCCAGCTAAACCCAAGAAACTACGGATCTCGGAAACATTCTTGGGTTGCTTCCAACTCACAATGGCCTCTATCTTGCTCGGATCAACCTGAATACCCCGAGCCAATACCACATGCCCCAGAAATGTCACCTCGTTGAGCCAAAATTCACATTTGCTCAACTTGGCATACAGTTTGTGCTCTCTAAGAGTCTGCAGCACAATCCTCAAATGCTCAACATGTTCTGCTTCAGTCCGGGAGTAGACTAGGATGTCATCAATAAACATCACTACAAACTGATCCAAATAGGGCCGAAAGACACGGTTCATCAGATCCATAAAAGCGGCAGGAGCATTAGTTAGACCAAACGGCATCACTAAAAACTCGTAATGCCCATATCTGGTGCGAATGGCCGTCTTTGCTACATCGGACCCCTTTATCTTTAGCTGATAGTACCCGGAACGAAGATCAATCTTCGAGAAAATTGTGGCTCCTCGAAACTGATCGAACAAGTCATCGATCCTGGGTAGAGGATACTTGTTCTTTACTGTCAGCTTGTTCAGCTTACGGTAGTCAATACACAACCGAAGGGAACCATCCTTCTTTTTCACAAACAAGACCGAAGCTCCCCAAGGTGAAGAGCTAGGTCGGATGAAACCTCGGTCAAGGAGCTCTTGCAACTGAATCTTCAGCTCTTTAAGTTCCTTTGGGGCCATACAGTAAGGGTTCATAGAGACTGGTGCAGATCCAGGATAAGTCTCAATTTCGAACTCAACATCTCTATCCGGAGGTAATCCAGGTAATTCCTCAGGAAAGACATCAGGGAACTCGCTAACAGTGCGAATCTCGTCAATCTTTGACAAGGAACCCTTGGTATTCAAAAAACAGGCGATGAAAGTCTGATAGCCCTTTCGGATCATCCTGTCGGCAGCCAAAGCAGATATCACATTGGACAGATACCCTCGGCGCTCACCAATAAGAACCACTGTACGATCATCAGAAGTCTTCAAAACTGCTCTCTTGGACTCACAATCTAAGTCAACTCGGTGTTCAATCAACCAATCCATGCCAAGAATCAGATCGAACTCTTCTAATGGTAGTTCCATAAGGTCAGCTAGAAAGATTTCCCCTTGCACCTCGAGGGGACATCGCCTGAAAACCTTATTTACAACAACAGACTGGCCCACAGGACTCATAACGGTAATTGTATTCTCGGTGGTCTCATCGGGAATCTGGAGGTCTCGGGACACGGATCTCGATACATAGGAATGGGTAGAACCATTGTCGAGCAATGCAAAATATGGAACAGAAAACATAGTAAATGTACATGCAATGACGTCTGGCTCATCTCTGTCACCTCGACGTCTGGTGGCATAAACAAGTGCAGGCTGCCTAGCCTCGGTCATAGCTGGTCCCCCACTCTGATAGGATCGACCTCTACTCTCAGATCTAACAGCAGACCCAGAAGCTCTACCCTGATTACGGCCTCTAGCCGGAGTCTGTACAGATGTCTGTGAACGAGCAGGTGTTTGAGTACGGGCAGGAGTCTGAGTGGACACCCCCGTAGAAGGTGAACGTGGGCAATCCTTGAGGAAATGATCCATAGACCCACACCGGAAGCAAGCAACAATCATCTTCCAACACTCTCATCCGTGTTTCCTACCACAATGCTCACATGCAGGCATAGATGAAAAACCCAAAGAATCACCTCGATTGGTAGCTGGGACAGAAGGCGCTAAAGGCCTAGAACTCATATTACTCTTCTGAGAGTCAGCGGTGCGGGTTCTCTTATCTGGACGTCCGTAGGACTCACCCTGACTAGGTCTCCTAGATCGATCCCAATCTCGGCCTCGATCTCGACCCCGATCTCGGTCTCTATCCCTACCACCCTGACTAGCTACCAAAATCTCTATCTGTTCTGCAGTCTTAGCCCGATCTACTAAATTCTCAAATACCTCATCATGATGTGTAGCCACTTCGTCACGTATCCCAATACGAAGGCCCTCTGCGAACTTTTCGCATCTGTCCTTCTCGGTAGGAACCAAACCAGGACCATACTTTTGTAGCCCCAGAAACTGTATCTCGTACTCGGCCACTGTCATAGAACCCTGCACCAAGTCCTTGAATGCCTGACGTCTCTCCCTCAAGAACCGTTCGCCCAGATAACGGTTCCTAAAACGCTCCTTAAAGAAATCCCATGTCAACCGGTCAGAGGGAACGCTACTCATAATAGACTCCCACCAGGTGCGGGCATTCCCGTTCAGCATAGATACATCACCCAAGTATTTCTTCGATGGCTCAAAACCCATCTCTGTCATACGTCGCTCGATATCATACAACCACTCCTCAGCCTCGGTCGGTGCTCCACTAAGAGATCTAGAAAAAGTCTTGATCCCGTTAGCAAACAAAGTCTGGGAGATAGGGATTTCGGGAACGACACACGATGCTCTAACTACACCCTAAATCAGCTGAAGAAATTGTCTACTCAAACTCTCATTAGTAACCCCAGTCGTAGGCTCGGGCCCAAAAATCGTCGCTCCTCTAACCGGAGTAGCCATATCAACATCAGGAGCAGATGACGGAGCAGACGGGACAAATGTCGGAGCAGTCGGGGTGGTCGAAACTGAAGGACCACGAGGGGCAGAAGGCTCGGTAGAAGGTGGAGGATCTACGGGGCAGGAGCATCAACACGAGCAGATGGAGCAATCACTAGATCGTCCATCGAGTCTGCAAATCTAACGGGTCGACCTCGCCTACGAGCGGGTCGTCGACCTCTGCTGGTGCTCATCTCAGAGAATCTCTACAAAGATAAAACTTAGGATCAGTTTATGACACCGGAGAATCGAACACAATTAAGCATGTAAAATTGGGTGACATGGCCTCTTTTCACAATACTTTGAAAAACGTTTTTAAAATAGTACATTGTAAGGGCTTTTCCACAGTCCGAGGGTTTAAAACCAAAAGCTCTGATACCAACTAAATGTAACCCCCTAGACCGGCCTATGCGGAAAGACCAAGTCAAGTAAGGCACATTAAAATTTAATACTCAAGTAGAAAACATGTTTGCAAACTAAACGTTAAATTCGACAGCATAACGGCAGAACTTAGTGAAAACCATCAAGTTAAATAAACATGTTTAACACGTCAAACAATAATATTTTTTTCAAAGTCACTCACAACATAAACATCGTAAATAATATAGGCAGCCCTGATTACTTAAATAAGCCCATCATAGTATGGTTACAAAATACGTATCAGTTAACATATCAAAATACTTCTAGTTTAATACCATACATAACAAAATATAGGCACATGTCACCCTGAAAGTACAAACAGTGGATAGAAACATTACATTCAAAAAGAATACCAAATGTGTCGATCCTCCAAGTGTCAGCTACGGGGTGGCCTATCCAAAATATCTGAAAGGGGAAAGAATTGGGGGCGTGAGCTAGAAAGCTCAGTGTGTTCCAACAGTGCAAGTAAAACATGTACAATAACAATATGATATACATTTATAGTTCAAAAATATAGAATTCAAGTAACAGTACGGTTCGGTTTAATCTTTTCTCTACCCTCCAACCATACTCCAAGAGGCAGTTCCCCAAAACTGCGTCAAAGGCATTAACCAGTGCCCAATGGGCATAGGTGCCAACCTAAGGGAATACCTTAGGAACGGTACGGTACGGTAGGAATTACCCTAGCCGAAGCATAGGAACTTGTAACGGTAAGGAATTACCAGCTGGATCAGGGCTGAACCTGCGGTCACTTCATATTCTATCCCAAATATCCCAGTAACAACCTATGTAATAGTTTAATTATCAATAACAATTGTAATTTCGGTAAATGTAAAATAGACATGTATTTTCCATGAAACAGTAATCAGAGAGCATATTGTTCAATCAAACTACGATGTATCACACATATAATATAATCATGCTTATTTCAGAAATCATATCATAATCATGCAAAAACACTTTATCAATCATGAGCATGTATTTAGCTTAATAACATACTTTCATCAGGTAAAACAATATTAAAACGGTTATATAGCACACAAGGAACACACCTCAAAAGATGAGATCGGTCAGAAGATCTATCGAGCACCAAGATCACGCTCCGCTACAGTGCTGGAGCCTAAATAGACAGGGATTATGGTTACTAACAGATTTACACCTTAATCATAGTAAAATACTAAGTTTTCGGGTCGTACGAGTGACGATAGGATCACGAGGCGGTACAGATCGAGACGAGCTGGGCTGGGCGTAGGCACGGTCGGGAGATCCACGAGTACCTATTAGATCAGAAGATGAACATCAGTCCTCAATCATCAATTTCTCTTGAAAGGCATAACTTATACATATGCATGTTCGGGTTCAATGTCCAATTTAGAGGCTTTCGGGTTAGAATTTTGCGAAACGGGCTTCAAAATCGGACTCAGGACGTCGAAAAACATAAAATAGGACTTTTCAGGAAAAGTTGACTTTTTGGTCAACGTCAACGCTGACGTCAGCGGTCAAAGTCAACGCTGACGTCATGCTGACGTCACTGGTCTAAGGCTGACTCGGCGAGTTGGCTCAGTGGGTTGACTCGGACGAGTTGACTCACTGAGTTGACTCGGACGAGTTGACTCACTGAGTTGACTCGGTCAACGAGTCGGATCGGTCAGCGGGTCGGGTCAACGGGTCAACGGGTCGGGTCAACGGGTCAACTGGTTTGACCGAGTTGACCGGTTCGGTCTACACGGACCGACTCTTACCTTAAAGAACCCGAAGGTCGCCGGACGGTTACCGGAACATCACCGGAAAGCTCATTTCACGTCGTTTCTACCGGAAAAACTTAGATTTTTAGACAAGCAATTACCTCACACGATTAAACACCAAAACGAAGTCGAAAATCGATGAAAAACTCACCTTAAAGCTTCGATATCGCCGGAAAACCACGTAACTCCGACCAAGCTCTTCCCGGCGCCGATAGGACGAGAAGTTTTAGGGGTTTTGCTCAGCTCGGGACGGGGAACCCAACGACGGTGGTGGCGCAGCGAACCGACGTCAACAACGGCCGTAATTGACGGAAAACCGATCAGCCTCAAACCCTCGGTTCATCGAACGTTCAACGCGTGATTGCCGGCGATTGCGGCTACGGTTACGCAAGTGACCTTAGGGGTTTTGATCGGGACGTCGAGGTGGTTCGTATGGCGGTGGCGGTGGAGAGCACGGCACGGCGGTGACGATGGACGGGCGGTGGCCGGTTCGGTTAAGGAAGAAAAACAAAAGAACACGATAGGATGAGGGACGTTTCTGGAAATTTTGGGAAACAAATTGATCCCAATTAATTCACATTCATCAGGGTAGGTAGGATATTTTCATTATTTTATTATTATAGTATTATTTTTTTTCTTGAATCTAATAAAATTTAATAACGGTGGCTTATAACCAAGAGCTCTAATAGCTTAATTGGCTGGGCACCTGGGTAAAGAAGCAAAGGTTGTGGGTTCGATTCCCACAACCTTCACCTCCCCTTTAAATTTTTTTTTCTTACATTATCCTTTATTTTATTTTCTGGGTGTTACACATATCTTAAAAGAATATATGAGAACAAAGATGAGCAACTTGACTAACCAGCTAAATATACTTACTCGGGGTATGAAATTTATAAATATGCTCAAATAAAGGTTAAACCTTTGATTTTATAAAATAAATGACTTAATATTTTCAAATCTACTTATATAAGGCTTGTGGTTTTTGAATTTTCTCAAATAATTGTTTTTCTATAGGAAACTATTAGTTTTTAGTTTAATTATCCGTATCCAATTCATTAGCTGGCTAATTTAGATCGGATATTATAAAAGTTTATTATGGCGGTGATCTTCCCAACTTAATTGCTTCATTCACAATGTTAAGACTCAATCTACTAATCTTACTTAAAAATTTATTGTCTTATTCTACTAGACTAATTGATTGTTGATGAAACTATTATTTAACCGTTTGTGAAGACGTGACATCCTTGTCATATTAACAAACTTAACCAGGCCTAACATTGACTCCTTTTGTCACTTTGACCCTATTTTATCACTTTGGGCCTCAACTTTTACATTTTAGTCCAATTACAATTTCTAGGATTAGATAATATAGAATCTTAATATTTCCGAAACCTGAAAGCTGGGGCTTAAAGACCAAAGTAGCACCCATACATCTTAATATTATCAAATTAGCATTCAAAATTTTATAATTCTCAGACTAATATTATTATAGTAAATTCACTATACATGCACGACGAGTTTAAATAAATATTATTATTTTTAAAATAATTTCATGTTATAACTTAATTAATTAGTTAATAGATGATTAGTATATCTTAATTAATTCTTTTTTTTTAAATCAAACGTTTTTACTAAAAGACGAAAAAAAAATTAAACTATTAAAAACCAACCTTTATATTTAGTTCCATGAATTGCAAAAGAGATGTTGGGAATATATATAGCTAGAGTGTAAGTCTTTGTTTCTTATCCATGTGGGATTCGCTAAAATATAGTAGCAAACTCTTTAGCTCCAAGAATCTCACATTGATAAGAAACAAAAGCTTACACTCTAGCTAGGCCTATATATATATATATATATATCTACCATAGGTCAAGGTAGGTCACTTGACCTACCATAAAAAAATGGATAAACTACTTTAGATGTCACTTAATTATTAATAAAGTTACAATTAAGTTATTCAATTATTAAAAGTTACAATTGGGTCATTTAATTCAAATTTTAGTTACGTCCAGATCACCCCTCCGTTAAAATACAAATGAACATCTAACAAGGTTTGGTATAATGATAGTTTCAGTCCTCAAAACTTATATATTCTACCAATTTAATCCTAATTCAAATTAATTCAAAAAATTTAACCATTAATAGTTACAAAAGACATCAATTTAGTCATTTTCTTCTCCAAATCACATGTATACATTCGTTAACACTAGAGTACTTCATTTAAAACTATTAATTAATCTAGTACACAAATTTATAAATGTAAATATATTTATAATTATTTTTAATGCTAGATCTATAATTAGTATCTACATTAGAATTAAATTCATTGAAATCTATTTAAAATTATTTATGAAAATGTTCTACTTTAGTTATTGTTACCCCGTAATTTTCTACAAAAATTAAAGTTTTTATATTATTATATAATTTTCTTAGTAATTTCATATATTTTTAAATGACTTTATTATTTCCTTTTTATTTTAAAACATATTTTTAAATGACTTCATTATTTCCTTTTTATTTTAAAACAAATTAATAATTAAACTTTTTAAGTTACGAAATTTTTATTATTTAACAGATTTCTTAAATTCTTAGCAAGTCTGTGTATTTTTATTAAAAATGAAGTTATAAAGATTTGGTGATAGAAATTAGTGATTATTCATATAAAAGTGCGAGAAGTCATTTTAGATGGTTTAAGTTACTTACAAGTAATATAAAATGTTTTGTGTTCAGAGCATTAGTTGTAAAAATGATGTTCTAGAATTATTTGTTTAGGGAGAAAATTTGTATAGACTAATGTGAATTTCTCTATACATATTTTATTAAAGAGAGTTAGTAACTAAATCATAGTGGACCCCTTATATATGTATTTATGTGTGATTGAATGGTTCTTTGTCATGTCAGTTATGAACATTTTAAGTAATTTTTGATGACTTATTCAATTTATTCTTATCTTACTTACATATGATTGTATTTATTATCGGTGGTGAATTATCAAGCTTAAATTTCTAGATCCGCCCCTGTATATATATATATATTCATCCCAACATCTTGTTTTTTGCAATTTATGGAGCTAAATATCAAAATTGGTTCCTAATAGTTTAATTTTTTTATTTTTTAGTACATTGAAGATGTGAAGTGAGTTCCTAGTGATTTTTTTTTCTACTTTCGTTAAAATTTTAAGTGGAACTCTCCTAGCATGCATGGTGAGTTCCAATTAGGATTTGCTAATCATTTGTTAATGTGATTAATTAAGTTAAAATATGAAAAGATAATTATTTTTTACTTGTTTTGCATGTATGAAGAGTTTAATTTTTTTTTAAAATAATATTTTATTTGAACTCGCCGTACATGTAGAACGAGTTTACTGTAATGGTGCTAGTCGGGAAATATATACTTTTGGGGTGCTATTTTAGTAATATTAGAATGTAGGGTGCTACTTTAGTCTTTAAGCCGAAAGCTGGGAGGATGGATGCTGACAGCACTGTTCACCTACATCCCTTTTAGCCGTGATATATTTACCAATCTTTTATTCTTTGTAAGGCAGCGTTCACTAGCCTCCATCTGTGCTAAAACAGGACTGGTTTAATGACTGTTTTGTTGCCTTTAAATAGAAAAAATTATATCCCAAAGTTGGTGTTACATCAATGTTTATTTTCTACTAAATAAATTGAACTACACTGTTACATAGGCCTTAATGTCGGAAGCTAACTTTTGTAAACAAAAAAATATAACAGACTTTTTTTTTCTTTTTTGACAATTACTACTACTATTTCTATCTAGAAGGGAGATAGAGAGACTTCAGAGAAAAAAAATACTTCTACTAAATTTTGAACTCGAAATTTAAAAAAAATAAAATGAGCGAGTGAACAACTCTGATCAACCGATCATCAACGCTTGCTCTAGACCCATTTCTTGATCCCTTACGAAGATTGTTATTTGTATAAAATGATGCATCACTTTCTTATAGGTTGGGTCATGAGAATGGGGAGTGTAAGCAAACAGATGGGTTTAAACAAGACACGTGGCATGGCTGCTACATTGTTGTATTTGTATGTTTCAATGTTTTTTGAATGAATTGGAGTTGTTCTTTGCCTTCCTTCCCTTTCCGGGGCCACCACCCAAGCCCATGTGCTTTCATTTTTTTTCAAAATCCATGTGCTTCAAGATTCCCCAAGTCGTGGGGTGCTTCCTCTTCTTCTTTTGTCTCCTTTATCAGTGTCATTAAGTTTTAATTTAAGGTTAAATTATGAACATGCCCTCATTTTTATTTTAGTTATAACAGCAACAATAATTTTTCATTTAAGACAATTTCTTTGACTGGGTTATATCTCATTAACAAACTTAATAAGAAACTTTGATGTTAACTTTTTTAAATTAACATTAAGTTAATGGTTCTTTTTAAAAAATAGTCTAAATAAGTAGTTGTTTGTTAGTATAGAGAAAATAAGCAAACAAAATAAACACACATTTCTTGTTCAAATGCCTTAGTAGCCCCCCATCCCAATGATTGAAACAAATAAAACAAATCCGATCTAATATATGAAAACGATGGGATTAAAGTCTTAATCAAGGATGGAAATCATCTGCCCCTAAGTATGTCTCCATTTGTGCCTTCACTTTAAAATAGTGAGTTTAGGGTTTAAGATTGTGGCTTAGGGTTATGGTGTATGAAATTAGGGGTAGGGTATATTTTTTAGGGTTTAAAGTTTAGGGTTTAGGATATAAAAATTAGGGTTATGAAGTAAAATTTAATTTTTAAGTATTTTAGTTAGGGGCATAAAAAGAGGCATGATTAGGGGCAGGAGATTTTTACCCCTTAATCAAATGCCATTTATTGGACCTTGGCCTGGTGTTTTTATCTATAAATTGCGTTTTAAATTTAAGAAAGCAAATTCCATGAAAATATTTATAGCAAAATACACATCATTAAGGAGAAAACAATATCACCATCTATACCACTTGCAAGTCTTTTAAAATAGTTGTGTGAATCACAAAAATTTATTTTATTTTTCATTCGACAACTCAAATTAAAGAATTAAACTTTACGGTAGAATATTAACACTTGAAAACAAAATAATTTTATTGTCCTTCCTTCTCTAAAATTGTAATTGTAATAATATATATACATATATTAAACATTTCAGATTTCTCGCAATACTCTCAACCACTTGAAAAATCTTGCACTATTTTCCACACTTCTAAAACAGCATGTGACGATGAAAACCAATGAAAGATCAAATTGAATTAAAGAGAATAATTAGGGAAGGCCAACTTGGTCTGTGAAATAATAATAATAATAATTATTATTATTATTATAAGAATGATAAGTAGGCATTATTAGAAGGAAGTGATTAATGAATAATTAAAAGAAAATGGTACTTATTAGGTGTAACTGACTGTCCAGAAGTAGAAGAGTGCTATTTGCCAACGTTAAATGCTTTAATTATCTTTCTTAACAAAAAAATATCAGCATTACAAAATCCGAGCTTAGAATAGAAGAAGCCACGCCGAGCCGAGAAGTAGAGCTTTCAAATTGTCGGTGTCCAGTGCCCATTGAAAGCTGGCTCTGTCTGTGAGTGAGCTGAAAAATAAATAATAAAAAATATGAAGTATAAACAGAAAAAAAAAGAAAAAAATAATGAGTAGAATATATATATATATAGAAGACTGAAAACAAAAAGATCAGCTTCTTAATTATTCTCTCTTCTTCGACAAATGGTATGTTTCTCTATATCTTTTTCTTTCTCAAAATTACTTTGTTTTAGCTCTTCTCAATTTCTGATCTGCTATCGTTTCTTCTGTTCCCGAGCTCTTGAAATTCACTTCATTCAATGCACTAGTTCACTTCCATAGTTGTAGTCTTAATTTTGTTATCCCCCTTTAATCGGACTTCGATTTGCTGATTACTGAGTTTTAGATTGGTGAGATTCGGCTCATTTTATTGGAAAAATGAAGTTAATAGAAAATCAGTGTGCTGGAAATGTGATCTACTGCTCTTCTCGTTTTCTTTAGTTTTGGTTTACGAGTATTGGATGCATTGGATTTGTGTTCTCTTGAGACAGATTGTTGTTGAATTAGGAGGATTTTTGCTTGATCTGGATTTGTTGATAGCTAAATTCTCATTAACTTATTTCGTTTACTGATTGGCAGGAGATTTAGATGTTTTTGACGAGGATTTGATTGATAGATAAGTTCTCATTTAACTTGTTCAAAAAAAAAAAACTTATTCCGTTTACTGTTTGGCAGGAGATTTTAATGTTTTGACGGCACGTGGTGGCTGGATCTGGAGAGGGACTAAGGTTTTCTTAGATTCAGCTAATCTTCCCGTAAAGAAGCAAAGCTGGCCGCGACACTAGCTTGGAGGTTTGCTGCTGATAAAAGCAGCGGCCTTACTGCTAATGATATGGTATGTTTCTAACTTTTCAGATTTAATCTTTGGATAATTTAGTATTAAGGGTATGGGTTGTAAATTTGCTGATAATTTTCTTATATTAGTTTAAGGTTGTTATTTCTACTGATCACATTTTGCAGCCATATGTAATAAATAAATGTATCCTTTTAGTATATGGGAAAATTATGTATATGGCCATCGTTTGGAAGTTCAATTCAATAGTGATGAGATCTGGAAAAGATTCAAATGATGAGACTCCGAAATTTTATTGTGATGTGTTGGTTGAATGGCTGTTTCTTTTCTGGAAATATATATATATATATATACACTGATAATAAGGTCTGATGCTTGGATATACATTCGTCAACATCATTTAGTATGAGGTGAGGGGCAAAGGGCATCACTAGCATAGATTAATGCTATCAGTTAGTTAGAGATATATAGTCAGCGATGCTTCTGTCGCTGTATTCTAATTTTCTCCAACTACCGCGCGGTAGTTAATTGGCAGATTTGCATCCACCCACCCCTCCATAAAAATGAAGAAAAAATGAAAGATAATAAAATAAATAAATAAATAGATTAGAAAAAAGAGACAGAAAATGATTTATCCTATGTATACTTCAACTTTCTCTAACCCCTCAAATAATTAGCTAGGTTGGGAATATTTTGTGATTGACCTAACCGTGTGGAGAATGTCTAGTTGTTTAGCATTTTTGACATCATTACCTTTTTCTGTCTATGGTTGCAGGAGAAAAATGGGGATGCAAAACTTCAGGACTCAGAGCTCCCAACTCAACATTCAGTTATGAAATTGGGATTGAGGTTAGTTTATGTTTTTTTACTTGTAACTATTGTGCAAGGATAGGAGGTACATTGTACTATGAAGAATTGAGGACAATGTGGAAAACTTTGCTTACTAAATTTAGAACAGTCTATTTTTGCTGTGTAACTACAGCATAAAGTTTCTCTTTTGGGCAATGACCCATACTGTTTAGTTTAGCTAACTATTTACTTAGTATATGTTATGTTGTCATTCTTGCTTCCCCACCTAATATACTTTGTCTTCCTTTGGTAAGTAACTTTTACTTGGGTTATATGGTCGTAGCCTCATAGGCCTCATTATTCCACTATGTGGCTGTTTCTGTTTTGCTACCATAGGCCTTTGTATTTTTCCCCTGTTGCTCATGAGTTGTAGCTGATACATTCTGCTTTAGTACCGATCCAATGATATCCATGATAATATCTATCTTCCTCCATTCTTTAGTGATTTTTATGAGTATTAGCTGTTATAATTCTATCCTGACCTTCTTATGGCCTAAACCCTCCAGGGATCGTACAAGTAGCATGGAGGATCCAGATGGGACACTGGCGAGTGTTGCAAAGTGCATTGAGCAGTTGCGGCAAAGTTCCTCATCTTTACAAGAGAAAGAGCATTCCTTAAGGCAATTGCTGGAACTCATCGACACACATGAAAATGCCTTTAGCGCTGTTGGTTCTCACTCTCAGGCAGTTCCAGTTCTTGTCTCTCTTCTCCGATCAGGACCACTTGGTGTGAAGATTCAAGCTGCAACTGTTTTGGGCTCACTCTGCAAGGAGAATGAACTAAGGGTTAAAGTCTTGCTTGGGGGCTGCATACCACCATTGCTTGGTCTTCTCAAGTCCAGCTCTGCAGAAGGACAAATTGCAGCAGCAAAGACCATATATGCTGTTTCACAAGATGGTGCCAAGGATCACGTTGGATCAAAGATTTTTTCAACTGAAGGAGTTGTGCCAGTGCTTTGGAAGCAGCTACAGAATGGGCACAAGACAGGGGAGTTGGTTGATAACTTATTGACCGGAGCTTTAAAAAACCTCGCAAGCAGCACGGAAGGATTTTGGTCAGCAACAGTGCAGGCTGGAGGAATTGATATACTTGTAAAGTTGCTCACAACTGGACGGTCAAGCACTCAAGCTAATGTGTGCTTTCTTCTTGCGTGTATGATGATGGAGGATGCATCTGTTTGTACTAAGGTATTGGAAGCTGAAGCTACAAAACAATTGCTTAAACTATTAGGACCTGGTAATGAAGCCCCTGTTAGAGCTGAGGCTGCAGGTGCTCTTAAATCACTTTCTGCCCAGTGCAAAGAAGCTAGACGGGAAATAGCTAATTCCAATGGTATTCCTGCTTTAATAAATGCTACAATAGCTCCTTCAAAAGAATTCATGCAAGGCGAGCATGCCCAAGCATTGCAGGAGAATGCTATGTGTGCTTTGGCTAACATTTCTGGTGGTTTATCATATGTCATCTCAAGCCTTGGTCAAAGCATTGAGTCATGTTCTTCTCCTGCTCAGACTGCTGATACACTTGGGGCTTTGGCTTCAGCTTTAATGATTTATGACAGCAAAGCTGAAGCTACTAGAGCATCAGATCCTCTGGTTATTGAGCAGACATTAGTGAATCAGTTCCAACCTGGCTTACCATTCCTTGTGCAAGAACGTACAATAGAAGCCCTAGCCAGTTTGTATGGGAATACTATACTCTCAATTAAACTTGCAAATTCTGATGCGAAAAGATTGCTTGTTGGATTGATCACTATGGCAGCCAAGGAAGTCCAAGAAGAGCTTACAAGAGCTCTCCTTGTTCTTTGCAGCAATGAAGGGAGTCTGTGGCGTGCACTTCAAGGCCGTGAAGGTGTTCAGCTGTTGATATCACTTCTTGGCCTTTCTTCAGAACAACAGCAAGAATGTTCAGTTGCCCTGCTTTGCCTTCTATCTGATGAAAATGATGAAAGTAAGTGGGCCATTACTGCTGCTGGTGGCATTCCACCACTAGTTCAAATTCTGGAAACTGGCTCTGTGAAGGCCAAAGAAGATTCTGCATTGATCCTGAAGAATCTTTGCAATCACAGTGAAGATATACGTGCATGTGTTGAAAGTGCTGATGCTGTTCCTGCACTGTTATGGCTGCTCAAGAATGGAAGCTCAAATGGGAAAGAAATTGCCGCAAAGACTTTGAACCATTTAATTCATAAATCTGATACAGCTACCATCAGTCAGCTCAGTGCGCTATTAACCAGTGACCTACCTGAATCTAAAGTATATGTTTTGGATGCTCTGAGGAGTATGCTTTCAGTTGTCCCCTTCCATGATATATTGCGTGAAGGTAGTGCTGCAAATGATGCCATTGAGACCATGATTAAAATATTGAGCTCGACTAAGGAAGAAACTCAAGGAAAGTCTGCATCAGCTTTAGCTGGGATTTTTGAAACCAGGAAGGACTTGCGCGAAAGTAAAATTGCTGTAAAGACTCTCTGGTCAGTGATGAAGCTTCTAAATGTTGAATCTGAAAACATCCTAGTAGAATCTTGTCACTGCCTTGCTACGATATTTCTTTCAATTAAGGAGAACCGGGATGTTGCTGCTGTTGCTCGAGATGCAATGTCTCCCTTAGTTGCACTTGCTGGCTCTTCAGTTCTTGAAGTTGCTGAGCAGGCTGTATGTGCCCTATCAAACCTTATGTTGGATACAGAAATGTCAGAGACGGCAATTGCTGAACAAATTATTCTGCCTTCTACAAGGGTTTTACGTGAAGGAACTGTTCCTGGGAAGACTCATGCAGCAGCAGCAATAGCACGTCTGCTCCATTCAAGGCGAGTTGATTATGCCATAACTGATTGTGTGAATCGTGTTGGATCAGTTCTTGCACTAGTTTCTTTTCTAGAATCTGCCCGAGTTGGATCCGTTGATATAGGAGAGGCACTAGATGCACTTGCTATTCTGTCAAGATCAGAAGTTCCCGGTGATCAAATAAAACCTGCATGGGCAGTTTTGGCTGAATCTCCAAAAAGCTTATCTCCGATAGTTTTATCTATTTCTCATGCAACACCCTTATTGCAGGATAAAGCTATTGAGATATTGTCACGACTTTGCCGTGATCAATCAGTTGTTCTAGGAGACATTGCTGCTGGTACTTCTGATTGCATATCATCAATTGCTAGAAGGGTGATCAGTTCCCCAAACTTAAAGGTCAAAATAGGGGGCACTGCACTTCTTATATGTGCAGCAAAAGTTAATCACCATAGAGTGGTGGAAGATCTCTGTCAATCAAATTCTTCTATCCATCTAATTCAATCACTTGTTGCAATGCTTGGTTTTGGAGAGTCTTCCTTGGCTGCTGATCAGGATGCCATTAGCATCTGTAGGCTTGCTAAAGAAGATGCCAAGAATGGGGAATCAGATACAGGCACAGCAGTTATTTCCGGTACCAATTTGGCCATATGGTTACTTTCTGTTCTTGCTTGTCATAATGATGAGAGTAAAACTGCAATATTGGAGGCTGGAGCAGTTGAAGTTGTCACCGAGAGAATCTCTGAACGATCTTCCCAGTACGCTCAGGTATCGAGCCCTCCTCTTGTTAATTATTCATTTAAACTAGTGTTGATAAGAACTAGTATTACGGTGCATATAATGATTATAAAATTTATTGATATCATTCCTCGTTTCCCTCTTTGCCACTGTGGTTATGCTCCCTTCTCATTTTTACTAAAACTGGTTCCATTGTCCGTGGTAATTTTCAGATTGATTTTAAGGAAGATAACAGCATATGGATCTGTGCGTTGTTGCTAGCGATCTTATTTCAAGATAGAGATATCATTCGAGCACATCCAACAATGAAATCTATACCAGTTCTTGCGAATTTAGTGAAGTCAGAGGTATCAGCAAACAGATATTTTGCTGCACAAGCAGTGTCCAGTTTAGTCTGTAACGGTAGCAGAGGGACTCTTCTATCAGTTGCAAATTCAGGGGCTGCTGGTGGGCTTATCTCCTTGCTTGGCTGTGCTGATGTTGATATACAAGAACTTCTTGACTTGTCTGAAGAGTTTGCTTTGGTACGCTACCCTGATCAAGTTGCTCTTGAGAGGTTATTTAGAGTTGAAGACATTAGGGTTGGTGCTACTTCTCGAAAAGCAATACCTGCCCTTGTCGATCTACTTAAGCCAATTCCAGATCGTCCTGGTGCCCCTTTTCTGGCACTTGGACTTCTGACTCAGCTTGGAAAAGACTGTCCATCAAATAAGATTGTTATGGTGGAATCAGGGGCTTTAGAAGCACTGACCAAGTATCTTTCTCTTGGCCCTCAAGATGCAACCGAGGAAGCTGCTACAGATCTATTAGGTATTCTTTTTAGCAGTGCTGAAATTCGAAGACATGAGGCTGCGTTTGGAGCTGTTAGCCAACTGTTAGCAGTTTTACGACTTGGAGGAAGAGCTGCTAGGTATAGTGCTGCTAAAGCATTGGAAAGCCTGTTCTCTGCTGACCATATCAGAAATGCAGAGACTGCCCGACAAGCTGTTCAGCCCTTGGTTGAGATTCTTAATACTGGAATGGAGAGAGAGCAGCATGCTGCTATTGCTGCATTAGTTAGGTTGTTGAGTGAAAATCCTTCTAGAGCACTTGCAGTTGGAGATGTTGAAATGAATGCAGTCGATGTTCTTTGCAGAATCCTTTCATCGAATTGTTCAATGGAACTGAAGGGGGATGCTGCTGAGTTATGTTGTGTTCTTTTCGGAAATACAAAAATCAGGTCCACTATGGCTGCAGCCCGTTGTGTTGAGCCTCTAGTGTCTCTCCTTGTAACTGAGTTCAGCCCTGCTCAGCATTCAGTTGTCCGTGCATTAGATAAACTTGTGGATGATGAGCAACTGGCAGAACTAGTTGCCGCACATGGTGCTGTTGTACCACTTGTTGGCCTTTTGTATGGTAAGAACTACATGCTTCATGAAGCTGTCTCAAGAGCTCTTGTGAAGTTAGGGAAAGACAGGCCTGCTTGTAAGATGGAAATGGTTAAACTTGGCGTAGTTGACAGCGTACTTGATATCCTTCATGAAGCGCCAGATTTCCTGTGTGCTGCTTTTGCAGAATTGCTCCGAATATTGACAAATAATTCTACCATCACTAAAGGACTGTCTGCTGCAAAAGTGGTTGAACCCCTTTTTCAGTTGCTGTCAGTACCAGAGTTTGGACCTGATGGACAGCACAGTGCGTTACAGGTCCTTGTAAACATTCTGGAGCATCCACAGTGTCGTGCTGGTTATACACTGACCTCTCACCAAGCTATAGAACCACTTATTCCACTTCTTGATTCTCCAGCTCCAGCAGTTCAGCAGTTGGCAGCAGAGCTTCTATCGCATCTGCTCTTGGAAGAACATCTTCAGAAGGATGCAGTGACACAGCAAGTAATCGGTCCCCTTATAAGAATGCTTGGTTCCGGCATACATACCTTGCAACAGAGAGCTGTGAAGGCACTTGTTAGCATTGCACTAATATGGCCAAACGAAATTGCAAAAGAGGGTGGTGTTAGTGAGCTGTCGAAAGTGATATTGCAAGCTGATCCTTTGCTTCCACATGCTTTATGGGAATCAGCTGCTTCTGTTTTAGCTAGCATCTTGCAATTCAGTTCTGAATTTTATTTGGAAGTTCCTGTTGCTGTTTTGGTAAGGTTGCTCCGTTCTGGCTCAGAGGGCACTGTGGTTGGTGCACTGAATGCTCTTCTGGTATTAGAAAGTGATGACGGAACCAGTGCTGAAGCGATGGCTGAAAGTGGTGCCATAGAGGCTCTCTTAGAACTTCTCAGATCTCATCAGTGTGAGGAAACTGCTGCAAGACTGCTGGAAGTATTACTCAATAATGTCAAGATTAGAGAAACAACGGCTATTAGAAGTGCAATTGTACCACTATCTCAATATCTCTTGGATCCACAAACCCAAGCTCAGCAGGCAAGATTACTGGCAACACTGGCTCTTGGTGATCTTTTCCAGAATGAGGCACTCACTCGAAGCGCTGATGCAGTTTCAGCTTGCCGTGCTCTTGTTAATGTGCTTGAAGACCAGCCAACAGAAGAGATGAAAGTGATAGCTATATGTGCTTTGCAAAATCTTGTAATGCACAGTCGATCAAATAAGAGAGCAGTTGCTGAGGCTGGTGGGGTTCAAGTTGTATTGGATCTAATAGGCTCAAGTGATCCAGAAACATCTGTTCAGGCTGCAATGTTTGTTAAACTTCTATTTTCTAACCATACCATTCAAGAGTATGCTTCTAGTGAAACGGTCAGGGCCATAACCGGTAAGTTCCAAAACTCTATTGAACTTTAGTTTATATGAATGGATAATATGAGAAGTCACTTAAAAGTATGTCTGTAGTTTATGAAAGTCTCGGTTGCCGTGCTTATTGGTATGGTCTTATTGCATATCCTTTTTTAGAAGTATGATTCACAAACCAATTGATTCTAACATTTTAAAAGAACCTCTTTTGTTATCGTTGCCCTTGTTAATGTTAATGTCTTAGTTCTATTTATGCTTTGTTGGTAATTCTGACGGCTCCATCATTGATTGAGGGTACTTCTGGTTGGGGACACACCTCCTTAAAAGGTTTCTGTTAAGCACCGTACCATATCAGCTATACTGAACAGAGTTTTAGAACACAATGTGATTTACTGATGACATAATTGCAGTAACATCTATCAATATTTTGCAGCTGCTATTGAGAAGGATTTATGGGCCACTGGAGCTGTGAATGAGGAGTATCTAAAAGCTCTAAATTCTTTATTTAGCAACTTCCCACGTTTGAGAGCAACTGAGCCTGCAACTCTCAGCATTCCCCATTTGGTTACATCGCTCAAAACAGGTTCTGAAGCAACTCAAGAAGCTTCTTTGGATGCTCTTTTTCTACTCAGGCAAGCTTGGTCGGCCTGCCCAGCTGAAGTCTCGAGAGCTCAGTCAGTTGCTGCTGCAGATGCAATCCCATTGCTGCAATACTTAATCCAATCCGGCCCACCTAGATTTCAGGAAAAGGCAGAATTTCTGTTGCAATGCTTGCCCGGGACATTGGTGGTGATAATCAAGCGTGGAAACAATATGAAGCAATCGGTAGGGAACCCTAGTGTTTTTTGCAAACTTACACTAGGCAACACTCCACCTCGGCAAACCAAGGTATAACCTTCTCCATTCTGTTTAGAGAATTGTGATTTGACATGGGGGAATCTGAATGTTTCAGCTATCACCTAATTATTTAGTTGCGAACGGTAACATGAGATTTCGGGTAGCCTTATATTCCTACAATATTTTAGCTGCAGCTCCTTCAGTCCCCATAACTGGTTTCCTCAATAGTAACTGGGATATAGTGAGGCAAAGCTCTGTAAACAGCATTCGGTATATAGGATACACAATTCTGGGACTTTTTCTAGTTATAAGATCTTGAAGCTTTCTTCGTTTTGAAGCACATTGATGTGAATCTCTCTTCACCTTCTGCAAATTTATGCCATCGTATCTTATCTGTCCTTTTTAGGTTGTATCAACCGGCCCTAATCCCGAATGGGACGAAAGTTTTGCCTGGACTTTTGAGAGTCCTCCAAAAGGCCAGAAGTTGCACATATCTTGCAAGAATAAGAGCAAAATGGGGAAGGTAAGCATACCATAAAAAATGGTTCTCTTGTTTATTTATGTTTTTAAGAGAATTTTCTTCTCATTTTAGTTTCCCTTCAATTGCTTTTTTTCGTTCTTTTTATGTCAACAGAGTTCCTTCGGAAAAGTTACTATCCAAATTGATCGGGTCGTAATGCTCGGAGCCGTTTCAGGTGAGTATACTCTATTGCCGGAAAGTAAAACCGGGCCATCACGGATTTTGGAAATTGAATTCCAGTGGTCGAACAAGTGAAACAATGTCGGAATTAATTATTTTTTATGCAAATTGAAATTTTTTAGGGTGAGGGAGATAATTATAATGAACAAGTAGGGAACCCCTTTGCTTTTCTTGTTTTTCGCAAATCAGGTTTATTTATCATTCCAGTGTAAATATTCCACTAGAGATTTTCGCTCAGTCTTTAAATAGTCATTTGTGAAGTGTATTCTTTTGTAATCAGATTTTCTTATGCTAAGCTGTTTTTTGTGTTCAATTTGGTGTGATTGTCTTTGTCAATTTGAAGGAAATTTTAAAATAAAAATAACAAAATTGCTTGTCAATTCATTTCCTTTATTAAATGCTGCATGAAGTTGATGAAGGGACACAAATGGCATTTCCTAAAAAAGTGATCGGAATTAAAAATATAAATGCTCAATTTAGAGATGAAAATGAAAGCAAACAGAACACGTGTTGTTTTATTTATGGATTTCACCTTCCTCTTCCTCAATCCTCAGGGTGGGTAGCTTCCATGAGAATGACAGACATTAAAATTGTTTTGTAGTTTTTTTCACCTACAATTTAATATTAATTCAATAGGTTACGTTGCCGTTGCAAGTGGATTCAAAATATTTAAGATACGTTAACATTTTATTTAGAAATTTGAGGGCTTATATTTAGTTTAGACCGTGTGTAAAAAAGTTTAACATCTTTTATTACAAAAAAATATTTTAATAGTATAAAGATATATTTAAGTTCTACTAATGTGTAAAGTTTATTAATCTTAATCTTAATGTTACATTTGGTACGTAAGTTGATTTGTATACATGAGTTTTAAAATACTTGTATAAAATAAAAGAAAAATGAACATAAATTTGAACTTGAAGTGAGAAAAATAGTAAAAACTAAAGTAAAAAATATTAATATTCGTATATTTATTATCTTTGTTTAAATTAGGCCATGTGAATGGCTTTAAATTACTTAACGAAGGTTGTATATTGGCGATCCGTGTACTAAAAAATAATAATACTCCAAACAAACATAGCAAATTATAAACGATTCGACTCTTAATTTTTAAGCTTTTTTAATCAAATTTTATATTGCTACAAGAACAATATCAGCTGAAATTGACAAAGAAAAAAGCTTTCAAACTCGAAAATTTGCAATGAAATTCAACACATAAAGATAAAAAGGAAAAGAGAGTTATGGAAGTTAGGGTGAAACCGGTTTGGTTTTATTTTTAAAATATTTAAATTGTTTATGATAATTCAGTTTTGTTTAAATTTTCATAATTTAATTATTTACTATTTTAAAATATAAAATATTTAATTTTACATTATAAAACAATTAAATGAAATATAAATATAATTCAATTCAATAACTGTATTTTTTATAGGGTAAACTACAACGAATGTCACTAAATTATGGGTAACGTTACATTTGGGTCACTCAATTATGGTTAATATTACATTTGGGTCACTCAATTATGGTTAATGTTACATTTGGGTCACCCAATTATTAAATATTATATTTGGATCACTCAATTATGGGCAATGTTACATTTGGGCCACCCTTCCTATTAAAAAAAGTATATCAATTGTGTATTATATTAATTAATGATTTCAAATGAAGTATTCTAATGTTAACAAGGGTATGCAAGTAATTTGGAAGAAAAAATGACTAAATTAATGTACTTTTTAAATATGAAGGGTGACCCGAACGTAACCTACACATAATTGAGTGACCTAAATGTAACATTTAAAATTGAGTGACCCAAATGTAACCTTACCCATAATTGAGTGACCCAAATATAACTTTTAATAATTTGGTGACCTAAATATAACCTTACCCATAATTGAGTGACATCCGTTGTAGTTTACCTTTTTTAAATTTATATTACATAATAAATATAAAAACACTATGATTTATATTGCTTTTGGTCCGAATCAATTTCTTTGTTCACCTCCGGTGATAAGGAAATCAAAATTTGAGAATAGTTTAATAAATAAGTAATTGGACATGAGAATTTTATTTTTGAGCATATAAAAATGAGATTTGATGTCGGGTTAAATAAGAAGAAGAACCGCCAGACGTATTGCCACATTACATTGGGCTTTTTCACCTAACAAAACAAAGAGTGGTGTGTCGCATCACTTGCATTCTTTTTCAAAAATCCCACTAATTCCTTTGCCACTTTTCTCTTTTTCTCTTTCTCCTTTTTCTTTCGTTTGGGGATATATACCTATCGCCACACACAAGCACTAAGAAAAATGGAGTAATAATTTGGCTGTGTTTTTTCTGGCTTCTTATTCCTATTTTGGTCTCTAAAATATTAGTCATATAATTTAATTGAATCAGCGGTAAAAAAAATATTATGAAGCTTTTAATTGATATCGAATTTTTATATCTATGGTTTTTAGACAATATTTGTTTTTCTTCTTATGACAGAAGTTATTAGTTGTTAACATTTTTTAATGAAATTGGGTGTCTATTTTTTTAAACAGCACGTGCTATACTTTGTTCCTTAAGGTTTAAATTTTGAATGCATATAACATTAGTTCTTTAATTAGATGACGTTAAAATTATAAATATGAACTAATCATAATTAAACATGTGTAATTAAAAAATATTAGATACCTAATTGCACCAAAAGAAAAGTTAGAGACCTAATTATACAAAATAGTTGATTACCAAATTACACATCAATGCAAAAGTTAAATACCAAAAGTTATATGATTTTTTTTTAAAACTGTGCATGGAAGTAGAGTAAATACATTTGGCTGGTTGGTCAAGCTACTAATATTTGTTTTTCATATTTTCTTAAGTGGTGGGTTATAGACCCACTATGATCACTCTCTTTCCTTCCTTTAGAATCACCTCTCTTTTTACCCTGAACATGATTATAATTATAATTAAAATTTGTTGAAAGAAAAATAATACACGAAAGTAAAAGATCTTGATTATAATGTTGATTCTGTTTTTCGATTTAAATGATGAAGAATCAGGGTGGAGACCAAAACAATGAGGAAGAATAGTTGAATGAATTTGAAATGTTAGAGCATTTAGATAAGATGATTATGGCCGGATGCCCTCTTAGTTAGGGCCTTGTTGTGTTGTTTGTTTTCTCATGACCGTTTTAGAGCTTATTTTTCTGTAAACTAGAGTGGGGCGCTGAGTATTAAAAGCAGAGCCCGGCCCATATAAGTGAAGTTTAGGAGAAATCCGTGAACAAAGGCAGGGGGAACCGTAAAGAAAACAAGAGGAAAAGGGCAGGTTGAAGTTTGAACCATAGCAAACAGGACAGCACGCCGTCTCTAAACCCCCACCACCGTAACCGACCCCACGTGTCAGACAATTACGTCCTCTCCCCAATCAAACCCCGCCTTTGTTTTCTCTCACACGTCAACCCCCACTTAATTAATTAATTAATCCTAATCACAATCTTTCCCTTCAAACCAATTAATTAATTAATTAATCCTATTCCTATTTCCTACTTATATTTATTATTTGGATCCAAAAGTTATCCCAACAACAACAACGACAGCAGCGCTCTCCACTCTCTCTCTCTCTCTCTCTCTCTCTCTCTCTCTCTCTCTTCCCCTTGTTTAAAATTCCCCTTAAAAACATTGATTAATCCCTTTGCCATTTCTTCGGTGTTTCATTCTACTTACGCATTCCCATTGTCCTTTTTGTTTTTGGAAAAAAGCTTGGATCTTGGTCTATGGAGACGACGCGATCTTTGCTTCTGCTTTTGCTGTCCTTTCTGGCGTTTGCCGCCTCAGATGTGACGCCCGATGTTACTTACTCTTCCAGGCTCATTCATAGGTTCTCCAATGAGGCCATGTTGCTTAGGGTTCCAAGGAACGACCACGGAATTCGGTGGCCGGAGAGGAAGAATTTGGAGTACTATGAGTTGCTTGTCAACAGCGATTTCCAGCGCCAGAAGATGAAGCTTGGGAGCAAGTACAACCTTGTTTTCCCTTCCCAGGGGAGTAAAACGACGTCGTTCGGAAATGACTTCGGATGGTACTGGAAACAAAGTTTAAAGCATCTTATTTGAACTATGTTGTTGACCACTATTTGACTCATAGTTTAGCTGAACTTGTTTATGTTTCCATTCTTTTTTCAAAAAAAAAAAAAATCTCTTTAATTGTCCCAAGGATTTGACTTTCTTTGAAGAAAAGTCATCCACTTTTTTGTGGTCTGCTTTTACTTTGGTTTTAATGGAAAATGATTGCTTTCGTACAATGCAAGTTGCTGGGCTTCAAAATATTGCAATTTGTATGTGCAAATGTTTATAGTATTTCTTTTTCTAAATGGATTTCTGGGTTCATGGAAATTACTGCAATTAGTGTGAAAATATACTTATAAAATGCTCTTAGGTTACATGATATAGCATGATCCAGATATATGACAGAATTTGAATAAGTTAGGCTTAGTTTTTCTAAATCCAATAACTGAAAGATGGAAATTACTAACCATAGAAAATGGAGAACTTTGAACTTGGAAACCCCCATCCATAATAAAACTACAAGTGGAGAATTTGACGTGTTGTCATGTGTGATTTTAATCAATATATCTTTATAATCCACAAATAAAATCTTTGTAAAATATCAACTGAGTGTTTATTCTTTGCTGTTTATTTGGTTAATTTAATGTATTCAGTTTTGAAATTTTAGGTTACACTACACCTGGATCGATATAGGGACACCAAATGTTTCATTTCTGGTTGCATTGGACGTGGGAAGCGATCTACTTTGGGTTCCATGTGACTGTGTTCAATGTGCTCCACTGTCTGCCAGTTACTATAGTAGTCTGGTAGGCCAGCTTTCTATGATTATGTTGTTAAAACACTCTGGGTGCATTATTTACTTTAATGACCATTTTTACTTTTAAAACTTGTGCTTTTTTCTGGCATATTTGAATTGTTGTTAATGATGCTTGTTTGGTAACTGTGTAGCATGAATTCTTTGAGGCTACTCTTTAGTGTCAATAATGGAGCCAACTTATTCATTGCTTTGGGGGGGATCAGATGATTACGCATGGAATAAACAGTGATAAACGTTTTGCTTTGTTAGATACTCTATTCCTTACATCAAATGGAATTCATTACATAAAATATGTATAAAATCCATATGATAATTAACTTTTACTATTCAACAATATGCAGTCTTACTTTAAAATAGGTATCTATTTTTAACAAAAGGGCCCTACTGTCTTCCATTTTAACTTTTGAAGAATTGGTCTATGTATCTATGCTTCCTAGTTTAGGAAATTTCTGTCATGCTAATGAAAGAAAAGAAGAAAATTGCTCAAATAATCATTAAATACAAGATCTTAAAAAGTTAAAACCGTACATTGCTGATTTTATTTATATGGTGCTGTGAGTAATCTCTTCACGGCTTGTCATAATCATTCAAGTCTCTCAGTGGTAATTCTGCCTGCAGATATTCATTTATTAAGTTCATGGTTATTCAAATTTATCATTGAAGGTAATTTATTTAGACACGGTCACATGGAAAAAGTGTAGGGGTTGATTGGCTAGAGTCGGGACTAAATATTGTTGTTCTTATTTTAATGGCATGTGAAGTGTATGGTAAGGTCAGATAGCATGTTTAGCACTTATTTCCAATGATTGATTGGCAGGTGCTCCGTCATATATGGGGCATTTATTATGCAGGATAGAGATCTGAGTGAGTATAGGCCATCTGGTTCAAGCTCTAGCAGGCACATACCGTGCAGCCATCAGTTATGTGATTCAAGTCCAAACTGCAAAAGTTCTAAGCAGCAATGCCCTTACACTATTGACTACTACACAGAAAATACTTCAAGTTCTGGATTGCTTGTTGAGGATATATTACATCTTGCATCTGTTGGTGATCATACATTGAACACTTCAGTGCAGGCTTCTGTCATTATAGGGTGATTTACTGATGATTACTGGCTACAATAGTTTCTTGATTTGATTCATTTACTGATTTGTCTAGCATTGTCAAGGAATGGATGTATATCTAACCAGGAATTATTTGTGCTCTCTTTTCTTGAATGCAGATGTGGTATGAAGCAGAGTGGTGGTTATTTGGATGGGGTTGCTCCTGATGGCTTGATGGGTTTAGGGCCTGGAGAAATTTCTGTTCCAAGTGTCCTTGCAAAAGCTGGGTTGATCCGCAACTCTTTCTCAATGTGTTTTGATGAGGAGGATTCTGGTAGAATTTATTTTGGGGATAAGGGACCCCCCACTCAACAATCTACTCATTTCTTGCCTTCTGATGGGAAATAGTATGGACTATTACGAGCCTTTATGTAATTTTAATTTTCTAAGTTAATTGTCACTCTTTTCTTAATTCTCGGAGATTTTAAGGCTTGCTCCTCTGTATTTTGATTTAATTCGTGCTTTTATTCAGTGAGACCTACATTGTTGGGGTGGATTCTTGTTGTATCGGTAATTCTTGTCTCAAACAAACAGGCTTTAGTGCAGTGGTTGATAGTGGAACATCGTTTACATTTCTTCCCAATTCAGTGTATGAGAGCATAGCTAAGGAGGTACCATCTTCGTCTTATAAACTCCATTGAATAAATTTGTTATCAGCTTTTTTTCTGATATCTGCAATTTATTATAGTTTGACAGGCGAATCAATGCTACAATCACAAGTTATCCAGGTTATCCGTGGAAATATTGCTACAAGTCCAGGTTATCTCACTTAAGAGATTCATTGAACATTCCTGATTGTGTATGTGGGTCCTAGAGTGTGTTGTGCTATGAACATTAATTTATTTGTTATTTTGTCAAACAGTTCCCAGGAGCTGCCTAAGGTTCCTCACTTAAAGCTCGTGTTCCCTTTCAACAATAGCTTTGTGGTCCTTAATCCTGTTTTTGTGGTCTATGGTATCCAGGTGCTTATTCTCTTTACCACATGGAAATTTATGGGTTTTCTTTTACAAAGCTTTTCCTTTAGACTCATAACTTTGATCATGAATTAGGATCACAAACAAGAATACGGCATTCTGATAATTATTGAAAGCGAAAATTGGACTATTTCATACATCAACATCCCTTCTCTGAATTTGGAGAATTCTTATCAAAATAGTCAGAAGAAATAGCCAAGTTTACTATTGAACATCAGTTGCTGTTAGAGCAAAATGAAATTTTTTTGTTTGACTATTTTCATAGGCATGTTGGAGATCACTATAGTGCAAATACCCTATGCTGTTATGATGGTTTTTATTTCTGTTTACATAATGAACATGAGGGGGATGTCTGATTCAGATGAATACTAAACTTGCTGATCCATGTGCAGGGAGTCTCTGGGTTCTGTTTAGCGATACAGCCAATGGAGGGGGATGTTGGGACAATTGGACGTATGTTACTGTATTTCCTTAATGTTTATCTTATATTTCCTCTCATTTCCTTTCTGCATTGTTCCATGTTTACTATTCTCTTAAGAAAAATGTATTTCTGCAGAGAATTTCATGACCGGATACCGGATGGTGTTTGATAGGGAAAAGATGAAGTTAGGCTGGTCATCCTCAAATTGTAAGTTCTTTAGCCTTTGCTTACGAATGTATGTGATTGCTGTTTCCAACCAATTGTTTATAATACATGGCTTGCAAATTTTATGCTCCTCCATTGATCGGAAGGGACTAAATCAATCCATGCGAACTAGTACCAATCGCTCACTTCCTTCCTTGTTCCTATATTCTTTATGGAAATGTTAAGGTTTCATTGTTTTGGTAGTTTTGTTTTTAGGGGGAAAAAATGATTCTGAAATCTCAAATTTCATATTCAGGTCAAGACTTAGCCGATGGTAAAAGGATGTCTCTTTCTCCAGACGGGACACCAGTGAATCCACTTCCTGCCAATGAGCAGCAGAGCACCCCTGGTGGACGAGCAGTTGCTCCTGCCGTTGCAGGTAGGGCTCCTCCCTCCAAACCTTCTGCTGCTGCCCCAACCCGACCGCAGCAATTCATTTATCTACCATTGCTGCCGCTACTGGTTCTTTTGCATGTTGTCATTTCATCTTTCCCCCTAGATACCGGTACCATCACCCATGGTTGAGCCACATTCTCACACTTAGCTATATCTGTTTGTATATCCATCTTTTTTTCTCTCTATTTTCCCCAATATATATATCTCCTGTATAAATGTAAGAATATTTGGAGCAGTGGGTGCAGTCTGGTGGTCTGATGCCATCAAATTTTTTTTGCCCCTGTGATGGCCATTGGATGGAACAGATGGGAATGTAGTAGTATGTAATATGTGCATTATATTTGCTTTCTAATTAGAAAAGTTTACCTTTATCTTGAGTTTATAACGTAAGGTAATCCTTATAAAGATTTGTGGAAGAAGGAATTAAACTAAACTAAACTAAACCCAAGAACTTTTCTCCATCTCTTTATTTTGAAGGAGATAAGACTCGTTACACATGTGCACAACTTTTTCCGCTCTTTATTTTGAAGGAGAAAAGACTTGTTACACGTGCATGGTTAGCTTTGGCTTTGCATGTGATGTCCTTTCCTTTGGCTTTCCCTTTAATCAATTATCAATATAATACTATTATTATATATACTCAATCTAAGAGCACCTTAATTAGTTGTGTGCAAAATAAATCGTAATTGTTAATTATAACTGTTAACCGGTATAATAGTTCGTTTTATATGTTAATTAACTTAATTATTAAAGTTAAACGATTTTAGCTAATCGAACCGTGAAAAAAGATGATCAATGCTTAATCTATAAGTATTTTTTTAACTAAATATGAAGTTTGTATTTAAAACTTCTCTATTTAAGTTTATTTTTTAAATTTTAACATAATATTTATATGAGAGATATATTTATTATTCTAAAAAATAATAAACATTTGAAAAGAAGATTGTAATTGGTTACAGGTTAACCTGTAATCCAACTATTTTTTAACGGTTAACCACTATAATGGATAATTATTTAAAAAATGACGTTTAACCATTTTTTAACGATTATGTCACGGTTAATAATTGTTATAATGATTAACCAACTATTTAAGCTAAACGGTGCGATTAACCTACCATGAACACTACTACCTATAAGCTAATGTATATGTATAGATTGGATGATGGTTGGATTTTTCCTCGGCATTTTGTGTTGGTGCATGAGTTGGGAATTAATCCACTCAATATGTTTTATATATATTACATTAAATGAATTAATCTACTCAAAATTTAATATGTATGTTTATATTTTATAGGAAAAATTCATGAAATATGATGAACAATTTTTATCATAAATATGGAGGGAAAAAATTTAAACAGGTTCAATATGATAAAAGCAGACATGTAAAAATAATTTAATGCGACTGAAAGTAGAGACGGAACTAAGATTAAATATTGAGAAGAGCAAAGGTTTATTAAGCCTTTAAATTTAAAAATTAAGAAAGATAAAATATTTTATTTAACTACTATTTAAAATAAAAAGAATTTCAAATGATATTATATTAAAAATTTTGGGAGGGGAATTATACATACCCCGTCCCTGACTGGAAGCTTTTGTTATGTAGGGAAAATATTTGTGAAAGAGGTTGGTAGGGAAACAAAGCAAGACAGCATGGCAGCAGCAACATAAATAGTTTAGTTTTATAATGATTAATGATTAAGCGTAGTGTTTTTTAATAAATAAAGTATAAGAGTACATGCATGTTATGTAGGTTGTACAATAATTGAAACCTAGGTTATAATTTAAATACTATATAATTATAGCATGGATATTGTCAATATGTTGATGTGAAATGCATACCTCATTTGGAATAGTTGGACTGTTGGAGGACGGTACCTTCTGCTGTGTTTTCAATACGCTTTATTATAAATAGGTGTTTTAATAAATAAACTTTGTTTTTTTTATTAAGTGTTTAAATTATTTTTTTGTTAAAATAGGTGTTTAACGTTTTTATTGTAATTATTTTTAGTGTTTAGCTGTTAATGGCAGTTTAAAAAAATTATTCTGACCAATCAAAATATGACACGTGACTTTGATTTTATTTTATTTTTATTTTAAATTTAATTTTTTTCTTAAAAAATCCATAAATTTCATAAAATTTAAAAATTAACCCTAAATTTCGAAATCCTTAACTCTCCAAAATTCAATTCCCGATTTGAGTTGATTCCACAATCGATGGCCACGCCGCCACCTACCACACCCGCCGTCGAAACACCACGACCATTTACCCCACCACCCCATTGCTGGAAATCGACTGATGTCGTGCAAAACGCCGGTTGGACGATTCAAACGTTTTGAGTTGATTTGAACAATCCATGACGAACGGTGTCTTGGTCTTTCGATCGGGGGGAGGGAGCGCTTCATTCTGTCGCCGCCGACGTGACCAACATTGGCGGGAGTGGCCGAATTTAGAGGTTTAGGGATTTAAGAGACTATTTGAGAATTTCAGGATTTTTTGTAAATTCTGATTATTTTTTTAAAGTAAAATAAAATAAAACTTGTTACATGTATTTTTTTGCTAACGAAATTTTTTAAACGGACGTTAACGGTTAAGTACTCAAAATAATAATAGTGAAAACATTAGGCATCTATTTCGGTTAAAAATTAGTTTAAGCAGGTATTATATACAAATGGTAAAATTTGAGCAATTATTTTATAATTAAGCATTTTCAATGATTGAATTCATCCATTTTCCATAATTAAATTTGTTTTCTTATTCCTTCTCAATAAATAATGGGCACCCTGTCTTTGCATCCTACTAACAAATGTATGATTCTTTGTTGGATGATGCTCTAATCCAACTCCTGATTTTTTATTGTTCTTCGAACTTCGACTTCTCTTGTTAAAACATTCAATTCGAATATTATTATATTTAAATATATTAATTTAATTGATATTATTATATTTAAAAAGTATAAATAAATCTAAAAGTTCGTTCAAAATCATAATAAATTATAAATAATTTTAATATTATATTTTTTGAATAGTCTTAAGCCGACTACAAGACAATATATGTTCATAGTTTTCTTAACCTTTAGATAATATATACATATACCTTGCAAACAAAGGTGCTTGAATCAAATCTTATATGACGATTACATTTTTTCACTAAAATCACTTGTTGTGTTGAATGTATGATTTTTTTAAAATAATAGTTACTGATAAGTAAGTTTTATTATTATGCGATAAGCAGCAACTAGGGGTGAACAAAACTCGACTCGAAAAAAACGGAATTTTTTGACTCGACTTGAGGCGAAAAAACTCGGCTCGACTCAAAATTGCATAAACTCGACTTGAATAAAAAATTTAAATAAAGTTTGAGTTGTAAAATATGAGGCGTCAACTCGAATAACTCAAAATTTTCTTATTCAACTCGACTAGATCGAACGCTCACCCCTAACAGCAACTCAAAAAAATATTTTTATTTTTATGATGTAGAATTTTTTTAAAAAATAGCTTATTTGCATATTGTGTCGTTCTCATTTTTTAAATATTTAAATTTATTTCAAATTCCAAATCTTAGCTCCGTCTTATTCTTTTTGGTCATTCATGCACCCCCAATAATTTTGTCGTTCAGGCTAGGGGTGTTCATTTTGGATATCGGATTCAATCCGATCCGAAAATTCGGATATCCGAAAAATTTGAATCACCTAAATAGCGATCCGTATCCAATTCGAAAAAATTGAATATCCGAAAATTTGGATATCCGTATATCCGAAATTTATGAATTTATTTGATTATTTTTTAATTTAATGGTTCTATCCATGAAAAATGTAGGTTTTCGAATATAAAAATCAATAAATTATTAAATATAACAATATTGTATCCATGGAAATCTCAATTTTTCATATATAACAAGTAAAAAATATCGAATATAATAAGATTTATACCTATAAAAAATTTGAATTTTCGGATACCGGATAATCGAATATCTGATCCGAATATAAAACCACTATACGTATCCGATCCAAAATTTTTGGATATCCGATCCGAATTATCCAAAAAATAAAAAATGCACCGAATATCCGAAATTTCGGATCAAATCAAAGGATAATCGGATCGGATTTTTTCGAACACCCCTAGTTCAGGCTATATATGGTGTAGGACTGTAGGCATGGACCACTTAGGCCTTCCTTTTTTTTCTCTAATTGTTTGCTCATTTTAAAATGTAAAACAACTTTATTATTTTTAGTAAATGTTATTACTATTTAATCAATTTTATTATCTTATCATTGGTATAAATTGCTGGAATAAAAAGAAGAGAAAAAATAAATTAAAAAAGGAAATATTGTATTTTATTTATCAAATTTTAATCACTTAAAAAATTAATATTCGATATAAAAATAATTCTAATAAATTTCAGATTTTTTTATTAAACTTCATATATCATAATTATGTTAATTAGCGTGTGGCTATCAGCATCTCAAATATCGAAAAAGTTATTAGATGAATTTAACATACCACATCATTTGTCCTTTAATTTAATAATATTTTTTATATTATTTTTTAAGGTGAATTTTCATATATTTTTTTACATGTAACTAAGAAGTGAATAATTATTTGAATGTTATACACTGAAATAGATTAATATTATTTGATGGACAATTAATGACGTGGTGATAAATAATAGGGTAAAGTACACAGACGGTCACTGAACTTTGGTAGAAAAAACAAAATGGTAATCAAACTTTCAAAAATCACAAAATAGCAATTAAGCTTTATATTTTATAACAAAATGGTGACTAGACGTTAAATGTCGTTAAGTGGCTGTTATAAACTTTGGCATAATTACACATTTAGTCCTTCATATTTATACATTCAATCAATTTAATCTTAATTCGAAACAATTCACTAAATTTAGCCCTCGTTATTTACGTATTCTTTCAATTTGGTCCTTAAAGCAAAATTCCAAAGTATGGTAACGTGATAAATAATTATAATTAATTTTTTGTAGGAACTCAAAAACTCGACTCGACTCAAATCGAAAAAATTTCAAATAAAGTTTGAGTTGTAAAATATGACGCGTCAACTCGAATAACTCAAAAAAAAATTGACTCGACTCGATCGAACACTCATCTCTATCTTAAGATATGACGCGTCAACTCGAATAACTCTATATTCGAATATTTAAAATCATTTTAAATAGAATATTTAATATTTTCATATTTAAATCACATTGATTATTTAATGACAACTTTAAATATTCGATTTAAAAGAAAAAATGATTTTAAATATTCGAATATTTAATTAAATTTTTATAGGAACTCAAAAACTCGACTCGTCTCGAATCGAAAAAATTTCAAATAAAGTTTGAGTTGTAAAATATGACGCGTAAACTTGAATAGCTCGAAATTTTTCGACTCGACTCGATCGAACGCTCACCTCTATCTTAAGATATGACGCGTCAACTCGAATAACTCGAAATATTCGAATATTTTAAATTATTTTTTTCTTTTAAATCGATTATTTTTTAAAATAGAATATTTAATATTTTCATATTCAAATCACATCGAATATTTAATAACTATTTTAAATATTCAATTTAATTTAAAAATATTCGATTTAAAAGAAAAACTGATTTAAAATATTCAAATATTTAATTAAATTTTTATAGGAAATTGAAAACTCGACTCGACTCGAATCGAATCGAAAAAAATTCAAATAAAGTTTGAGTTGTAAAATATGATGCGTCAGCTCGAATAACTCGAAATATTTTGGCTCGACTCGATCGAACGGTCACCTCTATCTTAAGATATGACACGTCAACTCGAAATATTCGAATATTTTAAATCATTTTTTTCTTTTAAATCACATCGAATATTTAATAACTACTTTAAATATTCGATTTAATTTAAAAATATTCGATTTAAAAGGAAAAAATGATTTAAAATATTCAAATATATAATAAATATTTAAAGTAGTTATTAAATATTTGAATATTTAAAAGAAAAATATTTAAAATAGTTATTAAATATTCGAATATTTTCAATCATTTTTTCTTTTAAATCGAATATTTTTAAATTGAATTGAATATTTAAAGTAGTTATTAAATATTCGATGTGATTTAAATATTCTATTTTAAAAAATATTTGATTTAAAAGGAAAAAAATGATTTAAAATATTCAAATATTTCAAGTTATTCGAGTTGACGCGTCATATCTTAAGATAGAGATGAGCGTTCGATCGAGTCGAGTCAAAAAATTTTGAGTTATTCGAGTTGTCGCGTCATTTTTTACAACTCAAATTTTATTTGAATTTTTTCGACTCGAGTCGAGTCGAGTTTTTGAGTTCCTATAAAAATTTAATTGTAATTATTTATCATGTTACCATACTTTGGAATTTTACTTTAAGGACCAAATTGAAAGAATACGTAAATAACGAGGGCTAAATTTAGTGAATTATTTCGAATTAGGACTAAATTGATTGAATGTATAAATATGAAGGACTAAATGTATTATTGTACCAAAGTTTATAACAACCACTTAACGGCATTTAACGTCTAGTTACCATTTTTTATAAAACATATAGTTTAATTGTCATTTTGTAATTTTTGAAAGTTTAGTTATCATTTTAATTTTTTAACAAAGTTCAGTGACCGTTTGTGTACTTTACCCTAAATAATACATCTAAATTTTTCTCCATATATTGTCCGTTCCTCTGTCGACGCGCCCGCTGACCTCACCAAACCAAACATCAAATCAAACCCCCCAATTTTAGAAGATGGTCCCCACATCATAGGGGAACCAGCTGTCCTTTTACCATATCCACCCTTGATTCATTCCACGTGTCCTTAGACTACGACTGATCTTTCCTCGCAACCGTCTGATGCTCCCCTGTCTCACGTTCAAACCAGCCAACTACAGCTACATTCAACTTTTATTTTTTTCTCTCATAAGCTAGCCCATCATGCAACGGAAACGAAGCTACTTTCACAGTATTTTTTTGCTTTAAGATCCTTGTATATTTCTGATTTAGCCAAACTGTACCTTATAGTTTCCATTTTTTGAATTTGAACCAGTCCGATTATTCCCTAATTCTTATTTTCCGACAATTTTTTTCATTTAAATGTAACTATAAAATTATTTTAACATTATTGTAAATGATGATGGTTTTCCAAACTCAATTAATTTGTGTTTGTGAATAAATAAAAAAAATCCAAATTACAATACTACTCGTAAATAAATTTAATAGAAGCACTTGCCTATTCTACATAAATAGTTTATGGAAAAAATGCCTTGGTTTTGTTGTAAATTGTAATGACATTCACAAATAGTAAAAGCCTCTAAAAGTAACAGTCATTTATTGATTATGAATTGCTTATTTTCCAAACATTGAAATTAGGACCAAATTAGCCACAAGTAGCAAATTCTAAATAATGGAATGGCCTTTTGCAAAAGAATACATTGAACTTTACTTACTTCCCGCCTGAGCATAAAAGAGGTTTCCTTGTTAAGAACCACGAATCATGCTCTTTTATTTATTTTTACCGTAATTGAAAAAGGAAAAATCTCCTTTTTTTTAGAAGTGAAAAATTTATGGATCATAGTTTGATGGAGTCGAGTTGAGTCAAGTCAAGTCGAATAAAAAAATTTAAGTTACTCGAGTTGATACGTCATATTTTACAAGTTAAATTTTATTTAATTTTTTATAATTCGAGTCGAGTTTTCGAGTTCCTATACAAATTTAATTGTAATTATTTATCATATTATAGTACACTTTGATTCTGATTTAAACGAATTTCTTTAATCATATAAGATATGCATATATATTTCATCATATTTTTTTCATATATATATATATAGAGAGAGAGAGGATTCGTTTACACAATATAAACTCTTTAAGTTTTACACGTTTTTTGAACCGTTAGATGAGATTAACAGTAAATATGTGAAGATTATCACTTGAAAAAAAATAGTAAAGAGTTAATCTGAGTCATCCATTCTCTTATGTAACGATCCAGAAAACGTGTAAAACTTAAAGGGTTTTATATTGTATAAGTTGATCCTAACTCATATATATATCATAAAAAGGAACTTGACTCGAACTTAACAATCAATCTACCAATTACTAAAAATATCGAGTTATTCGAATTTTTATTTTACAACTCAAACTTTATTTGAAATTTTTTCGAGTCGAGTTAAATTTATGTAATTTTGAGTCAAGTCAGAACTAATCGATTTTTTTTACCATGAGTGAAATCAAAAATTTCAGTTTATCTGAGTAGAGTCGAGTTTTGCTCGCATAAATGAAATATCTCATCTCTCATGTGAAGTAAAGAAGTTTCAAGTTAGCAGCCTTTAAAGCCATTGCCTTTGTTTGTGGCAAGGAAGGAATAAAAAGCACATACTATTATTTCTATGCTGTTTTCCATGGAAGTTCCCTTGCACCTTCTTTGTTAGCTGATCTTACTTCACACATATATATAAACCCTTTCTCTTCCCCATATTTCCAGAAAACAAAACCCTCCATTGAAACCTTTGTTCAAGCGGAAGAAACAATGGGAGTTTCGGGCACTTTGGAGTATTTGTCTGATTTAATGAGCAGCGGTGGCCATAAACAAAAGAAGAGAAAGCAGTTGCAGACGGTGGAGTTGAAGGTGAGAATGGATTGTGATGGCTGTGAGCTCAAAGTCAAGAAAGCCCTTTCTTCAATGACTGGTATGTAAATAGTCTTTTTTTTCTATATCATCTTTTGTTTTTAATGGAGGAAAATGGTGATAATGTGTGATTACTGCAGGGGTGAAATCCGTGAATATAAACAGAAAACAGCAGAAGGTGACTGTGACAGGATACGTGGAAGCCAACAAGGTGTTGAAGAAAGCGAAATCGACGGGTAAAAAGGCTGAGATTTGGCCTTATGTGCCTTACAACCTGGTGTCCCAGCCGTATGCGGCGGCTTCTTATGACAAGAAAGCACCGCCTGGTTATGTCAGGAAAGTGGAGAACAGTGTAAGCACGGGCGTCGTCACCAGATATGAAGATCCTTATATCTCTCTGTTCAGTGATGAAAACCCGAATGCATGTTCTGTCATGTAGGCTCTGGTTTTTGTTCTATTATGTCCCGTCTTCATGAGAAATCCAATTAAACCCCGTGTAAACAAGTCCCTATGTAGTTGATGATATTATGAGATGATGATAGGATTTTGTGGTAGATCAAATATAAGATATGATATTATTATTATTATTATTATTATTATTATTATTATTATTATTATTATTATTATTATTATTATTATTAGAATAAATCATTATATGAATTAAGATACAACATAAATACGTTATGAACACATGTTACTTTTAACATTTGATTATTATGATAAATTGTAAAAAGAAAAAGTACGACATACAAAGCAACCTAAACATGACATAAATACACAATATATTATAATCTATATAAAATGTACAATTAACTTATATAAATATTAAAACTTGTAGAGAGGTCCCAGCGGTAAAGGATGATGTATTTCATCCAGATGACTTAGGTTCGAGTATCATGTGTGCACGGTGTGTGCGCGTTATTAAAAGGCTAAAAAAATTAAATATATACTACTTTATAATCACACGAGCATATTAAAAAAAGTTAAAATTTGTGTTTTTCAAGAAAAAATCATGCCAGCATTTTAATCGAAATAGTTAATAATCTCAACTATTTTAAGATTATGCACCTCAATCAAGTATCACGATCTTGCATTTCCAACTAAATAATATTAGATGCAAATTAAGTGAACCAAATATGAACATATAACTTTTTTTGTAATTCTATTCTATAATCTTATATTTCATAAACTAAACACGTTACCAGAGCATTCTCGACGACCAAATTCCATTTTGGGATCAGCTTTTCAGTGGAGTGTGCTTATATTACATGTTCAAATGTGTAAAATACAACTATATTTGATTTTTTTAGGTTGCATTGGGTAAGGGATATATTTAGATGAGATTTCCTTTCTATTCTGCAATTCTAAAAAAGATCTATCTGCCTAAAGAGATGATTTTTCAAAATTATTCATAACATGCATTAATCCACATGCCCCAATTATTATAAAAATAAAAATCTTTACACTAAAATAATAATCATATAATCTCAATGATTAAGTAACATTGATAGTTCGTATTTAATTACTCGATGTTAAAACCCTATCCTCCCCAAATTATAGAGAAAAAACATTAACTGATATATTTGTATATCTTATATATTTTCAAAAAATCTAACAATTATCTGTTTTATGTAATTTTTATACTTTCTATGCATTCTTTTCAATATCATTATTATTATTGTCTTACAATTAAATTTTGTCTTGTGAAATTTTGATAGTTTGATTTTTTTAAAATGAAATTAGTTAAACAAAATAGTTAAACAACTAAAATTATAAAATTTTTATTTAAAAAAATTCTCATTGAAACTTATTCTTACTTTTTTAATATTAATAATTAAGTCATGCGTCTTGTGTGTATAATACACAATATATTTGAAAAACGTGTGACACCAAATTCAAATAAATAAATATTATAATTTAAAAAATAAAACATTTAAATATGTAAGTGACATTCTAAATACGTGAAGAATCGTAATAACATGATATATATATTTTTAGATAAAAACAAGAAGTTATGGTGATTGTGAACATCCCATTTGGTTGAGGTAAGAGGGCGAGTCATCTCTTTACCAAATGGAGTTGGTTGAATTAATAATTTCCTTCACCCACTATCGATTCGCTCTAAAATTGGACGGAATTAAAAGGCAACAAAGGAGGAAATTTACAAACTTTCACTGAAAAAGGAAAAAAGAAACATCCCCCAAACTCCAAAGAATACTATAGGCTAGTTTTTAGACTTAACTATAAAATAAGTGCTCAAATTATGCCCCTTTTTTGTAATAGATGCTTAAAGTATTTTTTGGTCGAAATATGTGTCTAAACTTTCATTTTGACTGAAATATGTGCCTAAACTTTCATTTTTGGTTGAAATATGTGCCAAAGTAATCGCCAAAATTGACTTTAAAATAAGCCGAGAATAAAAGTTTAGGCACTTATTTTAGTCAAAAAATAGTTTATGCACCTATTTCAGCCAAATAAAATTTAAATACCTATTTCAACTAAAAATACTTTAAACACATATTACAAAACAACAACAACATAGTTTAAGTACTTATTTTATAGTTTAGCCTAGAGCTTGTCTCGCCATAGATGGACGGGGTTGATCAACCACTTCTTCAAAGTTCAGAAGCACTCCCACCCTCAAAGTAGATTAGTGAGTTCATATTACGGATTAATCATATGTTGATTCAATATACATAATTAAAAAATATCACTTATTTAAATCGAATTATACATTAAAATCGAGAACTAATTCGTTATTTAAAAGTAATATATATGTTGAACAATTGCGTAGAAAAAGTACGATAGGTTTAGAATGATATGTATACATAAGAAATCTGAAGTGGGTCATTAACCATATCGATGCTTCTTCCTGCATGAGCTCACATCATGAGCACTATGCCATGGTATTTACCTAACATGTTATTGTGACTTGAGTTTTAAAATAATATTCGTTTTACTAATAAAAAAATAATCTTGATTTTTATGCTAGACTTCAAGCTCTACTACTTGCAAAATGGGAATTGTTATAATTAAATTGATACTAAAAATCTCAAATAATGTTATGAGCTACTCAAATCGAACATTAGAAATACTTAAATCAAACTCTTTCGATAATTTAAACGGTTCAAACTGAATTTGATACTAGCTAAATCTAATTTAATTTTTTTCACAATAAAACTTAAACAGTTTATGAAAAGAGAAAATGTTTAGTTTACATTCTAGTGAAACCTGGTTCAAGAGAAATTATATTATGACTATTCTTTACTTCAGTCATAGTTTCAACCAATAAAAATTATTCATTTTATTATTTTTTATATTATCAACTGATTTAAATTATAATTTTTTAAGAAATTTTTAAAATCTGACGTGACAAAAATTACAATAAAGATTCGCTGATTAAAACATTTGGCATAAAAATGATAAATATATTCTATTATTAACATAAATAATATAACAAGAAAGAATCATAATATATTTTTCTATCTTCCAAATGAACTGAATTAGGTCGTGACTAAGAAATAAGAATGACCAATTAAGGGGCAATTGGGCTTACAGTGTTGCTATATAACTGCGCGCGGGCCGAAAAATGGGAATTTAATTCGGTGGTAGCCTAGGACTACCAAAGTTATGCCCCACTATTAGAAATTGAAAATTTGATTCATGGGTTCTTCTACACATTTGTAACATTAATATCCATATAAAACTTATTTTTTCTTGTATATTTGTGTTTTTCTCTACTCATCATGTATTTCATATATTTATTAGAGATATATATTATTTGAAAGGTGTTGACTCCTCAATGTATTAAATGTTTAACATAATTATTTAAAAAATAACGAACTCAACAAGTGTTTCGGTGAAAAAACAGATGATATTCATTTTAAAATATACGAGTTCAAATTGCTTTGTCTAACAGATGTATGTACATTATCAAAAGGTTAAAAATATATATATGAACAAATACTATCTTATAATCACTTTTAATTTATTTAAAAAATAATAATGCTACTAAAGTAAAAACCCAATACAATATCTGTGACCGTAATTAGAAATTTAGAAGAGGCAATTAATTATCTAAGTTCAGTTTAGTAAAAATAGCTGATTTTTATTGATTAATTATAAATTTTGTTTATGATTAAAAAAAATTTATAAAAATTTGTATCCGTCTTCCATCGTCATCACTCATCAAAGTAATTCTCCAACCGCACTCCAAAACCGTTTATCTGGTTCCCGCCAAAGAATAACAGAAATCATAGATTCAAGAACATTCCTAACGAACCCATCAGCCTCTTCATTCTCCCGCCTCCACGCGCCTCCCTTCCCTTGATGTCTTCATAGTTCATCCCTTCCTTATATAAACCCTCTCCACCCTCTTTCCCCGTTTCTCATTCCCTTTACTTTTCAAGAATCCAAACAAACAACTCCCTCAGTTTCTTCCTTCCCCTGAAATGGCGCTTATTTCTCTGAATCTCATCATCTTCCTCGTCCTCTCTTTTCTCTCCGTCTCCCGCTCCACTTTCCTCCCAACTCTCAGCTCCACCATCGCCGACGACGCCACTGTTCCACCACCACCACCACCACCACCACTCTTCACGACCTCACCACCGCCACAATCACCTCAACAAGATTTCCCAGGCCAAGGGATCTTCTCTCATACTTCCGCCCTAGCTCCAATCCTCTCCCACCTCGGCTTCAACGAACTAGCCACCGCTGCTCCTTCACTCTTCGGTGACTCCGCCACCGCCGCCACTTGGACAGGTCCTTACACTATCTTTGCTCCGTCCGATTCCTCCATCCTTACATGCATTTCTTGTTCCATCCCTTCCCTCCTCCGTGAACACATGGTTCCCGGCCTTTTCACTAGTGATTACCTTCGGAAACTCCCTTTTGGTTCCAAATTCGAAACTCTCAGTCCTGGCCGTTGTATAACCGTAACCTCCACCTCCAGCGTAAAAAATGATCTCACAGTGTATAAAATCTTCATCGGTGGAGTTGAAATCACTCATCCGGATCTCTTCAACAATGGCCTAATCGTAGTCCATGGCCTCCAAGGCTACATCTCACATCTCTCGCCTTTCTCTTGTGACGTTGAACGGATGACCTCGTCACTGGCTTTACAGTTCCACTACGATCGTAGCCACAATAACCAACTTTCTCCACAGCAACATGTCGCTCTGATGCGATTCATGCTTCGGGACGTTATCCTACGGCTGAGAAACAGCGGCTTCTCCGTTCTGTCACTCGCTCTGAAACTCAAATACGCCGAACTTGTTTCTCTCAGAAATGTCACAATCTTCGCTCTTGATGACGTGTCAATCTTCTCCGGTTCGTACTCTTACATTAATAGTGTAAGATTACATATCCTGCCGAACCGGCTTTTGACTGTTGCTGATCTGGAGAGACTTACGGTGGGAACCACGTTGACAACGTTGGATAGAGATCAGAGTTTGGTGGTGACGACGGAAGGAGGGATTATGAGGAAGCAAATGAGGATCAACTATGTGAGCATCAAGGTTGCTGATATGATAAGGAATTTGAACGTTATAGTGCATAGCCTTTACTTGCCATTTCCTCATGTTTATCCGATGGTGGCAACGACTGATTCGACATTAGGTGGTGAAGATCAGAATCATCAGACGCCGGCGCTTCCGGGAGCGACGACTGACGCGACGTTAGGTGGTGAAGATCAAAGTCATCAGACGCCGGCGCTTCCGGGAGCGACGAGTGATTCGACGTTAGGTGGTGAAGATCAAAGTCATCAGACGCCGACGGTTCCGGGAGCGACGAGTGATTCGACGTTAGGCGGCGAAGATCAGAATCATCAGCCGCCGACGGTTCCGGGAGCGACGAGTGATTCGACGTTAGGCGGTGAAGCTCAGAGTCATCAGCCGCCGACGGTGCCGGGAATAGCCGATTCTTGTGAATCTGTGGACGAGCAAGGCAAATGTGGAATGAGCCAGGTGAATCATGTCGAGACTCGGGTCAAGCCGCCGCATTATATACCGGAGATTGAAGATCACCATGGTCTTTGAAGTTTGAAAGGTCGATCTGATGTGTGTGAAGGGCAGGTTTGTCTTCTTCTTCTTCTTCCTGTTGTTAATCCGTGATTAGTCAAACGAGTCAAAGTTTGTTCAGTCCGTTTTTTGATTAAAAAAATCGTTAAAAAAGTTTGTTTGGATGGGGAGTCACTCAGCTGTTGTAAATAATACGGAGGAATGAATACGTCTCTTTGTGAACTGTTGCATTTAATTCTCCTAGAGTACTAATGAGAAATTTCATACTTTCGAGTGATCATATTGTTTTTTTTTTATTTTCTTTTTCTAAAATCAAATTATTTTAACTTAATTTGAAGAATCTAACTTCATTATCCATTTGTCCAAAGTTCAAAAAATTTAAAATAACATTTATATCAATTTTTTTAAATAACATGAAATTGATTGGGAATATCATTTTCTCCCTGTAAATAACAATTTGATTGTCCATACTTTTCTACATGAATTTAATTTACAGGAATGAAAAAATCAATAAAATAATATATAATATACTAGTATTCTATTTAGAAATGGACGGTCCTTCGTTTAAAAATATGTAGTACTCTACTCCATAAGAATTGGAGAGGTTTCTCTGTACATATTCATGAAGAAAATTCGGCCTTGTTTTCTAGCACTGTGGTTAGAATCAGGGCCTGCATCATTAGCACTAGACTAAGAATATGTACGAAAACTAAACATTATTTGACCAACTCGTTTATTTCAATGTTTTATATCCGTTTTATGGTGTAATTATCTTTATAATAATGTCATCATTAAAGTTCTAATATGAATCTCATCAAATTGATATGATATTAATATTTTATTAATAATGGGATCGATTTGATTATAAATTAGTAAATTTATACTTCAATTTATTCAACAATTAAATTGGTGTTATGTCGAAATTTGATGCAACAGATTCAAACAAAATTATTGAGATAAGTAGCATGATTTACAATTAAAACATATTTGGTAGTAGAGTTGAAAACATTTTTTTTGTTGCCCTTATGATTTTTTTACTTTATTTATTGTTTTTTAAGTTATTTGTACAAAAGAAAAAACAAAAATAAATGAAAAAACAAAGTCATGAAATTTGACTTCTGAAATGATAATCGGACGTTGCATGTTTTGGTCTTCGTCTACTTGATTAGAAATTTGACTTAAATAATGGCCATTTACTACTTTTATAGAAGAAGCTGCCTGTGAAAAACATTGGTTATACAATTTTAGATTATATTTAATTCTATGGTAAAATATTTAAACAGTCACTTAATTTTAGGGCATTGCCTTTTTAACATAAAGAATATTGATTTTTTTTTATAGAAATTTACAATTTATTAAAACAAATATTTTTAAAAATTATAATTTTGTAACTTTTTTTTAAATAAATTGAACAAATGGGAAGTATGAAACTGATCTTAAAATTAGAAATGCGACGTTATTTTTAAGGTCAACTTATTTTTATCACCAATCATGATTTCATACTTCACGAATGTTAATTTATTTCAAAAATTATAATGTTTAAAAAACATGTTTTATAATTTTAAAAATAAATTTTGATTTTTTTTTATATTTTTTACTTTTAATTTTTTAGAATTATTGCTTAAAAATATTAAAATAAAAATTTTAATTACAGTTGAGGGATAAAGTGAAATATTTTTTTAATAATTTTAATATGTAAAGACAGACCAGTTAACAGTGCGTTGTTCGTTTTGTAATTAAATTTAAATATTAATGTCTATTTCATAACATTTTGAGATAATTTAGTGATAATTTTTATTTTTACCAATAAAACAGATTATATAATAAGTTTTTACCTAAAAGAATAGGTGATAATTTTTTAATAGATTATACAAATAATTTTTTTTTGAATATCTTGAGCAGATTATACAAATAAATTTTAATATACATCATTGGCCGATAAAACAATTATTTGTAGATTACATTTTGATAAATGTTGTATTGGTAGTAAAATTTATATAATAAATCTTACTTGTAGTGTTGTAGCCACATTAGGGCCTGTAAAGGCCTTGAGTTTGAGCACAGCCCATAATCGAAGACGGTAACTTCCCCACCTTCTCAATCCCTTCTGCAAACACTACACTCATTCCCATGAAAAAATGGGATTCTATATGGCAATGGAACGCCCACGCCCCCGGATTATCTGCCCTAGACCTCAAAGCTGTCCATCCGTAAGGATGTACGGGCACCGTATTCTTCATTATCGGATTCGCCAGATTGTACTTCCCGGGATCATTGAACTTATCGAACTTCCCTTCCCCGTACCCCAAAACCCAGAAATCATGCCCATGGAGATGCCATGGATGCGTCTCGCTGTTGTTCGGATTCATGGTGTTGGCATTCTGAAGTATAACATCCACAGTCGTGTTGAAATCCAACCTGTATATCCCATTGCTCCAGGTTGCATTCTTATTCGGTTGCACCATGCGTATATCATAGTTCACGTCATCGTATCCATTAGGCGGTGGGTTCTGATCGAATGCACCCGTTAGATTTTCCTTGAGTGCAATCAAGTAAGGTGTTTTGGGATGTGTGAAGGAAACATTGTTCACCGACCACCGTCTTCTTCCGTCAATCTCGTTTTGTGTGTTGAGAAGAACTATGACCCTGTCGGAGACCGGCGGAGGGGTGATGATATAGCCTTGTCGAGCTTTAATGGCCTGACTCTGCTCCATCCGAGGGAGGGTGTTGTTCCAGACAGGGGCTGCCGGAGGGGTTGTCGGAGGAGATCTCCTTAGATGATTTGGATAGTATACGAAAACTCCCAGACCCGGAGGAGTATTGGGTGCCGGTCGACTTACAATGTTTGATGTTATCCAATAATTTCTGGTTGGATCCTGATCGGCTGTTACCAGAACTGAGTACGTTTCCCCTGAGTATATGAACAAGTTCTGTACAACAAATGGCTCCACGAAATGCCCATCGGCTTCAACAACTGTCAAATTATGGCCCTGAACATAAAAATAATTTACAGAACAGTGAAAAACTGAAGCAATTTATAATCTTATTACCAAAAAAAAGAAGCAAGAGAAATAATTTAAACACCTGAATTTGGAAGCTGAGAGCTGACAAAGAAGTCATACTGGAGATTCTCAATCGATATGTTTTTCCAGGGACTACAATCATTCTATAAGGGGAACAGTCTGAAGACGAGGCATTGCAAAGGCCAGGGTCTGAATTTGGAACAGCTAAAGTAGAACAGTTGAACCTTCCTCTCCCATGGATCAAGAGTGACTGAAATTTCAAAATACTTTTGGCATGTAAATTTAAGAGGAAACCCAGTATTTGGTTGGTTTGTGCTTTCTTTCTCTCGGAACAAAGGAGACCGTAGCTTGTAGGTATTGTAGACGTTACTATCTTGTAAAGGAGAATCTCAATGCATCCTCTCACAAATACATGAATGGACTAGATGTTAGAATTCGAATATCAACTTCATCTGTATCATCTTCTATGCATGAACCAGTTCAACTGAATTTTGAATTCGAATATCAAGTGACTCATAGGAACTTCTTCTTTTCTGTTCTCTCCTGTCATCATCTCCAATCAAGGTAGTGAGAAAAGTTATTTAAATTGTCACTAGTGCAGTTCACTTGTTTCCAAGGTCCCATTAGGCACATGATTATGTACCATAGAGAGTAATCACTCTAATTTATTTATCCCATTAGATCTATTTTGAGTTTGTATATAACAAGTCAATATCTAATATCTCATATACACATATTTCTATACGTAATGTAAACCAATATTTCGTATCAAAAATTCAATTGGATTCTAGAATTATTTATTGCTTTGTGCTAATTAAAGTAATTAATTTAATTTTAAGTAGCATTTCAATTAATAAGATTTTTTTAGGTCAAGAAGAATTTTAAAGAAATGTTACTCAGCTTGTGATTAATAAGGCGATTATTACTCAGTTGAATTTACGGTCTCCGTTGATGGTTATGACCAGTTTCCTGAAGCAATCAGGGGACTTGTATTCGGTCTTCACATCCCATTTATACCGACGAATTCTAGCCTCGACACCGGAGCTATTTAACAAAGCTATAATCACTAGTAAAAACAGAGGCATGATTGCTTTGCTTCTGCATTTTAAAGCCGAAACCATGCCGCTAAGTAATTTTGATTTCAACTTTCAAGAACTGGATGAGAAAAAAACAGAAGAAGAATTGAATTAACCGAGTCTAAGAGCAAACTGAGTCGTTGTTAGTTTCAGAAATCAAACTTCCTTAGTGCCATTAGCGATGGTGTTTGTGTCTCTTATATATGAATCTGGTTAACTCAGTCTTTGTGCTTTTAATGTATTAAAAAAATATATAGAACATGTGCAGAAAGGAGAGATTCAATATTTGACATTTTCGAAATCAAAAAGAAACATAAACATTAGACATTTTCGAAGTGAAGTTTAAAAG